>OY998177.1:228551595-228889035 GCA_963921935.1 Galeruca laticollis
TGGCATTGTCCATAACGATTACAGTATTATTTGGAATTAATTCGACCATTTGTGTAAAATACATCTGCAGTCATTTCTTCATGATAGTCTTCGGTTGATGTTGACTGAAACTCCAGTAAACCACCTTCAACGAACCCATGATTGCATCCAATATGCGTTATTATTAGTCGGCGACCTTTACCGATAGGAGTTTTCAGTCCACTAGATAAACCTTCTATGAAAGCTTGAAGACTAGTTTGAATTCTTTTGTCCTGCCATATTTTTTTCACTGAATGTCCTTCATTGAGCCATGTCTCATCTAGATAATAGATTTGTCTTCCCTACTGTCTGTATTTTCGGATATCTCGTAAATACTGGCGTCTCCAACATATCATTTCTTCGTTGTCGATTAGCACTGATTTGCGACTTTGCTTCTCCCAAGTAAAATTTAATTTGTGTAATATTTTCCACAAAGTTTTTCGCCCTATGTCAGACAAATTCTCGTCCTCCTTCACCATTCTTAGAATTATGTCAAGGGTTGGGATCTCTTTTTTAAAATATAATTCATGTAGTTTTCGTCATATTGTATTTTGCATATGTTCATCAAGGTCAAATGGTTTTCTTCCAGTGACTTTTTAGGTGGACGATGATATTGATTTATCGAAACAATTGTCAATTTTTTAGAATTTTCAATAACTTGTATTATATTGTGGAATTAACTAGAGACCTTGAGTTTCATTTTAAAAACACTAATATGAGCATATTCCACGAAGTAAGGGTCGAGACAGTCAATTTCATAAAATTAAATAGTAAATAAATTCCTTAGATGAACTGTGACGCTTATGCTTTACTACCTGACGAGCATCTGTGACTTTTTCGCGTGCTGTCAGTCAATAAGATACAGACTCTAGTATGTACAAAAAGTACGAGGAGTAATAAACCCTAATTAAGTATGCAAAACCTTTACAGCACCATGAAATTTTTGATAAATCTCTTACTTTAAATTACATTTCTTCCGTAAATCTAAAAACCAGGTAGATCGACCCCGTATTTGTTTCAGTTGTAGCAAAGTTTAGGGTTTATTCATTGTTAAAGGATTAGCAGATAAGCAATAACGCAATGCAGTGGTGTGTATTTTGGGAAAAATTACGTTTTAAATTATAATATAATAAAAAATGAAAAGAAATAATTATTGGAATACATTTATTACTTAAATCATCACAAATATTGTCAATTTTCCACATATTTGCCTCTACTTTGATAACATGCTCGATACAGTTTGTCCAATTTTCCTTACTCACATGACTTACAGCACTCTCAAACAATTTCACAACATCGTTTATTTTAAAAGTAGTATTTTTTTTCCAACTTCCCCCTTTACCTGAGCCCATATTAATTCTATGGGATTAAGTTCACAATGATAAGGGGGAAGTCGAAAAACTGATATACCACGAGAAGAAGCCATTTCTTCTACAATGTAGGTTTTGTATTTATTCTTGTTCATTTTTGCAATTCTGTAAAGTTTTTTCCTTAGTGGATCTTTTGGAAACTTAATATTTTTCGAAATAAGCCACTCCAAAAGCTCTGCTTTACGCCAACGACTTGTGGGCAATGCTTCTCGTAACCGTGAATGGTAACTTGCGTTGTCCATAACAATAACAGCCCCTTTTGGAATCAGATCCAACATTTGAACAAACCATTCCTCGAAGACATCCCCATTCATATCTTCGTGATAGTCCATCGTGCGTTTTGAAATAAAAGTTAATAATCCACCATCAACAAAACCTTCAGAGCTTCCAACATGGACAATGATAAGTCTTTTTCCTTTTCCAGATGGTGGCTGCAAACCTAACGACAAACCTTCCACGAATGCCTGCCTTCCGCTTTTAATGTTTTCGTCTTGCCAAGGTTTGGAAACTGTATATCCAGCACTTATCCATGTTTCGTCTAAGTAGAAGATTTTCAAATTTTGTTCTCTGGCATGTCGAATGCTTCTTAAATAGTCTCTTCTCCAAAAAACTATTTCCAATTTATCTATCAAGAGAGATTTTCTATTATGTTTTGTATATCTGAAACCCACATCTTTCAAAAGTTTGCATAATGTCATTCTGGAGAATTTTGGATAGTCCGTATCTTCTTGCACTGATGTCATAATTTTGTCAAGTGTTGGAATTTCCTTTCGTAAGTAAAATCCATGGACTTTACGCCTTAGTCTTTGTTTTAATGACTCATCGATCTCAATTGGTTTTCGGCCTGAAGGAGTTTTAGGGGGTTGAAGAGTTCCATTCTTGCTTTCTTTTAGTAATCTATAAATTGTTGATTTAGCAACACACAACATAACAGCCGTTAATTCCACAATATCATCAACACTTGCACTTGGATCCTTGTTTTTCAATGATATATAACAATTCAATATCAGAGTTTTTTCATTTAAAGATAATGGACCTGTTTTTGGTCGTTTAGACGGTCCTTGGCTTATCGACATTGTTTGGTACTTGCACAATTAACATTCAACAAATGTTTTAAATATATTCCAACTGTTTACAATATTATGACAACCATACAACTTCATACAACTTTACTCAAAGAACTAATACTAAGTACTGATTTAATGTACCTACTTTCTTTTAAAATAATATTCCCGATAATGTTTCTAAGAAAACTGGGTTGTTTGGAAAATCCCTCTCAATAATCGAATAATCTGTAAATAGGTGTAATCGTATTAAGCCGATTACAGTAGGCCACTTGCCATTTAAAATTTCTGAGAAAAATTCCCCAAACACTACATATAGGAGTAATACAAATAAAAAATATTATGAATAAACGGGCATATCCGAACTCTGCCACAAAATAAAATTTTACCTGACTTGTATCAATTTGAGGATTACTGAAATGTTCGAACTGTGCCGCAACCATTTAGTTTAATCCTATTAGAGTCATTAGGGTTTATAATAGATAAAATCGGAGGCCCATAGAATTATGTATATTTCTGAAAGGTTTCAAAGATTTCTTGAATTAAATATTTTGAAGAAATCTTGATTGTTTTGATCGATATTTAGGGGATTAGGGGAAGGATGTTGATGCACTTACACTATTGCCTAAAAATCAGGAAGAAGTGTTTAATAGTGTTCGTGAATTACAATTACGAACGAACCGAGAAGAGGAATTTCTATTAACAGCAGACCAGGTATTTAAAATCATTGTGTTCTCCTGTTTTTCCAACCTTAATTTTTTATGTAATTCGGATTGTATTTTGATGGATGGGACTTTTAAATACTGTTCAACTTTTTTTTACCAAATGTTTACCATTCATGGTTTTAAAAACGGCTATTACGTACCTCTTGTTTTTTGTTTGCTGCCGGACAAATCAAGTCAAACATATTCAAATTTGTTTTTAATTTTAAGACAAAAATCTAAAGAAGTAGGCTTAAATTTTCAACCTAAAGAAGTCGTAGTAGATTTTGAACTAAGCATTCATAACGCTATATATGAATGTTTTGGCAGAGATCAAATTCTTTTTGGTTGTAAATTTCATCTCTGTCAAGCTTGGTTTCGTAAGATTCAGGAGTTTCATTTGGTACAAGAGTACAGACAGAAAGGTTCTGTAATTGGCGAATATTCAAAAGTACATTTCGGTATTATGTATCTTAGTCCTGAGGAAGTTGTAGAATTTTTTTATAACGAACTACATTTTTTGCTTCCGAATTACCTCTACCTCTATCACTTTTTTTTATTAAAATTAGTACATCCCGTTACCTCTGACCTAAATCGTATATTCTTTAGCATAGATGCAACTCATTCGTTCAATACAAAATGTACCTTACGGTATACCCTCTTAAAATATATTTTGGTACGTCTATGAAATCTACTTAAATGAATGATTTATTACTCCTTGTCCTTTCTATATAGACTATATAAGTATATTTCTCAACATTATACGAAATTATAAATGCACATTTACTCACTAATATAAAGACGAAATATTTTGAGTTTGGTATCAAATTGTAGAGGCAAAAACAGCGATCTTAATAAAAATATATTCGCGTTATTCAAAATTTACTGGAACATGATATTGAATTATAATCAATCTTATATTGTTTCCTAGTGCAGAGTACCTGGGAAGGGTCGACAAGTGCGATCCCTAACGTCACGGGGGGTCTGTAATTGGCTTGGTGCATTTCGAGTCGGACCTGAGAAAATCTACCCTGAAATAACTAGTAAAAATGGCCAAATTTACAGTCGTAGAAGTGTTATAAAACAGGGTTGATTATGGACAGTGAGTCTCCTGGGGCGCATGTTAGTTGCAGACGAGGTTTATGATCTGAAAAGGATTTTATGAGGGTACCTAATCCTGTGGGTGAACTGCAGACTGGCGGTCAGGGGTCTTAGAATAACAAAATGTAGGCAAAAATATTATTAGAGCTATCAGTTTATAATTTATTTCAACAGTGACGACACATTTGTTAAGTACGATATACAAAAAACTGAAGATGGGAGTGAAAGATATGATAAGTGAACGTGGAAATAGTCTAATTGTTATTGAAAGTTTTAAATTTTATAAACATCGTGAAGTAAAAAATGGTAAGACTTGTTGGTGCTGTGTGAAAAGGACATATAAAGCTAAAATATATACAATGAGCGTTGAAAAAATGATGTCTAAAATATTAAATACTCATAATCATGAACAGGAAAGTGACAGTGCAATCAACAGACAAAGATTAAGTAATAAATTAAAAAGGTAAGCAGACGATATGATCGCTGAAACGCCATCTAAAATAAATTAAATTCGAATACTTTGGCAATATTTACAGACACAGAAATAAATTATTTCCAAAATTGCCTCAAAACGTTTCCGATGTGCACGATTTTTTCGAATCTGTTCAAGATATGACCGTTAAAGAAGAAGAATTATTGATAATAAACGACAGGATTAAAAATATTATAGTATTTTCGTGCACTGAAAATATAAGTGTAATGTTTTCTAGTTCAACAATATATATGGAAGGAAGATTTGATTAGTGTAAAACATTTCTTACAAATGTTTAGTATTCATGCTCTTGTAAACAACATTTATATACCAGTGGCTTTTTGTTTATTAACTAACAAAAAAAGAAACGTATTCGACATTGTTTGATATGTTGAAATCTAAGTGCATCAGTAAAGGACTTAATTTTAACCCAAATTTCATCACCGTGGATTTTGAAGTTTCTATTCATTCCAGTGTGAAAGAAACATTTCCCGACGTTTCAATAATCGGCTGCAGATTTCATCTTGCACAATCATGGTAAGAATTTACACATATTTTGTGATGTAAAATAATGTGTATTGTGTAAAATAATTTGTGTGTAAAATAATAAAGGAAAATATATTTATGTTTAGGTGGAGGAAAATTCAGAATCTTGGGTTAGCTACAGAATATAAAAATCCACAATCCCAGGCAGGAAGATAGCCGCATTAATTATTTGGACTGACTTTTTTTGGATCCTTCAGAAGTGTGCGATTCATTTGTCTTCGACCTTATATCTGTACAACCAAGTGATAACATGCTGAATGATTTCGTGGATTATTTTGTGGATACCTATATTGAAGAAAATTCTTTATTTCCTCCACATATCTGGGCAGAAAATGCAGCGTCACTCATACGAACTACAAATTGTTGCGAATCATTCCATTCACAATTTAATAATTTGAATTCATCTCCGCATCCGAACATAATTCAGTTTTTGGATGTGTTAATATATATTCAGACTGATACGTACTTAAAAATTAATTCTTCACAATTAAATCAGCAACGTTACATTCGAAAGGATGTATTGGAAAGACAAAAATTTTTTTCAAATAAAATTATTCATTACAGGAACAATAAAATAGCAAGGATTGACTTTGTAAGTGTGTTTCGTATAAATATGCAGTATAAAATTATTTTATGTAGTTAAATGTAGCTACATATAGACGAATATTTAGTTTATATTATATACATATATATTTAAAATACTTTCGTTTTTGGTTTTATTAATGAATAAAATGTTATATATAATAGGTAGAGACCGCGGTATGCAGTTAACTCATTTAACAGATAAACAGACTTGACCCTTTTCCTTCGTCTGCAATTGACCATATTTTAATCCATGTCATAAACCTCGTCTGCAGTTAACTTGCGCCGGTCTCCTGTGCGTCAACGGGCCCTCGAAAACTTTGTTGCTCAAACCAGTAGACTATGCACTCGGAATAAGTTATTCTTTTGCCATTTAAACTAATTTCTAAATATTTTTATTTTTAAATTTTTAATATAACATATACGAGTACATGTTATCGACGTTTAAATAAAGCAACGAAGTTCGTAAAAACACCACTTTTATTAATTAACTGGTGTTAAAAATCAACCTTCATTACATGATTACAATTCTAAGACTAACTCATAATAATATGTTCTTTCTATATCGAAATATAAAAATTGGTATCAGGTTCTGAGAAAAGATCTTGTGTTTACGTTATCGACATGTCAGTGTGGCGAGACTTCTAATTTATTGCCCATTGGGACACGTGTTTAAATATAACATCTTTACAATTCAGCCTATACGGTATAGATTATCTATTCTAACACTGCCATCCTGCAATATGTGCGCCCACGCACAAGGGAGGCTGTCAAACATTAACATGAAAAACAGTTCAAAAGCATTGATCCTTTCCAAATTTAAATATATTGGTTCATGTAATAAGTATAACAATAATAAAAAATACTAATTCTAAACGTAAACAACAGAACAAAGATGCCATAATTTCCTCAACAGACAATATCAGGTTACTATCAACCATATGAAGTTCAATGGAGGACATATTCAACCATTGAAGATCCAAATTGTTATATTTTGTTTTTATTTTATAACTTGACCATGTAAGGTTCAACTTTTGAAAATGCTCAACCATTTAAGGTTCAAGTTTTGAAAATACTCATCCATTTGAGGTTCAAGTTATGAAAATGTTCAACCATCCAAGATTCAAATTTTGAAAATGTTCATCCATTTAAGGTTCAAATTTTGCAAATACTCAACCATTTGGGGTTCAAGTTTTGAAAATGTTCAACCACCTATGATTAAAGTTTTGAAAATGCTGAAAAAATAAGGATTATGAGGTTTGACCGTCTGCGGACCATTGTCTCAATTGTTTTTGTGACGTTGCTCCTGTTATTTGCTCTTCTCAGCACACATCTCTCATTGTCAAGTAAATTCATTACTTCATATGGACCGTCAAATCTCAGTATCAACTTTCCTCCAGAAACTTGTGTGTTTGCAACTACTACTTTATCACCAATTTGAAACAGTTTTGCTGGTGATCTTTTAAGGTTAAACCTAACCTCCTGCTGTCTTCTGTCTTTTTCTGAGCGTTCAGCTACTTCTGCTATAATTTTAGAGAGATCTTCGGTGGGTTTTTCTGGTACCCCATTCAAAATTACTTTTTCAGCTGGCTAGCGATCTTTCTTTCCAAACATCAACAAATTCGGAGTGTAGCCTGTGTTTTTACACTCTGTCTCATTCAAAACAGCCTCAATTTGGAGTATTACTGATGTCCAATTTTTTTCTCTTTTGCCATTCAGAACACTTATCATTAAGTTAAAAAGTGTTCTCATTACCTACTCTTTCCACTTGTCCGTTTCCTCTGGGCATACCAGTAGCAATGAGATGCAGATCAACATTGTTCGTGCAAAAGAAATCTTCAAATTTATTAGAAACAAATGCTCTATCAGCAATAATTCGCTTTGGTCTTCCAATCTTCTGAAAGAGTTTTCCCAAAGCCACAACAGTATATTCAGTCTTTGTTTCTCACTGGGCAAATATTGAATATTTGGAATAAGCGTCGATTATTACCGTATGGTCTATATTGCAAACTTCGAAAGGACCAGTTGGCTTTTCGCCCATTTAGTACAATACACTTTTCTTGCCAGTGTGACTCTTCTCGAGGGTGCAGCTTTGACAATTCCTAATATATTTCTTTAAAGTTTGTCCCATTCGAGGCCAATAAATATAGCTCTTGTCGCAGTAGTGATATATATTTACTCTGAACCTTTTCAGAGAAAAGATCTTGTGTTTACGTTATCGACATATTAGTGTGGCGAGACTTCTAATTTATTGCCCATTGGCCCTCGTGTCTAAATACAACGTCTTTACAATTATGTCACAACTAGTGATTTGGTCCGGGCAAATGCCCAGTGGGCAGGACATTTATAAATGGGCATTTGCCCAAAGCAATTTTGTAACGCGAAAAATTCGCCGAGTTGTCGGAGGTTTAACGATTGGCAAGCTTGTTGACGGAGAGAATTCAAAGCGCTGAATGCGCGAAGTGGTAAGTCTTCCATTTGCCGTCAACGTGTAAACACACACTTCCAACGTAAAATTTTTGCATGTGCTCTGGGAGCCATAACATATTTTGCGAAATACCTGACAATTCCTACGCAGGGGAAGAAAATACGGCTTAAACTAACAGCTGGCAGCTCTGACCCGTTAAGCTACTGGTCCAGAAAGGGCCGATGACTAAGGATACCAGTAGAATTGGGTAATTCGTGGTAAATGTCTGTAGACTGCGTTGGTTAGAAGGATTCATTATCAAGGTAAATGGTTGAAAATACTTTCTCGGAATTAACAGTTCTATAGGTACATTAACGTAGGAATTTTAGCTTTGAATCGTAGTTTATTGGAGTATGTAATCTGGATTTCACGAGATAGTTTCGATACATTTCACAAATTCTTATTAGTTCATTTTCGTTATTGCTTTATATTTTTTTGAAATAAGAATATATCACGGGGGCTGTATAAATATTCAGGGAAGTGTCCAACGACATAGTTTTTATATTATGGTTTTTTTGATATCGTAGTTTTTTTTGCTAAGCGGAAAAAAACCAGTCATATAGTTTTTATTCTCAGTGTAAATGGCTTTTATACATTTAAAAGTCAGGATGTATGATTATTTGCGAATTTCGGGTATTGTTATTATAGTCAGTATAATGGGATATTACGGGGGGACGTCGAAGATTTGACCGGGGTAAAATGTAAACCCTATGTAGAGGCTAATTCGTTTCTCTATTTTAGGTTTTTTTTTATATGTGGATATTATTTCACTGATTGGAGCTTAATGAGTCAGTGAGACCAGTTCCAGGAGAGCTGGAATATTCTGGAGCGACTTCATTTGCTGTTCTGGGTCCGGAAAAGGATAAGTGAACAGTTTTCCTTTTTATTCTTCATTCATTTGTACATTCACCTTTATGCTTCACATTTCACAGTTTTTTTTATGTAAAGTTTTATTTCTCTTTTTGCGGCAATTACTATAATTTCGCTTTACACTTTGTATTTAAAATTGTAATCTTTGCTTATAGTTTAAAATATTGGGCTGTTGGCTTTGAACGCTAGGATACTACGGTACGTACCTGGGTACTGCGTTAATTAGTGGATTTTTTTCAAACTCTGACGATTTTATGTAAATAATTTTGCGCCATATATAATTTCGACTTATATTTTCTTTTAGCAACGCTAAGCTCGTTGCTATTTAAATTTTATGCTTATGCATTTATTTATATTTATATTCACATTGGTATAAATTGCGGAAGTGTGAACTCATGTAACTGTACATTGTTAATTTTTGGTATATATTATCATTGTATTTTGAGATATTGTACATGAACCATTTGGTCGTTTCTCTATAATTATAGAATTGAGTCATCGGTGTAGTTTGGGGACCTCAGCTCTTCTGCAACCTGAGTTTGAAGCCTTCAGCTCTGCTCAGAGTTTCTAGAACCTGCTTGTCAGTTATTTACTTAAGCTGTAACTGATAATTTAGTTAGCAATTTTAGGATTTATGTTGATTCCGGCCTTCAGCTTATCTACATCTTCAGCTGAGTTCAGACATTATTTGGGACATTGTTGTAGTAAAATTGTAATAAATATTTTGAAGAGAGACCTTTGGTCCAAAGTGACTAATTAAAACTTCAATCAGGGGATACTTACTGACTTTTATTTTCTTATGATAACTTACCTATGAGTTTAACCTTTGGAGTGTGTAGTGAGTGTTGTTAGCCCACTGAGGAGTTGTGGGCTAATTAAAGAAGCCTTGGGTGCTTGCCAAAACTTCTCTGGCGACCTTTTGAAAACTTAATAATTTTTTTTGAAGAATCCACCCCTTCTTCGACTCGAAGCTAGTCGACTGACGAGCACGGGTTGTACCACGTGAGACAACCCGCATATCTATAACGAGCACTGAGAGGGTTAGTAGGTTTTCTCGTTATACTTTTAAGCGCCCAAAAACTGGGCATTTATGAAAAGGTGTTTTTTTTTACTTTTTACGATTTTTTATTGTTACTAGAGCTTCTAAAACATAGTAAAAACTATTAATTAAAGGTACATTTCATGGATAAACTAATAATGCCTAAGTTTGTTTATTTGCTGATGTGTATATTATATTTAATGGAAAAAAATTATTACTGTTCAAAAAAATTAAAAAATAATACCTAACTATTGCTAATAGTAATTTAATCCTGTGCCGTTGTTGTGTTGTCAATAACACTTAATGGGAATTATGTAAAACTAGTTTGAATAAAACATTGAAGTATTGAGTTAGGACTGCAGCATAGATAAATACTTTTAATACGAGGAAGAATGCAAACTCCTGTACTAAGTCCGAAGCCACAAAGTTTTGTCGAGTGCTGCGCCATCTATTGTGGTGGAAGGTTAATATTCACCAACAGGGAAAAAATAAAAGGAAGAGACCTACATAATTAGTCACAGTTTACTAGCTACTACTAGATGGCAAGCCAAGCAAATACTGAAGGTTTTTTAAAGTATGCCTATATTGTTTCTTCTTAAATAAACAAATATAAACAGTCACACAAAGTTTAAACACTTTTTGAAACAACCTGTTATTTTATTTTGGCTTAAAAGTAGGATAGATTGTTTCAAAAAGCTGTTTAAAGCTTTTATCCGTTTTTATTAACCAGGATAATTTATTAAAAGACGAATGTCGACAAATAGTTTCAAAAATTTAATATAAAATTTCCTTTATAAAATAGTACAGGTTTCTTCTCAAAAGTTGAGCCATTTTATTTTTTGTGGTAGTTGAGGTAAGTAAAGCATTTGTCATCCAAGGGGCGATCTTCGTGTTTTTCCTTTTACATTTTTTTGTATATGTACAGTCGTCTATATATTTTTGAAGTGTTTCAATGAAAGTATTTGTTGCATAGTTAGGATCTGGATTCAAGGATAAGAAATCCCAAGATTTTTGTCTGATTGTATTTTTAAGTTTTGTTTCATCTATGTATTTCACTATTCCTCGTTCCTTGGGGCATTTGGTCTTTTCCAGTACTATCTGTAGTATTGTTGAGAAATGATCTGAAATGTCGGTTTGCAATATTAGGGACAGTATTTGATCGAGTACGTTGAATTTGGATTTTAAAAATATGCGTCGAATGTGGAATTACTGGAATTTTTTCATATAACGTTTTCACATTATTTTCAAACGATGTTACTTGCAGGTTACTCGGAATTCTTTGTGTTTTCAAGAGAGTGCCAACGCTTTCAATTAAAGTGTTGATTTTTAAATTTAATTGAGATATTTCATCTATCATCAACCTTTTAAATTCTAAAATAAATTTAAAATATGATTAAATATAAAAATTAATTAGTTTAGTCACCTTGATCATCAAGTGTATCTTATCTGGGGTGATGATTTATCTCTTTCGTGAAGTGTTCATCTGATTCCACTGCCAAAAGGTTTTGACTCTAAAAAAAATTAAAAAAATGTTCATTATAAAATTAAGTATTTTTATACTAAAAGTCAAATTTAATATGCAAACTTTAGATTATTATAAATTATGATTTAACTTAAGAAAGACATTACCTCTAGGAACAGCAAATCTCGCCATATCATTTGATTCTTTATTCTCAAGAGAAATTCCTTCAGCTTCAGACCTCATAGTTTCAGCAATATATTCCACTTGAATCTCTGGAGAAGTACTACCCGATTTATAATTCCCCGACTTTTTATACAATACTGAAAAATATATTATTTGCACAAAACATTCTAATTAATTTCTTTAAATACTTACAATTTGTTTGTGGTGTAGGTTTAAAAACAGGATACTCGTAAATGTTACGATTTAATGAGGGACTCTCGTCTGAATCAGAACTAGAGTGATGGGACATATACCTTGTATTTTTTTCCGTATCCTTGATCCCCGTCCTTTGTAAATATCGGAACTAGACGAAAGGTCTGTTGTAATTAAAGCCTTTTTGGCTTTTCTTTGTGCTACAGTAAAGTCATCTACAAGTTAAAAAATTACTTCTCTTTAAAAAATGACAAATACAATAATACTCTGTCAAAGTCTTTAATATACTGATCCATTTGTTATTGTTTTACTCCTGACATTTTGATGTCGGTAGTAACCTTCCAAGCGAATATAAAAGATCGCAGGGCATGGACTGCAGGCCTACTCATGTAAATGTAAGAACATTAGGTAGGAGTGTGAATAGCGGTTTTTGAGTGATTGGGGGGGGGGTCTGGGCCCTGGGCAGCCATTGTGCTGTAATCTTGGAGTGGGAGTAGGGTAGGTGTAGCAGTAATGTACTACAGTCCGTTTTTAAAAGGCATGGAGTAATAAAAGCTCATTAGGTATGCAAAACCGATACAGGGTGTATAATAAAATATGTCCGAAGTTTATCTAATTTTGTACTAAAATTTCTCATTTGTTACGAATTTCAGGTAGACACCCCGTAACTCTGTATTCGGTTGGGTCGCCTATTGTATTGAAAGGGTCGCTCTATTGTATTTGAATGAACAAATAAACAATTTAATCCTCAGAGGCGTGCAATCAGGCCAAAACAAACTTGGTATATGAATATGAAGGCACTATGAAATTATAATTACGAAAACTATTCAAAAGAGTTCACAATATCGATTCAATAAAAACACATTTTTTTGCGTTCCTATGAATAAATAATAAACATAAAATATTATATAAAAAATAGCAAATTTTTTTGCAGTAGGTATCTACTTTACTACTAATATACCATTTATAATAGGAGAGGAAAAAAGAAAAATGCAGGAATAAAGTACGAATTAATGTAATATTTATAAAAAAAAGTCTAACAAATAATAGTAATAACTAACACAAAAACTAGTCTATATATCAGAATCAGACGATTCTGTTGAGCTTCCATTATTAACATTGATTATAAATGGTTCAATCATGTGTTCACTTATATGATCCATTTCCCACATATTTAGTTCTTCTTGTATCACGTGTTCAACACATTTCTTCCAGTTTTCTTTGGTTACGTTACCTAACGCGTCTTCGAATAAAACTTTTACGTCACTCATTTTGAATTCTTTCTTGAAAGTTCCCCTTTCACTTGGGCCCATATTAATTCTATGGGATTGAGTTGACAGTGATAAGGAGGAAGCCTCAGCACCGTTATACCACGCGCTGATGCCATTTGATCTACAACGTATCTACTATATTTGTGTTTATGTGAATTGGCCAGTTGCAAAAGCTCATTTTTCAGCGGGTTATCTGGGCATTCAATATTTTTCGAGGTTAGCCAATCGTGGATATCTTGTTTACGCCATGCAGTTGAAGGTAATTTCTCCACTAACCTGGAGTGATAACTTGCGTTATCCATAACAATGACTGAGCCCGTTGGAATTAGATCTAACATTTGTGAGAAATATTCTTCGAAAACGTCTGCATTCATATCTTCATGATAATCTCCGGTTTGCTTCGACTCAAAGCACAACAATCCACCTTTAACAAAACATTCGGCACTTCCGATATGAGTAATGATGAGTCGACGTCCTTTTCCTGCTGGTGGATTGAGGCCTGTTGACCACCCTTCAAGAGCTGCCTGCCTCCGACTTTTGACATTCGTGTCTTGCCAAAACATTGAAACAGTATGACCTTCATTTAACCAAGTCTCATCCAAATAATAAATTCGTTTTTGATCTAGTCCTGCTTTCCGAATATTGCGCAAATAACTCCTCCACCAAATGACAATGTCGTCTCTATCAATCAACATTGCGTTCCGATAATATTTTTTATATTCAAATCCAAGTTCCTTCAAAATTTTCCATAATGTACTTCGAGACATTTTCGGAAAATCTGAATCTTCTTGAACCGAAGCCATAATTTTGGAGAGAGCTGGGATCTCTTTTCTAAAGAAAAAAGCATGCACCTTACGCCTTATTCCATTCTTCAAGTCGTCATCCATTTCAAGATTGGGTCGGCCTGGGGACTTTGCTGGGGCTGTGATGATTCCATTTTTTTTCTCCTCCAATGAATTATAAATTGTTGTTTTTGAAACACCCATCATTGTTGCAGTAATCTCCACAGTTTCATCAACACTTCCTGTCAAATTCATGATTTTTTTTGAAATTTCTTCGTTCCTCAACGAGGAATAGCAATTTAATATCAGATTTTTTTCGTTCAGTGACAATGGGCCAACTTTAGGTCGCTTAGATTGTGATAAATCCTCCATATCTGGTCGAATTTGGTTGGAACACTATATAGTTGGAAGGTGTAGTTAGGTGTTTGTCTCGTGTGATGAGAAGAGAACTTGTATAGATGAACAAAAATAAACACCAGTTAACAATAACGGTAAAAAATAATAACAAATAACAGTAATAATGGGGAAATCAATCAACACAGCAGTTTCTCCAGAACAGATGAACTGTAAATTGAAAATATTCAACCTTTCCGCTACTTTTATAGTTGAAAAGTTCTAGTAAGTACATTGTATTATGGGGGCATTTTCTTAGAACTGAAAAGACTATATTTCACAATAATAAAACCATTTTTGAGCTATCTGTTTGTCAAGTTTCTTCAATTACCTGCTAATTGGGTGAAATAATCGGCAAATGGGGTTGGTTTGGGTATATATATGTATATATATATATATATATATATATATGTATATAAAATTGTTTGTTATTTTATTATTTAGTGTATGTAGGATTATAACTACCTGGAGCTTAGTGGAGGGACTCGTCTACGCCCTTTTATACATAATAATAAATTTTCTGGAAAATTGATGTCAGTGATATAATCCACAGTTTATTATATTATTGATAATTTGAAATTTCATTTTAAATAATATTACAAAACGGTTATTTTCGGAAATGAGATAATTTTAGAAGCCTTAACTTTTTTTAAATGACTTAATGTGGTACGCCTATAGTTCCGGCCAAAATGGGTGATTTATTACTCCATGCGTTTTAAAAACGGAGTATAACTCCTTTATTGACCACTCCTATTTTGTTTCTACAAGAAATAGACATAATAGCAGCGTAGTAGGTAACTTAACCGGTTCAAAAAGCATATAGGCCTACCTACGGTAGTTATGCCTAGACAAATGTACACAATATTTTAAGGTCTTACTTCTTATCAACAACTAATTTTTAAAATAAAACAGCATATCATCATAGCCTAACCAACGTTACAGCACATTGTCACCGGTTCTAACTATAAGCCATAGATTTAAGACTACTTTCGGTGTAAGTTTTATTCATTTTTACGCCGTTGACAGTATATTGTACTGTTTCAGGAGACGCTGAACCAGAGCCTCGCCAAAGCCATATTCATTAGTGGATCTCCTTTGTCCATGGTTGACCACCCACTTTGGTTAGATTTTTTTAACAAAATCAGGCCTTCCTTCAAGTTACCGTCAAGATATCGGCTATCTTCTAGTCTTTTGGATGCGCAGTACACAGAAATGCAAGGTAACATAAATAAGCAGCAAAGCATCTCCACCTGCAGTGTGACGGCTGGAGCAACCTTAGAAATGAATCAATTATTAACTTCATAATTCCAAAACCACAACCAATGTTTGTGGAGTTTGTAATGACTAAAAGCAACAGTCACACTGGCGAGTACCTTTCTCAGCTTATCATAAATGTAATGGAGAAATATGGATCAGAAAAATTTCTGGTGGTGATTGGTGATAATGCTGCAAATATGAAAGCTGCACTGAACTTGGTGAAAGATAGATTTCCCCATGTTGTTCCTCTTGGATATCTAGCACACCTGCTACACTTATTGTGCTCAGACATTTCAAGCTGCCAAACAATGAAAACTTTCACAGCAATCGCAGTTGAAGTTGTCAAAGCAGTAAAACACAGCCATGTTTTATTAGCATTGTTCAATGAAATATCAGCTGAAAAAAAGGCATTCAAGGATAGGTTTTCACTGAAGTTGCCAGGAAAGACTAGATGGGGAGCCATTTGTTCTGCCTTGAAAGTTTGCAGTCAAATAAAGTTGTCCTACAAACATTAGTTTTTAATGAAAAGGCTCAACCATATCTAAAGCCAGAAATGAAGAAGAGTGTCCTGGACGATGATGTTTTCTGGGTCAGGATTGACACAGTTGTAGAGTTGATGAACCCAATCGTTCACTTGATCACAGCTTTCGAGTCCAATGAACCTCAAGTTCATAGAATAGCTAAAAAGTTCAATGACTTGGAGGCAGTTCTTATTGAGAAGTTACCGTTATCTCCACTGCAATCAGCAGAAGAAAAAGCAATCTTGTCCAAATTCAAAGAGAGAAAGAAATTTGGTGTATCATCTTTACACCTTGCGGCGAACCTGCTTGACCCAGCTGTGCAAGGTAGTGATCTCGAGCCTGTTGCTGGTAGCAATAAGCTTTATTTGCGACACAGCAAGAAATACAGGATTGAATGCTATACAAGTTAGAGAAGACTTGGCCGACTACAGGGACCAACTGGGATTTTGGTCCAGACAATTTATGTGGGAAGGAGTTGGGGTTAAAGAAGACAATGTTTACCTTGTAACTCCTTTATTGTGGTGGCGAGGTTTAAGGGGTACTTGTGCACTGGCAGAAGTTGCAGTAAGTTGATTTAACTAGCCTACAATTGAAAGCTAATGAATGGACCATCTAAGCGTAAGCCCGACAAAACAACTAATGAGACTCATCAAAGTAATCCAGAACAAGGAGAAGAAACCCCAACAGTCCCAACACCCAGTCAAGAACGTATAATAGGCCTAGATGCAGATTCAGATTCAGAACTGTCAGAAGAATCTGGGCCAGAGCTAATTGAAAGTTCATCAGATAAAAGTTATGAAGAGGATACAGAAGAAAGTGATTAAGACACCCAAGAACACAATACCTCCATTTATGATTTAATTCCATATTTAAATATATGTACCTCATTTGTTTACACCTTACACAGCTAATGTAATAGCGTACATTATGTATTCAGTTTCAGTATTATTTATCTTTCAGTAAAATATCAAACTCTTTTAAGAATTATAAAGATGCTTTGAGTGGATTTTTCCCCCGATTTCACAATCAAATTTCATGTGCATATGCATAATTATTATGTAGGTATAAAAATACAGTTGAGTTGAGAGGCAATAGAAAAATATTAGGCCTAGGCCTACCTTCTACTTAAATACTTTTCTCTCAATATAAATTCAACAATTTTGTATATTACACATGTATACATATATATTTACCTGTATACATTACATATCTATTTATTTATACATAAATATATAGAATGCATATATGATCTATGTACATACAATGGCTAAAACATTATTTATAATCGTTGCATTATGAATATGTTTTTAAAAGAGATAAATGCCCAAAATGCCTGGGCACTTATGGGTTTTGGTCATATGCCCGGGCATTTATACTGGGCATTTGCCCAGACTTATAAATGCCCAGGCATTTTACATCACTAGTCACAACAGAACAAAAGAAAGTTGGAAATTTGGGAAAGTAAGATAGTTGAATAAGTCAAAACAGCATAAAAATAATGGAGAAGACGGACAAATAAATGAAATGAGCTTGTATACAGATAACTGGGCCACATAATACGAATGCTAGACCATCGATGTGCCAGGAAGGTCTGTTCACTGCAGAAAGCATTAAAAAGAAACGAGGAACCCCCATAAAAAATGGGTACCAGAAGTGCAAAACGATTTAAGAGAGATAATAGTAAAGGAATGGAAGAATGGTGCAACAAACAGGAAATAACAGATAGATAGAAATCAAGGACATAGGCTTATTCATACTAAATAAGTTAAAAGAAAAAAAATATTACCTGCAAAAATAGCACACAGGTCCTAATGTGCAATTTTCCGATAAGGCAACCAACAAATCAGGTTCTCGATGCGCGATACTTTTGCACTGTTGCGAAGCAAAAACGTCACTATAAAAATCCTCATCGTATTCTTCGACTATATCAGCGTCAGTGTCACTAAAACTACTACAAGTGGAACCTAATGAATTCGCACGTTTTTCTTCTCGATCTTCATCTTCTTCTTCGTTACATCCAGCTCCCAAATACCGTAACCAAAACAGAGACGATCTCGTTTCTAAAGCTTGTAACCATTCGGATAAAACATCATGGGATGATTCCTTGGTGTATCGAACTTTATTTAGTGTTTCATGTTTGTTAAGTTCTGAAGATTCGCTGTTCATATTGCGCACTATAGATTCAACAATTTTAGAGTTTATAGAAGGGTATATTTGAGCCAGTAAACAGGAATTTCACTCTAGCAATTGATTTGATTGCAAATTCAACCATTTTTTTAACCACCATACCCCTTTTTCAACATATACCAAGTCAGTCTAAAAATTAAACTGCATGGCCGTTCGTAGTCAAGTTTCCACCTTCTTTTATAGTACTTTCCAACATTTTAATGTAAAATCAAGATATACGTACGATTTGTTGTATTTTCAAAAATTATTTTAATACTTAAAATAGAACCACATAAACGGCTACAGATATATTACAATATAATCCCCATTCATTTATTTAAAAGACAATTACGCCAATAATTATTATCCTTCAGTGACCATTTTTTGCAAACTTGAAGAGTATAGGGGCCGCTTATCTTCCACCAAAACTCAGCCATAAAAGATGGAAATTAACGCTTTATGTAAACAGTTTTTCCAAATTTTGTCCGTGTCTAATTATCGAATCAGGTCCAGCAACGGATCATTTCATTCGTAATTGAAATGCATACAAATTATTAATTAATGTCATTGAGTTTGATTCATTATTTTTTATCTTATCAATGATTTTTTGATTCAGTTCCCAGTATTTATATATGTCATAAGTAATTTCCTATTGCTTGGCCTAATGATATTCTTTTCGGTGTCTATGTGTATGAATTAGTTTCGCTTTCACTATACAACTATCAATTATTGTGATAAAAATCTTAAAACGTCTTTACTCTTTTATTATTTGCAACATCACTAAATAGATAGTAAACGTAAAGCTTATACAAAGATAATTATGTTTAAATATTAAACAAGAAAAGGGAAATAAGAAAACTATTAACAGAACATTGCGTGACTACCTTCTATCGATGTTAAGTTTGTTAGTAAAAGTTAAGAGACGAATTTTGAAGAATTGCCAGATTGTTTAAACATAATTTTCTCAGTTATAAAATAAATAATAAAAAAATACAATAGACTGATTTGAAAGGAAAAGTTTTAATCCGTTTTTTAAAATGTTTACGAATATTAAATTATAATATAACCTGTTAAAGTTGATCTATGAGAGAGAAAGAAAAAAACTGGGCCTCTAAAACCTGTAACAAAACAGGCCAGTCAGAAACGACATTGTTATTAATAAATTGCAAAAAACATCAAAGAATAAATATACAGATATCCAAACTTATATTGCCGATTTTAACTACCGATAGGGGCGCTGCTGTTTGTAAACAAACATGGTGGAAAGCAGGTAATTTTTCTGTACCCGGTTATGATCCTATTATTGATTTTAGATAAAAACGCAGGTATAAGAACGCTCACCTCATTGATTGTGAGATTTTCCAGCCAAAAAACTGGTGGCACCTCTACAGTACCAAGGACCTCGGATGATGGACCATCCAACACTGAAGCCCCCTTGGTAAAGGTGGAGGTCGAACCCGAAGCCATGGAGGTCGACTGCCCTCCGACAGGGGAGAAAATGGAGGCCAAATAATAAACCTAGACATCCAAGCCATGGGCAAGGTCGTCGCAAAAAGGTAAACGTCATTCAATGCAACCTTCAACACAAAAAGGTGATAACGGCAATATTATGTCGCCGCCTTGACGTGCTGAATGATGCAATAGCACTACTCCAAGAACCTTTGGGCTTTGGATAAAAGCAGAAGCGTTAAATTATTTATTCTGAGTTCGGTTTTTATATAATTAGTATAGTTGCGAATTTGAAATACCGTGTTCATTATCTTCGACCGTTGTTAACTTTACCCAGAGGGGAACAATTTATGGACCGTAAATAGCATAGTTGTAAATCAAGACCAAGTACATAGGCCGACCCTACGCAGGGACGTCTTCAAAAATTTGAGCAAAGTAGAAAACAATTGCTTCTTGACAAGGATTTTATGGATTTACAAACAAAAACGACTCATATAATTATTACATTATAATTATACACAACTATATTAGGGTCAAAGAAAAACTACTTCATTATTATAATATGATGTAATATTTTTTTTATAATAATACATTTATTCATTCAGTGAAACATACATAGAAAAATATTAGATTTACGCTGGATATGTCAACAAAACAAAAGTACATATTATACATAAATATATATCTACGTATACACAATATACGAGAACAGTCAGTAAAGTAAAAAGTCATCTACATCGTAAACAACCTTCTCAATCAGAAACTGTTTAACCGACTTCTTCAAAATTATATCTACAATATACACACATATATATATATATATATATATATATATATATATATATATATATAAAAATGAATATAATTTCATAAAATACGAGGTGCTATATGAAATATAAATTTCGATTTTCTACTACACCTGTTTTAGTCGAAATTTCAATAATTTCGACTTATTGGCCTGACCGTTCTTCGAAGGGCAAAACAACTACATTCCTGGCTAATACCACGCAGAATATTGAATTACATCCCCTTCGAAAACCGTGACGTCGATCGGCCATTTTGCCGATACGGACATCTGTGGTGATTCGCAACTGATAGCGAAAGAGCATAGTACACTTACGCGTTTCGACCTTCTTGGGTCTCTTCAAGAGTGCCGTAATGCCTTCCAGTTCAGAATCTCTAATCCGAACTGAAGATTACACCCTCCGACAACCTCTCTTGGTTCGTGTAGTTACACAAGCGAGAAGTTGTCAGTTGGCGCCATCTTCACTTTCAGTTGCGAACCAACACCTCAGATAAATGCGACCGTATTAGTCGTATTAAATAAAAATGAATATAATTTCATAAAATACGAGGTGCTATATGAAATATAAATTTCGATTTTCTACTACACCTGTTTTAGTCGAAATTTCAATAATTTCGACTTATTGGCCTGACCGTTCTTCGAAGGGCAAAACAACTACATTCCTGGCTAATACCACGCAGAATATTGAATTACATCCCCTTCGAAAACCGTGACGTCGATCGGCCATTTTGCCGATACGGACATCTGTGGTGATTCGCAACTGATAGCGGAAGAGCATAGTACACTTACGCGTTTCGACCTTCTTGGGTCTCTTCAAGAGTGCCGTAATGCCTTCCAGTTCAGAATCTCTAATCCGAACTGAAGATTACACCCTCCGACAACCTCTCTTGGTTCGTGTAGTTACACAAG
Organism: Galeruca laticollis; assembly: GCA_963921935.1. Taxonomy (NCBI): domain Eukaryota; kingdom Metazoa; phylum Arthropoda; class Insecta; order Coleoptera; family Chrysomelidae; genus Galeruca; species Galeruca laticollis. Next base: position 228,573,216 of record OY998177.1, read on the forward strand.
CGAGAAGTTGTCAGTTGGCGCCATCTTCACTTTCAGTTGCGAACCAACACCTCAGATAAATGCGACCGTATTAGTCGTATTAAATAAAAATGAATATAATTTCATAAAATACGAGGTGCTATATGAAATATAAATTTCGATTTTCTACTACACCTGTTTTAGTCGAAATTTCAATAATTTCGACTTATTGGCCTGACCGTTCTTCGAAGGGCAAAACAACTACATTCCTGGCTAATACCACGCAGAATATTGAATTACATCCCCTTCGAAAACCGTGACGTCGATCGGCCATTTTGCCGATACGGACATCTGTGGTGATTCGTATCGGCAAAATGGCCGATCGACGTCACGGTTTTCGAAGGGGATGTAATTCAATATTCTGCGTGGTATTAGCCAGGAATGTAGTTGTTTTGCCCTTCGAAGAACGGTCAGGCCAATAAGTCGAAATTATTGAAATTTCGACTAAAACAGGTGTAGTAGAAAATCGAAATTTATATTTCATATAGCACCTCGTATTTTATGAAATTATATTCATTTTTATTTAATACGACTAATACGGTCGCATTTATCTGAGGTGTTGGTTCGCAACTGAAAGTGAAGATGGCGCCAACTGACAACTTCTCGCTTGTGTAACTACACGAACCAAGAGAGGTTGTCGGAGGGTGTAATCTTCAGTTCGGATTAGAGATTCTGAACTGGAAGGCATTACGGCACTCTTGAAGAGACCCAAGAAGGTCGAAACGCGTAAGTGTACTATGCTCTTCCGCTATCAGTTGCGAATCACCACAGATGTCCGTATCGGCAAAATGGCCGATCGACGTCACGGTTTTCGAAGGGGATGTAATTCAATATTCTGCGTGGTATTAGCCAGGAATGTAGTTGTTTTGCCCTTCGAAGAACGGTCAGGCCAATAAGTCGAAATTATTGAAATTTCGACTAAAACAGGTGTAGTAGAAAATCGAAATTTATATATATATATATATATATATATATATATATATATATATATATATATAATATGTTACAATAATAACAAATATTTGCGTTATAAATCATCGTCACTATCAACAAACAGGTCACTATTATCGCTGTCTTCGTCCGAATTAATTATAAATTGTTGTACATTTGGAGACACATGAATCTTCCACTTCAACTACGTGTGCGATGCAATTTTTCCATAAAATACTGTCTATATTTTCCACCTCACTTATAATTAAATCTACTACAGCAGAACTTAGCCTTGGAGCTGTATTTTTACGCCGAATTCCCCGTTTTAAAGTACTCCAGATAAGTTCAATGGAATTTAATACACAGTAGTAGGGCGGAAGACGCAGTACCGTATGTCCTTTTGCTTGTGCCATTGTGTCAATCCGATATTTTCTAGGAATGTTCAGGTCTTTTATAATGGTTAGAAGATATTTTTTGGTGCATTTTGATTTAAGTATTTCTATATCATTTACAGCCATATATTGTAGGATTTCTGCTTTTTTCGTGCTTGCGGTGGGTTTCTTGTTAATTTGTTTTGAATGATAACTCTCGTTGTCCATCACAATGACAGAATTTTCGGGCAAATTAGGCAACAGTTGTTCTTGAAACCAAGTTTCAAAGAGTGGTGAATTCATGTCTTCGTGATAGTCGGCTGAACATTTTTTTTATATTTTATGCGGACAACAGCAACGCATTGGACACCCATCCATCGCTGCCACCGGCATGTAAAATTATTATTCTTTTTCGCCTAGACGGAGGGGCCTCTAGACAACAACTTTTTGTGTCATCAGTTCATCCTTTCTTTATGACGTCATGGCTATCGTACCATGTTTCATCCAAACTATGTATCGACCTTCTTGGCGAAATCTTCTTATTTCTGTAACGTACTCCCAACGCAATCTTTTTAATCGTCCACTTTCCATGATCCTCATCCTTCCGTTGAGGGTTTTACACACAAAACATATGGTTTTCAAATATTTCCGAAACCATTATTCCGTATAGGTTACTTCACTTCCCGAAACTTTCAGTCTTTCCAAAATCATAGACGTTGTTGGCACCCTATTTTCTTTGTAAAAAGAGTAAATTTTTTGTTTTGTTTCAGTTCCCACCGCTTCATCGATTCTATAAATTTTTTTCATTTCTCGTTTCTGTCTCTCCCTTGTTTATAATATCCCTTACCGTAGATACAGGGACTTTTGTTAATTCACTTGTCACGGGAAAGAAGTTGAACACCCTTTTTCAATTAGAGTTTGGTAAACATTTTTTATTATCGTTTTTGCGTCACTTGACAAATGTTTTCTTTTAACCTTCCTGTTGTCCGAAACATCATCTTCAGTATCACTGTTGTCACTAATTTCAATAACTTCATTCTCTATTTCAATTTCATTCGACACAATGTTTTCCCATGGAAGGAACACTGCCATTTTTATTTGCACAATGCACAACGATGAAAAGTCACAGACTGATAGACTGCACCCTTGCTTTACCTGGTTGGTAACGCAGGTATAAAGGATAATTTCTAATTTATGAGGAGGCAGTATCTGTGGTCTTTATGCATTCTTGTTGTATTTAACATTTACACAATGCTCCCTGTCATAAACACAGTTTTTCAAATTCGCAAGTATACAAATTCGGTATTTTTTTTATTGCTACCTTTGATTTATATTTTTTAATGTTGTCCTGCTAGCTTAATATTAATGGTACAAAGTTTGTATCAATGGTACAAATTAGTACAAAATAATGAAATAGGTCTGAATTAATTCTGCTCAGTTGGTCCTGTCAGCTTAAGAGAGGTGGTTATCTCGCTTAGTTGGCCACCCTGTACATTTTTTAAAAATAAAAAGTACTTGATTAAAACAAAAATTTCATTATTCAGTAAAAAAATAATGTAATTTCATGTATATTACTAAATAATAGATGATTGTATACATTTTTTGTCGTGTGAAAAATATTTAAAAAATAAAAGTTCACTTTTTTAAGGCTTGACCAAATAATTTTTTAAAATATTATTTCAATAAAGTAATATGCAGTTTCATTGTGAATATTTGATAGTTCGGGCTGGCCTAGAAGAAGAACACCTGTTTGATGTCCATGCATGCACTGTTTCGAATTGTACGCGTATCTGATGGAAGAAAGAAGAAAAAGAAGAGCTCGCAGGCATAGGTAACCTAGTGACCGCAGCCAGTCTGCCGCGTTAAGTTCTTTATTCGTTCAAAGATGAATATGATGAGTATACAATTCTGTAGCTACAGAGACGTCTTTAGCCGAAAAAATCGAAGAGACATTTTGTTTCAAATATATCCTATATACAAGAAATAATGATTGGGTTCACATGTTTAAATAAGCAGTGTAAACGTACAAATATGGTGGATTTAGTTGCTAATATAAAATAAATATACGGCAGATTCGGTAGTAAGGATGAGGCAATTTATTTTTGAATCATTGTGTGATTAAAATTGTCAATAGTTTGATAAACTGGCACGAAATTAACTGATTTGACACTTTTTTTATAGTAAATCATGAAAAATCAACTAGCATCCAAAATTATTAGTAAAGTATTCTCAAAAACCCTTAAAAGAAAAAAATGTGACCGAGCAAAATTGCTCCATTATCCGATTTATTGTGGATCACCTCAGCTTCCTAAATGTTAAAAAAGAAAATGCTACAATATTTGCAGACTCCTTAAAGTAGCATCTGATTATAAAGGAGTGTACAGATTAGACGCGTACATAAAAGAAATAAGAAAATGAAACGTGCGATGCGAACACTGTCCCAACCATACTAATGGAATAAGCTTCAACCGCTGCAGTATGTAGCAACTATAGCTTTTGATTCAGTTATAGGAAGGTTTTACATGAATATAGCTATCGAAGAAGCAAGGTAAACAGAAATCGGATGGTTGCAACAAATGATCGTCGCCAGAAGTCCGTCTCAAGTACTAAAAGTCAACGCTGAGAGACATTTTTGGCCGATAGTAACATAAATTCGGTAGATAATACTCCCGGGCGTAGCAAAGAGGTTTCTTTAGTAGATTATAGTGGAAATTGCAACTACTAAACAACAATTACAGATAAAAACATATTAAATACTCGCTATTTTACTTTTTTCAAACATTAATTATTCAAAAAATTAATTAATTCTTAACTCAGACATTAGTAAGGCAGCTAGGTGCTTTTTCTACACATAGTATTGAGTTCAGGGCCAGGACTCTGTATCTTATAGAATTCTATAAATCGCCTAATTACTATACTATTGGCACTCTGTACGCGCGTAAAATAGCTTTCTTATCACGAAAGTGATCGACTTCTGGCGAGGTGTATAGACGTCTCGTATTCTATTTTGGAAGCAAATTAACCTATCAACAGTGTCGACGTTTTGTCGTGACCGAATTTGTAAGTCAAAATCACAAATAATTTGTACATTTTTAGAGTGATAACCCTTACATTTTAAAAACGCATGTTCTTCAATTGTAGGTCTGATAATTTCAACATGAGTGGTATCTATAACGTCTATTACTCCTGGAAAATGTTTGGCCTCCTTAAACCTATGCCTAATGGTATTTTTTCTTTCGGGAGTTACAGGAAACTGAATCCATTCGGCCGCATACGAATTAATTATTGCTTCAGTTACTTCTCAATGGCTCTAGAGAACACTTTGTTGTGCTATTGAAATATTATAGCTTTGGCCAATTACCCTCTGGTAAGTTCCAGTAGCATAAAAATGCAATGCGTCAAAAATTTTTGTTGTTGGTGCTATAGGTACTGGGTTATTTCCCTGGATTAAAAGAGGTATAATACCGTTAAGTATGAACTGTGCCATATCCTTGGTTAGGCGAAATAATTCCTTGAAGCGAACATCTTCAATTGTACATGCGTCAACACGCATATTTCTTCGCTCGATGTTTTCCACTCGTATGTTTTCTAATATTTCTTCCTCTTAAGCAACAACCAAAATTATTTTGTTTATAGGAAACATAATTATCTATAGTCTATTTCTTAATGTCTGACAGCCTCATTAAATATTCAAATAGAAAATTATCTCTTACAGAGTGATCCTAAGAATTTTACAAGTAAATACTAAAATTCTAATGCAAAACAAGTAGGTGTCTGTATTGGTTATCTGTACATCCCTGTTTCAGCTCAATATATAATATGGTAATAAAACTGAACAATGCCAGAAAAAGGATAAACAGTGCGGCAGTGGCGGAGATTACGATATTAGTTCATTTTGCTTATTTAATTAGATTCGGTCAACATTACAGTTGAAATAAAATTCATTCGTTTAGGCCTATTAACAAGTTACATTTTCATTTTTATTAAATTAAATTAATTAAAGAAAATATAGTTTAATTCTCATAATTCTAATTTATTGACAATGAATTAATGTATATTAAGTAAAGTAAACATACCATTTATAGGAAATATAAAATTCAATATATAGTATCATCCTCTTCGCTGGCCATACAAGAATCATCCGAAGACTCGTCGAGAGGGATCACTATCGGTTCTATAGTTTGTTCTATGAGGTTATCTAAAACCCACATTTTCTCTTCCTCTTTAATTACATGATTCACAGCATCTTTCCAGTTCTCTTCAGTTATTGTTGTCAATGAGTACTACATGAGTTCACGAACATCTTTCATTTTAAATGTTTTATTATGTCTAGCTACATAACCTTTCATTTGGGCCCATATTAACTCTATCGCATTTAATTCACAATGGTATGGCGGCAAACGAAGCACTGTTATCCCACGATTCTTGGCTATTTCATCAATACCGAACTTTTTAAATTGTAGCTTGTGATCTGAAGCAACCTCTAAAAGTTCTTTTTTCAACATATCATCTTCAAATGGTATATCTTTTACGATTATCCAGTTTCTAATATCAGCTTTTCTCCAAGAGGTAGATGGAAGATTTTCAGTTAATCTCGAATGATAAGTGGCATTGTCCATAACGATTACAGCATTATTTGGAATTAATTCGACCATTTGTGTAAAATACATCTGCAGCCATTTCTTCATGATAGTCTTTGGTTGATGTTGACTGAAACTCCAGTAAACCACCTTCAACGAACCCTTGATTGCATCCAATATGCGTTATTATTAGTCGGCGACCTTTACCGATAGGAGTTTTCAGTCCAGTAGATGAACCTTCTATGAAAGCTTGACGACTGATTTGAATACTTTTGTCCTGCCATATTTTTTTCACTGAATGTCCTTCATTGAGCCATGTCTCATCTAGATAATAGATTTGTCTTCCCTACTGTCTGTATTTTCGGATATCTTGTAAATACTGGCGTCTCCAACATATTATTACTTCGTTGTCGATTAGCACTGATTTGCGACTTTGCTTCTCCCAAGTAAAATTTAATTTGTGTAATATTTTCCAGAAAGTTTTTCGCCCTATGTCAGGCAAATTCTCGTCCTCCTTCACCATTCTTAGAATTCTGCCAAGGGGTGGGATCTCTTTTTTAAAATATAATTCATAAATATAAATATATTATTGTAACTAAAATTTGACAATAAAGAATTACCCAAGTATGGAGACTGCATAACTGGTAAAGCAGTGAAATAGTCATTTGTTTCTCATGACTAAATTAAAACTAGGGATGTATCGAATCGAGTATTTGGCCGGTCCGGCCGAAACCGGAATTCCGTCCGGTAGCCGGACCTGACCGCCGGATTTCCGGCCGGATCGGAATTCATATGTAAATATTTCAATTTTCTGCAGCTTAACGATATTTTACAGGTTCTATCTATCTAAAGCATAAAACTCTATATTATTTTTTTTTTGTATACACAGGTCCTTAACTTATTCCGTTCCGCATTATGAATTATAAATAAATAAAAAAGTAAATGTTATTGATTTGTGTAGTGTCATCTATTATTCTAATAAAGCACACTGGCTTCCAGTAAATAGGTCAAAGGCTGTAGAGATGCAGAATTAAACATTGAGGGGTGTTTTATACACAAACTACAATTAATAATCAATGACAGTATAAATTATCAAAGAACCGTATCGGATATGATTAGTTGTGCCCGCCGAATTTTAACTCATTTCAATCACTTTTCTTTAGCATGTAGCAAATTAAGTGAAATATAACAAGAGTTGAATATGAACCAGAAGAAAATTATCCAAGATGTACAAACGCGGTGGAACTCTATATGTTAGAGAGGTTTCTTGATTTGAAGCGTTGTGTAACTATTTATCACACTGAAAATAGCGCTATAAAGTCTATAAACTATTTAACGAATAATCAGTGGGACCAGAAGAGTTATACGGCGTTGGAACTATGAAAGAAAGTCTCATTACAGGAATGAACCAAAGGTTCTCCGATGTGGAGTCCAAGGACTGCTTTACCATATGGAATATTTTAGATCCCAGATATGAAGAGTACTTTTTTCGAGTCAGACTATAGTTGAAGATATAAAAAACAAACTTGTTCAAAAAATTACAGAAATTAATAAGAGCAACATCGATGAATCCGAATCTGAAATACAAGAAGATGATGAGGCTAACGTGGTTATTAGCGAAAACGAGGATAAAGAACCATCAGCCGCTATACAAAAGAGAGCGAGGATAACATATGAATAAAAGGATACTTCAACAAGTACATCTTTTACGATGTGGAAGTGCTACGATATAGTCGCGTCAACGCCTGCGGAAATAGGGATGAACCTGGGAAAGTGGTGCGACAGGACGGATCGGCATGCGGTTTTCTGCATTCTCTTCCAAAAACGATTATCACGAAATGTGGGGCGGTGAATTTTCCCTCCCATCGAAAATTGCATTGCTGCAGGCCAAAGTGCACGCGAAAAATGCATTATCTGGGAGGCCTTTTGGAAGATTTTCAAATTTGATAAATAAGGGTCAGCTGGCCCGGATCGGGTACCCGGGGGTTTTCGAGGCCGCTGATCACGAATATAATGTTCAAATTGACCTCCGAACACCTGGTGCACCAGAACCTGACCCTAAACGTCATCTCCGGGGGTTTTCCTGACAAAATCAAAGAAGGTCAACCAAAAATTATTTTGGGGGGTTGTTGGTCCGCTGAATCCAAATCTGGCATCGGCGAGCACCCCACTGGAACCTGGTGCACCGAAACACGGGCTAGAACGTCATCTCCGAGAGTTTTCTTGAGAAGAGTGCCAAAAACCACCCGAAAATCATAAGAGGGCAGTTGTGTGCGGCGGTGGTCCCAAATTTCACGTCGGAAATAACCCCTCGAACACATGGTGCACCACAACCTGACCCTAAACGTCATCTCCGGGGATTTTCCTGACACAATCAAAGAAGGTCAACCAAAAATCATTTTGGGTTTTTTTTTGGCCCGCTGAATCCAAATCTGGCATCGGCGAACACCCCACTGGCACCTGGTGCACCGAAACGCGGGCTAGAACCTCATCTCCGAGTTTTCTTGAGAAGAGTGCCAAAAACCACCCGAAAATCATAAGAGGGCAGTTGTGTGGGGCGGTGGTCCCGAATTAGACGTCGGAGATGACGTTTAGGGTCAGGTTGTGGTGCACCAGTTGTTCGGGGGGTTGTTTCCGACGTGAAATTCGGGACCACCGCCCCACACAACTGCCCTCTTATGATTTTCGGGTTGTTTTTGGCACCATTCTCAAGAAAACTCTCGGAGATGACGTTCTAGCCCGGGTTTCGGTGCACCAGGTGCTAGTGGGGTGCTCGCCAATGCCAGATTTGGATTCAGCGGGCCAAAAAACCCCCCAAAATAATTTTTGGTTGACCTTCTTTGATTGTGTCAGGAAAACCCCCGGAGATGACGTTTAGGGTCAGGTTCTGGTGCACCAGGTGTTCGGAGGTCAATTTGAACATTATATTCGTGATCAGCGGCCTCGAAAACCCCCGAGTACCCGATCCGGGCCAGTTCTGACCCTTATTTATCAAATTTGAAAATCTTCCAAAAGGCCGCCCCCAGATAATGCATTTTTCGCGTGAACTTTGGCCGGCAGCAATGCAATTTTCGGTGGGAGGGAAAATCTACCGCCCCACGTTTCGTGATAATCGTTTTTGGAAGAGAATGCAGAAAACCGCATCCCGATCCGTCCTGTCGCACCACTTTCCCAACAGTTCGCAGGCGTTGATGCGACTAATAACTTTGTTTCACCTTCGACACCTGCATCCTCTACTAGTGATTCGAAAGGCAATATACTCTATCAACTTGAAGTATGCTATGGAGTGCCCGTTATTGATAGAAAGTCAGACTTATTTGAGTGGCGGAGCAAGCCCAGTGGAACATTTCCTGGTCTACTTAATTTAGTAAAGCAGTTTCTATCAAGTCCAGCAACTAGTGTCTATTCAGAGAGACTATTTTCGGAAATTGGTAACAGATATGTTGATAATAGGTTTAGGCTAAGTTCTGAAAATACAGAAAAGCTCTTATTTATTCATCACAATCTAAATAAAATATGTTCCGACCGGATCGCATCCACGATTCGGCCGGAACAGCAAGTCCGGCCTCTAGGCCGGATCGGCTGGATTAGTGATACCGCCGCAATTCCGGTGCATCCTTAATTAAAACAAATGATATTTTAGAATTAGTGCACATGGACTTATGCGGACCAATACAGGAGAACCTTCAGAAGCTGCGTATTATGCAGTTTACCTTCAAAACAGAACATACCGCAAAGTAAATTAACACTACACCCGATGAAATATTTTTTAAATCAAAACCAGATGTAAAACATATTAAAGTGTTTGGAAGCCTAGCCTATTACTTGATCCAAAAACAAAACAGAAAGAAGTTGGATAGAATATCCAAAACAGCAATATTTCTGGGTTATGATCACTTAACCAAATATTATAGACTATTCTGCATACAAATAAATACAGTAATCGTAGTCAGGGATGCAGAAGTAAAGCAAAATAAAAGAAGTTTAAACTTACTACAAGAAAAAGATACTAAATATAACTATTTCCAAATAACCTACGATACAGATGAAAGAGAAGAACAATCTTATGAAGAACACATACAAGGTCACCAAAAAAATATTGAAGAACAGCCTTTAGAAAATAGCACAATAACAGAGGAAGAAAACGAAATTACATATAACTCAACAGATTCGGAAGTTGATGATGGGGCTATAGATACGTTGAAAAACTGATCCAGACTATGCAAATGTCCCCACACAACAGCAAAATGTTGATAATCTGAGAAGATCAAACCGAAACAAAAACAGCATAAACAGATTAAACCTTTCAGTAAATACCATTGACTTGTCTAAAACATATGAAGAGGCAATAAATACAGTTTACAAAGGTTGAAGGTTGAAATCACATAAGTTCAATGAGACATGGGACATAGTAAATAGAGTAAAAGATAAACATACAATTGATTCTAGATGGGTTTTCAAAATTAAAGAAAATGTAGATGGTTCTATTGAAAAATTGAAAGCTAGGCTAGTAGCCAGAGGATTCAACCAAATAAAAGGTGAAAATAATGATGAAGTTTTTGCACCTGTAATCAGGCTTAATATGTTATGAACTATATTTGCAATTACTACTAAATGTGATCTTCAACTTTTACAATATGATGTTTCTACATCTTATTTAACCTTCATATGACTGGCCGGGGTCCGTTTGTACCCCATGACGTATGTTTTTGCTGTATCTTTGCAAACGCAAATTTTTGAACATTGATCATTCATCTAGCTGCAGTTTATGAATTATTTTGATAAAATATGATGTATTTAGTAGTTTTTATTGGCTGGTATAAACAAAAAATGAACGGTTTTAAGGATTAAAACTAACTTTTTCGCATCTGTGGTCCTGAACAATATTCTATCATAAAATTGTTACTTGTATACATTACGGGGGATATATCGTGCTAACAAACCGAAATTTCTCCAAAAATAACCAAAAATTCAGTATTCCTGGATTTATAGGACCCGCTGTACTCGCTCTAGTCAACTTAAAATCAATAGGGTACATCTGTGAGACACCTTGAACAATATTCAATTATAAAATTGATCAATCGTATACTCTATGGAGGCTGTATCGTGCTAACAAACTGAAAATTCTCCAAAAATGATAAAAATTTGGTACTTCAAGTACCATAGCACCCGTTGTCCTGGCTTTAGTGAGCTGAATATCAATAGGGTTCATCTTTGAGACGCTCTGAATAATATCCAATCATTAAATTGGTCATTTGTATATACTGCGGACGGTGTATCGTGCTAACAAACTGAAACTTCCCCAAAAATATCGTACTTAAAGTACTGTAACACCTGTTGTATTGTCTCTGGTGAGCAGAAAATCAATAGGGTTCATCAGTGAGATACCCTGAATAATATTCAATAATAAAATTTGTGACTTCTTGAACTCCGGAGGCTGTATCGTGCTAACAAACTGAAATTTCTCAAAAAATGACAAAATGTCGTACTTCAAGTACCATAGCACCCGTTGTACTGGCTCTGGTGAACTGAAAATCAATAGGGATCATCTGTGACATGTCCTTAACAATATTCGATCATAAAATTGCTGACTTATTGCACTCCGAAGACTGTATCAGGCTAACAAGACATGTAAGGAAAAGTGGCCGACGACGACGACATACACACAGGATTTTTTTTTCTAAAAACCGTTTTTTCGTGTTGTTGTTGATGGAAAACGTAAAAATAACTCAAAAAAGAATTTCAAAATTCCATTTTTTTTTGAGGTAAACCAATACTTTTCTCGCATATAGAAAGGTTGGGCGAAAAAGTAATAGTTTTTTATTCCAGGGGTCTCTTCAGACCCCGGTCAGCCTTTTACGTCCGATAAAATAATCCCGGTAACTGTTAGTAAAATCGGGGAATCATACATTTAACGTTTGTTTACTCACAGGGAATTTACCCATATAATTATAAAATGTAAATTACCAGTTCGAATGGGGGATTCCCCGCACTGCGATATAATTTTTAGACTTGAATATTCGGGTTAGTCTCTTGTGATATTGCGAGTAGGGTACATCCTTTTGAAAATGAGTCAGTTTTTATTTACAAACAATCGCAAGGGGCTTACTGACGATGAGATGTTACATATACTTAAAAGTGATGATCCAGAGTTTGATAGTGTTATCAATAAGGAAACATCGAGTGACTTAGAAGATGAAGAGGAAGAAAATGATGTAATAGTTGTTGATCAAAGTATAGAGAAAACGAACCCAGAGGAACCAACAGTTAGTAACCGCAAGGGCATTCCAGTATATAAATCTAAAGATGGAACTGAGTGGTCAAAAATTCCAGGAAACACAAAAGTTAGACGTTCAAAAGCTAATATTCGGAGACATGCTCTAGGCCTTACAAATTACAGTTCTGATATCTTAAGTATAAAAGACGCTTTTCTTCTTTTCCTATCTCCGGATATTCTGAACATAATAGTAACCGAAACAAACAGAAAGGCACAAACATATTATGATAAATGGAATATAGATAATCCGAATAAAATTAAAGTTTTTGTACCTGTTGATTCTACAGAGATTGAAGCTTATATTGGATTGTTGCTTATTCTTGGCGCACTTCACGGATCGAAAGAGGCTATCGATATGCTCTGGTGTCAAGATATTTCTTACTGTCGTCCTATAATTCCTGCTGCAATGTCAAGAGACAGATTCAAACAAATTACTTCATTTTTACGCTTTGATAATTTTCAAACAAGACAAGAACGAAAATTAGTAGATAAGCTAGCTCCGATAAGAGATATATTCGATATTTTCATTTCTAATTGTAAAAAATCACTTAATCCTGGCGACCATCTATGTGTAGATGAGCAGCTTGTACCATTTAGGGGTAAGGCACCATTCCGAGTCTATATGAAGAGTAAACCTGATAAGTATGGAATCAAAATATGGGCTCTTGTGGACTGCACCACTTCTTATATTGCAAACATGCAAGTTTATTTGGGTTAGTTATTTGAAAACCAATATAGGCAAACTTTATATTCCTATGTATCTATTAATTTTTAGGAAAATAAGGTAACAAAGCGGAAAAGGGTCAAGGTCAAAGGGTTGTCCTAGATTTGACAGACCATTTGGAAGGCGGATTTGGAATAACGACCGATAACTTTTTTACAAGTTTAGAACTTGCTGACAAGTTGTGGAAAAAAAATATTACTTTATGTGGAACCCTCCGGAAAAATAAAACATTTATTCCCAGGGAACTTCTACCGGCATCGTACAAGAAAGAGTTTTCAAGTATATTTGCTTTTAGAAATCAAAGAACGCTAGTATCCTATGTTCCAAAACAAAAACATGCTGTCATCTTACTTTCAAGTGAGCATACTGATAGTAAAGTAGCTGGAGAATAACAGCACTATATACCAGAAATTATTCTTCATTACAACAAAGCAAAAGGTGCTGTCGACACTTCAGATAAGTTGGCCAAAGAATATACAGTGCAGAGAAAGTCAAACCGCTGGCCAATGGCAATATTTTCGCATCTTATAGATATCGCAGGAATAAATGCTTATAAATTGTGGTTACTGCAAAACCCGGATTGGCGATAAAACAGTTTGGATAAACGTAAAATGTATATTTTGGGAATAGGAAAAGAACTCATAAAGAAAAACGTTTTCCGGCGATATAATAATAAATACATTCAGACGAATAGAAAACGGCATATGCAATTTTACGCATGGGGTCTTCTCGGACCCCAGTTAGTCTTTTTCGTAAAATTTTGATGTCCGTCCCATGAAGGTTAAATGGAGTATTGAATGACGAAATTTATATGGACATTCCATCAGGAATAGATGAAGATAAAAGGACTAAAGTATGTAAACTAAAGAAAGGACTTTATGGCCTAAAGCAAAGTGCACTTACCTGGTATCATACAATTAACACAGAATTGCATAACCTACGGTTTACAGAATTATATTCATCACCTTGTGTATTTCTATACAATAACAAGAACAACTTTTCTATAAATTAGTTTATATGTAGATTATATATTATTGGCCACAAACACAAAAGAAATGGCAGATCAAGTCATGCAAAAATTAAGTACAAAATTTAAGATGACATTTCTAGGAGAAGCTAAGTACTTTCTTACTAGAAGCCGAGAAGGAGAAATTTTGCATATAAAACAAAAAAAGTACATTAAAAGAATTTTACAACGCTTCAACATGAGTGAATGCAACGAGTCGAGTATTCCATTGAAAAATGACAAAGTTCTGAAATTATGAATAGAGAAATTCCTTAACAGGAATTGATCGGAAGCTTATTATATTTATCACATGGAACAATACCAGATATTACTTTTATTACAACTTATCTAAGCCAGTTTAACACCAAATACTCTGAGATAAATTGGAGACAAGCAAAACACGTTTTGAGATACTTGAAGTACAGACAAACTGAAGGAATAACTTATCAAGAAAACAACAGGCCACTCAAATATTATCGCGACGAAAGCTGGAACAATGTCTTAGAGGGAAACGGGTTTTCTGGATATATTTTCATCCTTAGTAATACAGCAATTAGCTGGCAATGCAATAAACAGAATGTTGTTGCTTTAAGCACATGTGAAAACGAATTTTTCTACTTCCGTTACTACAACCGCATTTAAAAAACGGGATTGACATACGCAAAACGACTCTTTAAACACTAGTGTTTAAAATGCGAAAAGTCATATCTCGTTTTTCTTTTGTTTTTTAAACGTCACATCAAGTGTATATTTTATAAGTTCAATTTCATGTTTCGGAATAATTTTGTTGTTCTGTGTTAAAAACGTCTTTAGTCACTCGTTCCGATTCGCTGCACTCGTGACTAAAGTAACATTTTTGACACTTGGTACTTAATATACTATTATAGCAATCACTGAAACTGCAAAGGAAATTTTATGGTTTTACAAAATTTTTGGAGATCTGAACCAAAACCCATACTGCAAAAACATAAGACAAAAGCAGGGATAAAGAAGTATGGAAGACCAAAAGAAGCAACAGTAAGAATTATTTGTTAAGTCAAAATGGGAAGGATGTTGTTATATTTTGACTTAATAAGCTCAAGTTCCAGAAATCCCGTTCCGATACAAAATCAAGGATATACATGATATATGTTTCAATCACGTTGACGTTGAGATAGTGTCATAAAAATAATCTATTCCTTTCATTATAAAATAGTATTATTTGTTTGTTTCATTAGAAGTATTAAACACAAGTTATTACTTAACCTACACATAAAACAAGAATAATGGTATTTACTTTTTGGAATCTACACATATTATTGTTTTAAGTGAAACTGTTTCTATATAATTCCCCAATATATTGAAAACATGTTAAAAATTCTAAGAAATTGACAATTGTTTCGATGTTAAATATCATCGTCAGAATGACAGAAGTTACATTTCATTTGATGCCTACCTGATGCTTTGGCTAGAATTCTGAATGAAACTCAAAGTCAATGTCACAACATTTTTTAATAATTGACAACAGCACAGCCACACGTTTCGATCTACATAAGGGCCATCTTCAAGCTGATCCAAAAAACTTTTCACGTGTGTTGCCCACTTGTTCTGTTGACACACTACTATTGAATCCGGATTTAATCTATTATTAGTGATCGTTGTTGAAAGTATTTAAACGAAAGAAAGTACCTTGTGTTAAGTTCTTCCAGATATCTGAGTAAATTAAAATTTGGTATACGTATCAAAAAAAATTCAATACTTTGATAACATTTACCTAATATCTTGACCAGAATCAACAGCAATAAAGAAAAATGGTTGATTATAATGTATATAAAACGACATGGAATGGCAGAATATCAGAATCGATCTTAAACAAATCCTATATATAAAATCTTTTTGATATTCACTATTTTCATTCTCTACATTGAATTTTATTTTGAATTTTCAAAATTTAAAGATTCTAGAAGATTTTGTTCTCGACCCGGGCCTGTATTCTGTTTGATGGAGACGATGAGGATGACAGAAAAGACCATTGACTTGAATGCAAGCAGCAGAAGAAATTATAAATGCAATTATGTGGCCCAACCCATATTTTGTCACCTTCATCAAGGTATAACATCTATGGTAAAAATAGTTTGAATAAACAAAAAATCATTAGGTGTCAGTGTAACTAATAATTTACTAGTCGCAAGATATATTGATGGACGCGATTTTAGGAAATTATGTTGTTATAATTGAATTTTCTTACAAATTATCAATTAAGTAGGGAATTGTGGGATTAATTTAGTTT
The DNA here is from genome assembly GCA_963921935.1 of Galeruca laticollis. Taxonomy (NCBI): domain Eukaryota; kingdom Metazoa; phylum Arthropoda; class Insecta; order Coleoptera; family Chrysomelidae; genus Galeruca; species Galeruca laticollis. The sequence goes on from OY998177.1 coordinate 228,589,391, forward strand.
TAACAAAATTTAGCTATCGAATTATTTACGAGGAAGATGATTGATTGATTGCGATCGATCCATTTCTTGTGAAGGCCTGGATTTCAATAGAATAATGAAACAAGAGGGAAGTTTGAATGTAAATGACCTGATACTATTTAAATATGGACCATATTCTTCAAAGCAAGAAGAGAGCCGTCACAAAAAAATTTCTTTAAAACTGACAATTCACAACAGAAGGTTCTGTTTATATGACTGCTTTTGTAGTTAATTTAGTACTAATTTTCAATTTTCAACACGGGCGTGGTGAAGAATCCTAATCATATCCGATATAAACGTCCATATCTGAGGCATTGGAAGATCCTGCTGAATTTTGTTGATGTTGATAGTTATGAAGTGCTTGTCTTGAAGTTGAACCTGTATTTTAAACGGTTTTATATTTAGCTCACCCCGTTTGTTTTATTATTTATTCTTGGGTCAAATTTAGTAATTCAAATTTCACCCTCTTCCTGTCAACCGATTAATCTGAAATTTTGTATACACTTTGGATTTTGGTGACAATACAATTATGTTTATTCATTATCATTATAAATTCAAGATGGCCGCCGCTACAAAATGGCGGATAATTTATGTTTTATTAATCCCATCAATATGGGTATCAAATGAAAGGGCTCAACAAGCAGAATACAATATACTATAAAAAATTGAAATCCAAGATGGCGGCCGCTACAAAATGGCGGATAACGTAGGTTTTATCAATCCCATCAACATGGGTATCAAATGAAAGGGCTCAACAAGCAGAATACAATATACTATAAAAAATTTGAATCCAAGATGGCGGCCGCTACAAAATGGCGGATAACGTAGGTTTTATCAATTCCATCAATATGGGTATCAAATGAAAGTGCTCAACCAGTAGAATACAATATACTATATAAAATTAAAATCCAAGATAACGGCCTCTACAAAATGGCGGATAACGTAGGTTTTATCAATCCCATCAACATGGGTATCAAATGAAAGGTCTCAACAAGTAGAATACAATTTACTATGCAAAATTGAAATCTAAGATGGCCGCCGCTACCAAATGGCTGATAACAATTTTTTATCAATCCCACCAATATGGGTATCAACAAATAAAAGGGCTTGACAAGAAGAATATAGTGCACTATACAACCTCAATATTTAAGATGGGCGCAGCCACTAAATGGCGTATAATAATAAGATTTAAATTTAGAAATTGAATCTGTAATTTAGGTATCTGATTAATCCAGCCTGAATCCACCACCCAAGTCAAGATTTTGTATCGTGTTGAGGACTGTGTGGCGTTAGGGTGGCTAAAAATGATATGTCGTTAGCGTTTTCCCCTTAAGACATCTTGTTGTACATAGCCTTGCCCCTTTATTGGACCTCTGGGAAGGTCGACCGTTTAAATGTCCATTACTCGTGGGAACAAAATGGTAAAAAAATATATAATAAAAATAGGTAAAAAAACTTTTTAAGTTAAACGGTTTTATGTTAAACATACATTGCAATGTTTAAGATAAATGTACTAAAAACCAAAAAGTAATAAAATAGATACAGTCGTGGGAATTATAAACATATGCATAGACTAGACTAAAATAAAACCGTGGGGCACGTCAATTGTCTACAATCGTTGATTAAAATGTTTGTTTTGTAATGTTACACTATAATTAGGCAGTTGCTCAACCGACAACGATGGACGTGTGATAAGTAGGGCTAGAATGTGGAAACAAGCTAGCAAGCTCGATTATAAGCGAGTTTAAGGGTTTCATAGTGGTGAGCGAGTAGTACTTTTATCATATGTTTTGTCGATTAAGGACAAACTACGAGCAGTGAAACGATTCCTCGCCAGCCAGCAGTGTGAATGTCCAACGATAAACTAGTTGAAACATCTCTTTTATTTACATGGAGTGTATAACTATTGGAATTTCCATGAGCAAGAAAATAGTAAGTAATTTCCTCACCGTCTGCCTAACGACGAATTAAACGATTCTTCTATCGCACATTAAGTCTATAATTTGTAGACAATTGACGTGCCCCACGGTTTTATTTTAGTCTAGTCTATGCATATGTTTATAATTCCCACGACTGTATCTATTTTATTATTTTTTGGTTTTTAGTACATTTATCTTAAACATTGCAATGTATGTTTAACATAAAACCGTTTAACTTAAAAAGTTTTTTTACCTATTTTTGGGTATAGGTTGTATGTTTATATAGTTTGAGACTGACATTCGAGGCTTTTCTTAATCCACCGTAAACAGCAATAATTTAAAACATCACAATATAGGTTTATAAATATTATCTATCAGTTCCTTCTCCTGATCTCTTCGATTGTCGTACTTTTTCAAGTTCCTTGCGAAAAGCAAGTTTCTTTTTAACAGTACCTTTTGTTACATTTTTTTATTGTTTTATAAAATTGTAGTAATTTTTCATATGTATTATTTTTATCATGCCTATTTAAATACCATTTACTTTTTATTTTACACAAACATTATAGTTGTAGTTTTAGGGACAATCATTGGTTTTACAGAAATGCAGACGTTTCCCATTCCTCTAGAAGAAATTCTTTAAATTCAAAACTCAAAAAACTCGCCAAGTCTACACATAAACCCACTTCTGTATTCCGTATTATTACCAGCTCCGAAATCCATTGTATTCTCCAGAAATGACTCCGATTAACTTTTTTCTGTTTCAAAAACTTAAATTCCCACATCGTGGCACTGTTTTCAGTCGATTGAAGACAAAATTATGCTTATATAGGGATGCCACATCAAAAAATCAAAGTAAATATCAGTAAAAATTCATGATCAAATTGTTTGTTTTAAATTTTTGTAACTTTGATTGTTATTATTACGTTGATTTTTAATAAAAATACTCAATTGATCCGTTTTTTATTTATTTTGTTTTTTAGTAGAATTTCCGGACGGTTTAGAATTCTCCCCGCATTTCGGACAAAAACCTATATTATCGCACATGTTCGGAAAATTCAAGACGAATGGCAAGCGATTTTCTAAGTATAAAGCAATTGAATATCATTTTCCTTTTTCAACGATATGGGAAATTGAAATTTTTAATTCTAATTATCGGTGTTGACATACTTAGGTGTTAAAAACAGAATTTTTTGCCGGGTTTCACTTGTGAAATCATATTGCAAATATGCCAATATTCATTAGGATTACAATCATGTTAGTAATAAATAATTTAGATTGCGAAATTATGCAATAAATTTTACAATTTTATTCTGTAGGCGTAACACACTTTTTTAGTATTTATTCTAAATTATTCGTTTATTTACATAAATAAGAAACATTTCGGTAACATATGCTTTCAATGAAAGTTTTTTTCAAATTATTTGGACTTTTATCAATGAAATAAAATCTTCGAAATAATTGATTGAAATATAGCAAAATATAATACACGAAAGCACAAAAGAAGAGAATTACATAAAAAAACGTAGAAAAAACACAAAATTGATGAAAATTTAATGAAAATGAAGACAAGAAGAATAGATGCTGCTCAAAACAGGTTTAGTAATTTTAACAAAATACTTATTTAGTTAGTTATTTTTATGTAAAAAATATTTATCATTTTTTTACTAATCACTATTATAATGAAAAACTATATTATATATATATATATATATATATATATATATATATATATATATATATATATATATATATATATATATATATATTAATACAGTTCCTCTATTTAAAATGTAAAAGAAACATTGAAATAAGGAAAACTATTTATATTTGTATGCAATACTTTCGATACACACTGTATTATAGGTATAATCAATAATTTTGAAAGATTCGGTATAAAAATCAAATGTGACATTTTAATTTTCGGATGACGTTTATGTAGAATATATTTAATGATAGACAGAATTATATTACATTTTGGAGAATATATTTGAAATTTTAAAATACAGATGTCTCTGCTATCAGAATTACAATGATAATAAAAGAATTCAAATCTCTCTTTGTTATAGGGAAACATAAATTACTATTTTTTTTTAAAAAAGGAATTTTTCGTAACCAAAGAAGAGGAGATTTATTTATTTGAAGAAAGTATAGTAAGTTGTGTTTGAAATCCTGAAGAGGCAACATCGTAATTAGAGTTGTCTCAATTTTTGGTAGATAGTAGAAGTTGTATATTTATACAACCAGATTCAAAAGCCATTTCATTATAAAGCCAGTGCGTGCATAATTCGAATAAGAATTGCATCGTGTGTAGTGAATGTGTTCCAGATTTCTAAATAAAATTTAGAAAGCTTCCTGAATTCTAAGATCCATTAGAATTGTACGAGTTGTCCAGTTATTAGTTGGTGAGTCCGATCCAGTTTCTTTACAATAATTTCTCGAAAAATAATAAGGCCTATTTTTAAATTAAATTTGACATAGACGCATCTATTAGATTTTTGATTGCAAACAAAATTAATAAATCATATAAGAAAATTCACGTATTAGAAGAAAAGTTTTGAACTAGAAAAATTTGAGTGAAGCTTGTTTTTGACATTTATCCTTATCAAGATTTAGATCGACAATTGGAACGTTTATTAAACGTTTTCCATTAGGTTAATTTATAGCATATAGTTTGTAGTAATTTTAAGTTTCGTAGAAATTACGACTGTTGTTTCGTTGTGATCATTTTGGGGATATTAATTTGTTAATTTGTATTTGAATCTAGTAGTATAATATAGAATTTTGCATTCCTACTCACTACAGTCTTTTTATAACATTATTTCGGAAAATTAAACATTTTTATTAAATAAAACTGTCGATCAAATCAGTGACAGTTGGTAATTTTCAGTGACAGGAATATTGGAAACGTTTCCATTAGGTTAATTTATAGCATATAGGTTGTAGTAATTTTAAGTTTCGTAGAAATTACGACTGTTGTTTCGTTGTGATAATTTTGGGGATATCAATTTGTTAATTTGTATTTGAATGTAGTAGTATAATATAGAATTTTGCATTCCTACTCACTATAGTCTTTTTATAACATTATTTCAGAAAATTAAACATTTTTATTAAATAAAACTGTCGATCAAATCAGTGACAGTTGGTAATTTTCAGTGACAGGAATATTGGAAACGTCATCAGAGATTTAAAGTGCCTTTTATAATATTAAACATACAGTTACTATAGGTTCTGACCAATAGTGAAATAGATAATTTGGAGATACGTAAAAATTTAAACAAATTTTGAATAATTAATTTTTTTAACAGTTTGATCCCACCCTGAGAGAAGAGTAATAGGTCGATTACACATATAAATTCATTAATTTAGAGATACTAAATTAATATTTATTAGAGTCGGGCATATTTTTGACAACTACTGTCAAAGTAGAAATTTCTTACATAAGGTTTTAAGTTGTATGTACAAGAATTGTCGCTGCGACAATATACATCAACGTGAGGTGAATTGAAATTTATCTTTACAGGAAGCTTTACATTAAAATTAAATAATTAAAATTCGTCATAGAGAATTAGATATATTATAATTTGTCACCCAAACGTGGGGCAACTACAAAAGAATATTGAAAATATTATAATATATATATATATATATTATATATATATTATATATATATATATATATATATATATATATATATATATATATATATATATATATATTATATATATATATTATATATATATATATATTATATATATATATATTGTTATCGTAGACTGGAACAACACAGGTCTGAATATAGATGGAGAATACTTGAACCATCTAAGAATCGCTGATGACATCATCCTGATAGCGAGTAACCCTGGCGAAATGCAACAACAGATAAATTAATTAAATACAGCAAGCAACAATGTAGGCCTTAAAATAAATCTGAGTAAGACCAAGGTAATGTATAACGAACTAATAAACGCACAAGAAATGATAATTAATGACACTGCCCTGGAAATAGTAGAGGAATACATATACCTGGATCAACTAATACACATATCAGGCTCTCTACTTCCAGAAATAAATAGAAGGACCAAATTAGCATGGAAAACATTTGGACAGAACTCATCTTCAAGTCTAGAATGTCACTCCGTTTGAAAAAGAAAGCGTTTGATCAGTGCGTACTGCCAGTACTAACATACGGATGTGAAACCTGGACCCTGAAAACTGATATCATTAGAAAACTCCAGGTAACACAGAGGTCTATGGAACGATGCATGCTTGGAATAACAAGGAGAGATAGAAAAAGGGTTGAATGAATCAGACAGAAAAACCAAGTGATAGATGTCATTAATAGAATCAGATCCCTAAAGTGGCAATGGGCGGGGCATCTCGCTAGAAGGACAGACGATAGATGGACCACCAAGATAAGGCAATGGTATCCCCGAGGTGTGAAAAGACCAAGAAGACGCCCCAACTTAGATGGGACTACGATATAAAGAAACTGGCAGGATTAACTTGGGGCCGCATAGCTAGCGATAGACAACAATGGGCCCAAATGGAGATAGAATATATAAATATGTAAAGAGAAGCTACACCATAACTGGAAAATGGTTGAATGAGCTGCATATGCTTTGTGTCTACCACTTTTTCTCCTTCCTCCAATTTTACTGTTATCTTTTTAGGTACTCATTAATTACTCATTCTTTCTATATGACCTATCCATTTTAAAATGTGTCCTTTTGCAATGCCTATTATATCGGTTTGGCTTGATAAGGTAAATTAAGAATAGGAAAACCTATATCGAAATAGATGTTGGTATGTTCACTTCATTTTAAAGATTACATTCCAAGAAGTGTTTAAACTCCACATTTATATTTGTAATTAACTATTTATCTAATTATAAGCGCAAATGTTTAGGTACAATGACGGATATTAAAGAAAACGGCAGTTCCATTGCTTAAACTGCCTGTTTAACAGCATTAAGAACAAAGTTTTGAATTTACTGAGATAATTGTCTAAGAAAAGTCTCTTAATTGTTTATAATAGAAAACATAATGCAAAAAGGGCGTAAAACACTAAACCACACGACATAAACAATTTTATCTCGTCTACAGTTGTTTCGACTTGATAGTTGTATAGCATTGCGATCTTAATCTCCGATCCCAATAGTTGAAGAAGCAACTGAAATAATATATTTAAATAAATGTTTACCTTTTATGGGTGTTAAATGGTTAACACTCGAAGTGTTAATTATCGTTAAATACGGTTTGTTAGCTATTACAACTCAATTAGACTGCCGCAAAAAAAATTATGTACAGGCAACAGTTCGAAAGTTATTGAGGTACATCCATCTAAGAAATCTGTGTCAATCAGGAACTTGCGAGTTTACTAAAAGCACGTTTTTGTATAACAAAAAAATTGTATTAGACTGAACAGTTGCTTATTTTAACACAAGATTCAAAGTCTTCGGTGCTATTTATCTATTATTTACATCACCAATAATTGTCCCTCGTTTATCCTGAACAGTTTTGCATGATCTACACAATAGCGATCACTTCCCTATTGTAATATTCCAAGAAGTCGACTATCTTTAAGACTCAAGTGGGTTGTAGATAAAGCAGACTGGCACGTATTCGAACAATATCTCGAATTTGATCAATCAGTCAACCAAGAGTTTGACAAGCTCACTTGTAGTATCAAAAGAGCAGCTGAAATGGCATTTACAATTAGAACGCAGCTACCCGATGGGCGTAAGTTTCTTTAGTGGAACCCCCCAGTGAAAAATGCCATACGAAGGCTTTCAAGAGATACTAATCACTAGAAAATTGGATCCTGATCGAAAATACATTTTTCTCTCTGATATATTCTCTTTTGTATCGAATTTACAACCTTTTGTGCTACGACAGAATTTACAACTCCCTTTTGTATTTTAAAAAAGATTGTCCACGCGGCATTGTTTACATATCACGCGGTATTCGTACATCTTATATATAGTTGACGTAACAGATATAGTGTAGTATTATGGAGATATATAAACATGCGGAAATATACAAGATATCACATTTTAAAAAAACTTTGTCACGCAGTTATGTGTTACCCTGTAGTTATCGGCATCTTTTCCATATAAAAAGCATGTCATTGCCTACAATTTTTGTTGATAACATTTTTGGATAATTTCTATAATAAAGGAATTATCGACCGTTGTCACACTAAAATCTCACCCTGTGTATATTATTATCCTGATATTAATAAGTATAGTTGGCATAACAAATATAGTGCGAACTTAAATCTGTCGGCTTTTCGTTTGATTTGAATACGAGGATACCGTCATAGTCCAGTCAATATTATAATTTAAAATGCTTAGTTGACGATAAATTCATTCAATATTATAATTTCAACTAATAATCGTTAAAATGCATTTAATAATTTTATAATGATTAAATACATTTATCGACTGTCTAATGATTATTTTGAACCCGTAATTATGGAGCGCCATCCTATTTTTAAGATACTTATCGTTAATGTATAGAACAAAATGCATTCCTTTAAACAATATCAATCTATTTATATTAAAAAACATCTTAAACATAACACCAGACAATTAACAGTACCTTATATCTTGTTTTATTAAGAATTGGAAATATAAATTTCAAATAACTCATTATTATTCAAATCTTTTTGAGAGGGTGATTTTTTCGAGCATAACAGATGTTCATTCTATAGTTGGTAGGCTGACATCAAGAAAGAGTGTAGTATTTTTCTGAGGAATTTGGGTAAGTATACATATTTATTATATAGCGATTAGATTTTTAATTGAAAATTAAATATTTACAAGATGGCGTTCTTGGGATATATCGAGTTCGGTACAAAATACTGTATGTAACAACGACGAAAATTTAAATAATGGTGATGAAAGTGAAAACAGGATTCGACGACATTTAAATTTGGAAGCGCAGAAAATATGTTTCAATGTATATAAGAATCTACGGGAAAAGTTTGGTTTCGATGAAGAAACAGAATTAACGCAAGCAGTATATGATTTAACAGAAGTTCTCCTGTCAGCTATACGTGAAATAGCCAAGAATGGGCCTTATGAACGCAAGAAGCAATGTGCTAAGGGATTGGTCAAACCTTTAGACGTGTCTGTAATAAAATAAATAAGCATCACCATATATAACTGTTACAAAAGTAATGAGTTACCTACGATTGAAATAATAAGAAATAAATTGACATACCGGCCGTAATGTAAATGGCTGTAAAAAACTATTGAAAACTGAATTGAAAAATTGGGATTCAAATTCAAAACGGTTAATAAACGTTGAACAATCATGGAAAGCACAAGAATAGTGGATATGTGACATACATACTTGGAACAAATAACTAAGTATAGTAAAGAAAGCCAACCAATTGTCTATTTGGACGAAACTTGGTATGATACACACGATACGGTTAAGAAAGGATGGACTGTTGGGGCAAAAATTTGTATACCAACAATGCCTGTAAACAAAGGATCCAGGCTTATTATTGTGCTTTGCGGTGGAAATGAAGGATCGGTTCCTCATCGTATTGAAAAACTATTACAGGTAAGGGTAACTATATTTTTCTTCTATGGCTTTGTATTTTTACAGTATTTTCTTCTCGATTTTCTTCGCTTTAGTACTTCTAACCAATAAATTTTTGTTTTAGGTGTCTCTATTACAGGTGCTGTCCAAGTGGTAGAGGAGCCTCCAAATTTCAGTGCTAGGTTGGCTTTCTATCCTCTTTTTTTTCTTAATGTGATAAGTGATAGAATGCAAGACTCAAAGTCTAAGATTAAATATAATCCCATAACTAGGATTAGAACTGTAACCAAAAACTAAAAAGCCTTCGTTGAAGGGTGCCTTTAAAAGAGGGCTTCAATGGATGTGGTTATACAGAGTCCGAAAGCACAATTTCCATGAAATTTGATATCCTCTCACGAGATACACTGTTCAGTTTCACACAGTTATTATTATTTCAATGAAAAGTTTAGTTTTTCTTGTAAAAAATCAGTTCCTTTTTGTGTTACATTCCCTAGAAAAATTTTAACCCGGAAGTTTAGTTATAGCTATATTTAAAGGAGTGGTATCCCTGATTCTCTCGCGACGTCATTGTAATAAAATCTATTTCGTAGTTTTATGTTTAGATAACTGGATGTCAAAGTTTCATTCTAAGTAAAGAAGATAATCTATCTTATAACCTACCTAGTCTCTATTGTTTATACTTAGCTAGCCTGGAGCAGAAGTGATCCAACTAACATTTTCTTCAAAATGGAGTTAGCATCATCTCTGTATTCTTAATTATGATATTTATCATGTGCAAAGTGATCCAAGTGCCGGAACTGATTTTTATAGTGCAACTGTTTCAATATCCCTTCTGCTCTTTGGTAATTTGAAAATATTTGGCAGCAGAAGTAGTCCATCTGTTGAAATGATACATAGATCTATTTCATCTTCTCAGGGAGTGAGTGCAGAATTGATCTATGTATTGTAATGTAACTTGGAGCAGTTTTAATACTTAAAATAGATGTGCAAAAATGATCTAACTGAATTTACTGTTAGTTTGATCCATTTCACTCTGGATATTAAAAATAATTTATTATTATCATTGTATATACAAATTACTAAGAACTAGAAATTATTATTATTATAATTATTAATCACATTCAGCATCTTTCCATATTAATTTTAATCATTTAACAAATAATATTCGCTTTTTTTTAAATTTTGCATAAGAATAACCTCACTAAATAATCTTATGTCAAAGAGTAAATTACCTACATATTTTTTGAAATAGGTAATAAAGGTAATGTCAATCTTTAATAAAATGAGCCTAAATTTTTATTTACTCTTGGTAATAGATTCCATCAACATGTTTATTCGAGAATGTTACTTTGATTACTGCTGTTCTTTAATAGAACCACATGTTTTAATAAAATGAGAGTCAAAATAAGACGGTTATAAAAAATGTCCTTGGATCACTTTTGTTCTGGGTTAGTATGGGATTATTGTGTTAGCCGTATTAATAATGATTATTATTGCTAACACACCACGATTGTAGTCAAAATCATAAATTTACTTAAGTATAGTAGTCGTTGTAACCGTTGGTATTATTAATTCCAGACATACCAACGTCTGAAGAAGAGGATAACATCCCAAGTACGTCAGCCCATGCCTCTGGCGATAATTATGCCGAACGTGAACAAGATGCAGTTTCCGAATCCGCATCTGATCCTTATGCTGCTAGTGGTGACTCTTATCACTCACCCTTCTGAAGAGGACTCGGATTTAAGCAGCGATGAAAGAGCAAGTGATGAAATCGATTTTGAACCGGAATGAGATGCAGGTGCCACAGTACAGAATATGGGACAAACGAGGAATATTACCAAACGAAAACGTCGAGATGAAGGTAACTGGAAAAGGAATCTTATAAAAACTAAAAGAAATCGGGGCCAAGAGTATGTCAACTGTAAGGGAAAAACCATTGCTGCCAAAATATTTGCTCCAGTTCTGTGTAACTGTCGAAGGAAATGCAGTCAAACTGTGACCCATGAACTACAAAACATTATCCATGCACAGTTTTACGCATTAGATTGGACCAAGTAATAAACAACATAGCCGAAATTTCATTCTCAACAACATCCAGGTCTGCAAATCGTTTTTCCTCAAAGTTCTTCAGATATCTAATAAAAGATTAGATTATGCTCTAAACAAGAAGAAGGCCCCAGATACTTGTATGCCGTTGCCAGATGAAAGAGGCAACTGTCCATCAGTTAATAAAATAAAAGATGAAGTTGTAGATTTCATTAAAAATCATTTCGAGAGTTTTCCACGTTATACGAGCCATTATGGGGAACACACGTCGTCTCGTCAATATTTAGCACCTGGCTTAAATTTGCAAAAACTGTATACACTTTATACAGAAAAATGTCAAGAACATGGTAAAAATCCGGCCAAAAGAAGTTTTTATGAGTCAGTTTTTCGCACACTTTTATATCCCGAAAAAGGATACTTGTAAGATCTGCGACATCTTTAATGTACAAATTAAACACGAAACGAGCGTTGATAAAGCGCTGGATATTAAACAACACCAAAAGAACCATCATCTTCTGGCAGCTAAAGCTAGAAATTTATTAAACCAGTACAAACAAAACTCTCTCTTAGAAAATACTACATCTTGCTCAATTACTTTTGATTTACAACGTACGCTACCAACTGCAATGTTGCAAACTAGTGAAGTTTACGATCTACGACAGCTTCAAACCTTAAATTTTGGCACACATCTTTATTCGTCAGCTGGTGAAATAATTACTATGAATATGTGGTATGAGACTACAGGAGGTAGGGAAGGAATCACAAGAAGTTTTATCATGCCTCTATTACAATATAAAAAGTTCCGTTCCTGAAGACGTCAACACTCTTTATACTTTCAGCGATTCCTGTCCCATTTCATGATGTATATTGTAAATTCTGTTCCAAATTTATTAGAAATAATAGTTTGTTATCTTGTAGATGGACATTCCTTTCTACCCAATGACTCCGATTTTTCCGATATTACAAAATCTCCAAATAAAAAAGAGTTTATTTATATTCCAGAACAATAGATGACACTTGTGAAACAATGTAGATTAAAAAGCCATTCATTGTAAACAAAATGGTTGGAAAATTCGTTTTTTAAAAGGGGACACTAAAATCTACTTTAATAGTGATTAATCCGATACTTACGATACTTTTGAACTAAACAAATCAGAAAACAGTAAGGAGTTTTTCAATACCTTGCAGTCTTTTAACCCACCGCAAGCAACGAATAATGCACAACCAATTTCTTATGCAAAAATGCAGGACATAAAAAAACTGTTGCCACCTATTTATCACCAATTTTATTTAAACTTGTCACACGTTTCTCCTAGAGGTCAAGCTTTTCAAGAAGAAGATGATGCCTGTCTCCCTAATCTTATGGGAGATAAAGATGATGAAAATACTTCAGATTAATGCAAAGATTAATGTTTTTTCTATTTTGTATACTTACATTAGGATTTAAAGTTTAGAGATGTTTGAAAACATATTCCTTTGTATTAAAATTTAATAAAAACCTTTTTTGTATGTCATTGATTATTATTTGGAGCATAAAAAGTTTATAATCACCATTATTGCAAAAACAGAAGTGATCTAAGTGAGGATTTTAATTTTTTCTGCAACACAAACATTTTTTATTAATAAAGCACGATAAGCTAAAGTTAATATTCCTTTTTGGTAATATCCTAAAATAAAAAATTATTGAAAATTTACAAAAAGACAGACGTAATTTTAAAAAACACGTTTCGCTTAATATCTCAAAACAATTAGAATGATACATAGATCACTTCCAGGCTAGCCACTTATTTTTCCTATTTTAATTAAATTCTTTTTTATGTTTCGGAAACATGAAAGCCGACTACAGCAGTTGGAAGACCGGCTCTGGACAAAAACACACCAGAATTATTGTTTTTGATTACCTACTGTTGTTAAGCATTTATTGTGACTTTTATTACGTGATTAAAGCATCTAAATACTGATTCAACTATATTTATTTCTATTAATGAGGCATAATCTGGTAAGTAATTGGTTAACAAATATATTTCTGATAACACCATTTTATCCATTCTGGTGTCGTTCAGCACAAACCAAACACATTTTTGCTTATTCCGATATATCATTCATATATTCAATACATTTTGTAATATTAAGCGTATCTGCAAAGTAGAATATTTCTCCACAGCTTTCACTGCATTCCAAGTGATTCTTCAGATCACGCTGCTCCAGTAGAAATAATATTAATCATTAACTAAACCATTAAAACAGTTTTGCCAAACTAGCAATATTGGAACCACGTTTGGGACACAAAACAAGCATAGGCAAATAAAATTACATCTCAGAAAGAAGAAGTAGCGCATTTTTTAAGACATTTAAATTCGTAAATAGTATGCTAATGAAAAAATTATTCATAATATTCAGTTAATATAATTAAAAATGTTTCTAAATTATCTAAATGGGAGAAACATTTTAGCCAATTTGTGTCAAAACAATTATTGTTAGCGAATTCGCTCTCAATTGGTAATTTTTTTTGCGATCCTCATTTATCAATTTAATGTTCACTCAAGCACAAATTTCAATTGGTTCATTATCCTGTCAATTTTTGAATGGATCGTATAAATCAATATCAATTACTAGATTACATCATTTCCCAACCATCCCTAACAAATTGTTGAAATAATAGATTTAAGGATTAAATATAATTTATTTTATGACCCTCGTATTTATATTAAAAATGGTTTCGGTAAACTGATATAAGGAAATATGTTGTACTGCATCATACTACGAAACGATTGTTTTCAACTTCCTTTTCATTATGAAACGAAAATTCTTACACGAATCGTTTACGTGAAGAAAATTAATATAAGTAGTTTTAATTGAATGCGTGTCGTAATTATGTATAGCGTTTGTTAAATTTCTGTTCTTTAAATTTCTAACGGTAAAAAATAATAAAATCACAAGATAATAAAAAATTGTCAAAATTGTAAAAATATTTTATACTGGTAATAATTTTTTAAATGAGTTCGGTCCTATATATACGTCAAAATCCGAAAATTATTTTTATTTTATATAAACAAATTAATAAGACTTTAATTAATAAGAGTTTATCTAAAATATACACTGATAAAACAATATTTCATATTAGAAGACCAATTCACATTAACTATAGTAATACTTTGTAATAGTTGAAAAAATCTTGAATAAACATTTGGAAACAATATATTTTTGTTTATCGTTAAAAAAAATAATCTAGCTTATATAACTGTATTATTGTAGCAAATTTCACTATGTTTTTATAATATTTATTCAGTAAATTATTTTTTCCTGTTTATATATTTTCCAAATACTTGGAATAAAAAAATTATCTGGCTCGAATATCACCCTTCACATCAACCCTAAAATTAATATGAAAACAAACCAGTTTATAACCACCATCCCTTTTCAAACGATCACTATCAAATTGTTAAAATCCACCCACGATCGTCACATAGCGTCAAAATTTCGACGCCACTAAAAATCAAACCGACGCCACGGAATTGAAAGAAAAAATCGACACTGTTAACAACGCGTCAAACAGCTGAGGCTGAGGATGAAGTGAATGGGGTACATGAGTACTCTCCGATAAAGATACGGTACCGACGATCTGATAGGTTCGTGAATGGAAATTAGATATTAAGCCGGTGTTGCCAGTTGTCGTTTAGTACAGGTAAAACTTTATGTTTTGTTTGTGGCAATTATGTAAATAATAACAATAGTGATGGAATTAATTACAAAACAAATTATATATATATATATATATATATATATATATATATATATATATATATATATATATTATAATGGATTGTTATAGTTGTATACTTTGCCGACAATACCACTATAATTGTTATATTATCAATTTAATATATTCAACTCTAGTATAGCTAGCTCAGTAATGAAGTAAAGAAAATTTTTTATGTATTTATATATTTATGTGAAGAGCATGAGAAAAAACTCTTACTACTCTTTGGGATCCGGAAGTGATTTTAACTCTATATCTACAATATTTTACATATATATGAATCATTCAAATAACTGATATTATATTTTTTATATTAATTGGTGCGCCTATGTATAGAAACTTTCAATATAGCAATCGATTTTGTCTCACAATTAAAATAGATGGAAATTATCAGTAGAATAATCGATTCCAACTGTCACTCATATCAGTTGAAGTAATATTTATCTGAACATAAACAATAGTTTCAAGAATACCTTTAATACAACAACTATATTATATTGATCAAGAATTATGTATTATAAATTTAAAGTAAGTGATGAACTATCTTAAATACTAATATAATATTGAAATATCCAACAATAAAATATTTGTTAAATATAAATGGTAAGTACTCAAGTCTATGTTATTACCTTTCTTTTTTAATGCTTTTAATATGTTTAATAGTTTCAGATACTAATTCTTATTACTTTTATTATAAATGTACATCTCTAACCCGAATGTTGGTACCAACAAAGATAAAAAGAAACACTAACCTCTCAACCACTAATATTCCTTTCTTGAAATTCTGTCTGTTAAAAAACCATGTCATGCATACATATGTCGTCCAGATGGAGATGTTTTTTTTTACTAGATTTCTTGTTACAGGTAACACGTGTTTGTAATTTCTATTATTCTCCAGCTTCGAATTCCCAATCAATGCTTAATATTTATTCAGGAACTTTACATTACGATTCCGTACCACATCAACTGATTATTCAATTTGAAATGACTCTTTCATTTGTACCATAGCCTCCAATAACATGTAATTTTTTATATATTGTATATATCTTCGTAGAAATTATTATTTTAATAGCCTTATACTAGCTATTTCGAATTAATATATGGAATAACTCACTTCTTTGTACAACAACTTAATTCTCTCTTTTTAAATTCTTCCACCATTTAAGTTTTCTAATCTCCGACTTCCATCATTATTCAAAAATCAACAACCAACCCGCCTTTTTATTTTTCGTTGCTATCCGAAATCATAAATATCTTGATTTCAGATTCATTTTCTAATTCCTAATATATAATTACAAACCATAAAATTCACATCTTTCTTGACTCAATAAATATAGATTTCTATGGTTCTGCTTCTTTTTCAATTTATAACCTTATTCCAGTCAATTTATAAAATGATTTTTTTGACATTATTTGATATATATAACCAAAACTCTCTAAATGTTAAATAATTAAATTATTACATGTTTATTTACTATAACTATTATTAATGTTCAATGAATATTTTTAGAATATGGATTACATGTTTCTTTTAATTACCGAATTTTGATTTATTACTTATAATGGATTTTCGATATGCTTCTTAAATGAACTACTGTGTTCAAAGGTAAGTCTTATCCTTTTTATTCAAATTTCTTATTACTATTGCTCATATATTGTATTCCATTATGAATAGCTTATTTCATCAATAAATTCTTTTGGTATCATATTAAAGATATTCAATCAAATGTTCCAAACTTCAATATATTTGTGAGAGTGAGAATTTCAATTATACTTCCATCTAAGTAGTGAAGAACTATCTCTTCTATATATATTTTTTTACTTTTATAAGGTAATAGATATTATGTATCCTGATCAAAATAGGTGCTAATAATTCTCTAGCACTTAACAGATGATGTATATATGCTCCAGAATATTTTGTACATGTAAGACATATACAATTTTTTTAAATACTGCATTATATCTTCTGTATATTGGAAATATTTTCATTAACCGATACTGGTTTATATAATTCTGTGTAGTATGCTGATATGAGTTATATTATTTTAGTTTCTGTGTTCTTGAATTATGTTCAATATATATATATATATATATATATATATATATATATATATATATATATATATATATTATATATCCTTTTATTTCTATAAGAGCCCCACGTTTTGGGCACCAAATTATTATATATGCAATGTTCTTTAATTATATTTTATATATGAACATGAATTTATATGATGCTGAATTTAATTGGTAGCTGTCATCACAATTTGTGATAATAACTACACTATTGTGAAAATACCTTTACCTCTAAATATAACCTATAAAATTTTCAATGACAGCAGTTGTCAAATTAATATGCCCGGCTAAATAAATATTAAATTTTATATTATGAAAGATAAATCAATATAACACCAATCAATTCACTCTTTTCTCAGGGAGGGATCAAAGATTTCAACTAATAATTCAAATTTGTAAATTTCCAAATAAATTACGTATCACACTATTCAAATCTACAGTAACTGTTTATCCAATACACTATAAGACCTTTTAAATTATCTTATGACATATATGAATTTACTGTCAGGAGATTAACTAAATGTCACTTATTATACTAAATTTTCTATAGTATAAAAATTATCAAATATAATGAAAATGAATATGAAAAGAGAGCCAAAGAGATTTGGAATTCGAATTTATATAATATATTATCAAAATAACACTTACAAACTTAAAACTCTTCAAAAAATATCATAAACGCATAAACAACGATAGAATTTCCTATCAATCCTTAATATTAAAAACAATCTATGATAGAAATTTCCTATCTAAATAAATTTAACCGAAAGTTCAAAATGTCTAAATTTATACTTGATATCTGTCAATGTAAAATACGTAAATTTTCTTGTAAATTGTCTGTTCCCAAAATTATCTGCACTTGACGTAGAATTTTATATAAGTAACGTTACTATAATTTTTTCATAAGATGCATCTATTTTCGAAATAATTTTGATCAAAGGCCTATTAATTCTCGAGAATAATATATAATATGGACTGGACTCACCAAACTGGATACTAGAAGATCTCGTACGTATTCTAAAAACGAATTTTTAGAATTTCCGGAACAAACGTTTCCAAATCAATAATTTAGAAAACGCGAAAAACACTTGCACTTTAGCGGTAATTCTTTGTGAATAGTACACGCACTAGCCTTACAAAAGGCAAGATATGTTGAACTGATAACGATTATATAAATTCCCTAATATTCAAAATTAAATTTGAGACAACTCTTATTATGATGTTGTCCCATGGGGATTTCAAATTCGACTAACTAAAATGTTTCAATAAATAATTCTCTTCTCCTTTCAGCATTCTTTTTTTTTTAAATTACAAATTTACGATTTTATATATCAAGAGAGATTTTCATTATTTTATTTATTTATTTTGCTAATAGAGACATCTGTATTATGTTTTTTTAAATCAATTTAAAATCTATCTGTCATTAAGTCTATTTTGCAGTAATGTCATATGAAATTAATGTCCATATGTCCAATTAAGTCGGCATCATATGGGAAACTTTATTTGTAGTTTTATGAAAAAAAGTTATTCTTTATAAAAGTTGTGCATACCTGACAACAGTTTTCCATTATGATTAACTTTTGTTAATAACAATTGTCGCTCTTTTCAAAAATAAAGGTACTTTACTCTGGAGTAGAATTCATATTTTTTAACAAACCTAAAAATATTGATATCTGATGGTTGTACCTTCTACCTTTCGTTGTAGGGAGATTTCTAAAAATTTCAAATTTCATCACCAAAAGTTTTCCATTCTTTTTTATTTTTTGTTAACTATTTTGCTTCTATAATTGTTTTCCCTCTTTCATTTAATGTTTGGGCTATGTTATTATCCCAGAATTCGTTTGGTCTAGCTCTGTCTCTCTTAACAATCACCTTTGCTTCCCATACATTCTTAACTAGTCTAGTATCCTCCATTCCCTGTAGATGTCCCCACCAGCTCAGTTGTCATTCTTCGATATAATCTAGCATCGATTTTATTTCTAGCTCCTCTCTTATATCTACATTCTTTATTCTGCCTCGTTTTGTTATTCCTTTCACAGATGTCAGGTATTTCATTTCTATAGCTTGTATTCTGCTCTTTATTTTTTGGTCCAGTACCCACGTATCGGTCTAAAAACTGTTTGGAATGTCTTTTGGTTCTTTTTGAGACTTCCTTCTTATTAATAAATCCAGGTTTCAGCATTGTGGTAAGTTTTTATTGCTTTTTCTGTTCTTTCCATAATATCCCTTTCCTACTCACCAGTGCTGTCAATTGTTGTCCCTAAGTATTTAAAGTGAGTAACTCGATTATACTCTCGTTAATTCTTATATTCAACCTTTCTTGATTTTTAGTTATCATCATTACTTTCATTTTATTTGCATTTATTTTCATTCCATTCAATTTTAGAGCCTTATTCCATATGTCAATGTTTTTTGGAGATCTTTCTTTGTATTGGCCATTATAACTAGATCGTCAGCAAATGCGCATTCACGTATCTTAACTACAGTAAGCCCCTGTGTGTCTGTTTTGGTTTGCTCTATTACGTGCTCCATGAAAATATTGAATAAAGTTGGCCTTAGAGCTCCACCTTGCCTTTATCCCTGTTTTGTCTCAAATGTTTCAGATGCTCGGTTATTTTTGATTATACAGTTTATGTCCTTTCTGTAAATACTTTTTATTACTCCTATTAGTTTTTTATCAACTTTTCTTGCTTCTTGTATGTCCCATGTTTTCTTTCTACAAACTCTGTCAAAAGCTTTAGTCTATAAATGCTAAGTATGCCTTTGTTTTGCTATTCCGTGTTTTTTCTATAATTTGCTTAATTGTGAATATGTGGTCGTTTACACTTCTTCCAACCCGGAACCCACTTTGTGCTTCATCCAGTGTTGGTTCTATATGCATCTTTAATTTCTTGTCAATAATTTTTTCATACACCTTCAGGGCTGAACTCAGCAACATTATCCCCCTGTACTCTCTAACATCTCCTGTTTTATTTATTGGTAAAAGTATTCCTGTCTGCCAATCTTCTGGTATATTTTCCTCAGACCATGATTTATTACAAACATCTAGAAGTAATTCTGTTCTATTTTCCCAAATTTTTTATCATTTCTGTAGTTATTTTATCGTGACCTGCAGCTTGTCCATTTTATAATGTCTATATCGCTTCTGCGATGTCCTTCAACGTAATAGCATCGCTCGTTCTTTGATCCTTATTTACAGTCTCCGTGTCTTCCATTGATTCTTCATCAGTAGTGGTATCTAATAGTTTTTAAAAATATTCCTTCCATCTGTCCATTATTTCCATGTCATGTGTTAATATGTTCTCCTTTTTGGTTTTTAACTGTCGTTGCGGTTTATATTTTATTACCTCTCAACTGTAGAACAGTTTTTGATTGTCCTTGTTGTTTTCTTCCAATTTTCTACCAAAAAGTTCCCAGCTCTTCTGTTTTTCTTCTTTTACTACATTTTTGACTATTTGCCTTTGTTTTTTATATTCCTGGTAATTATGTTCCGTTCTGTTCTCTAAACATTAATTCCATTTTTGTTTTCTAAATTTAATTTCCTGACGAACTTCTTGATTCCACCATAACGTTTGCCTTTTGGTTTTATTAGATCTGAATATTCCGCAAACTTGTTTTGCCGATTGTAAAAGGTTGCTTTTAAAGTATTTCCATGTTTCTTCTACGCTTTTGTTTATGAGAATTTCAAAATAATTATATTGGGAGATAGTTGATGTATAGAAATTTTGATACATATCTATTGAAAATATTTTGAAAGGATTTTTTGGGGATGATTGATGTACAGTTGCTAGGAGAAATAAAATGGCGAGGAATAAATATTAGAATGATGACAGATAAAAAAAAGAAGATTAATTTTGAAATTTGTAACATTTTGTAAGGAATCAAATCAATAAAAAATATTGAAAGGTGATAATAAAATAAGAAAAAGCGTTTAAATATATTGAATTGGAAAGAAAAGTAAAATCAATTAGAGAGATCAATATTTGAGAAGCGAAAAAGTATTCGTAAGGTGGGAGCCGGGAACAGCAAATAAAACATAGTTTGAGTCAAAAGAGAACCAAATATTAAGTATCAGAATTTCAAGATATTAAATTGGAAAGATAAAATTGAAATTTGTTAAGAGAGATTTAAAAATTGAGAAGAATTTGTAAGGACGGAGCAGGGATCAACAAGTTGAACATAGGTCAAATCATAGGGGTCAAATAAAGGAAAAACTAGAAGAGGTAGTCGAAGTTAGGAGATTTAAAAATTTATTTTTTATAAAATTATAAAAAAATGTAGAACCAAAGATCTTTGGGTAAGTTTTTATAATTTTTATTTTAGTAAAATTCATTTGAAAATTTGTAAATATTTAGTAATTTAATAAATCATTAATTTACTAAATATAGAAATTAAAAAGAATGTTCCATAACATGGCCCTTTGATTATCATCCATTGATTTCATCCATTGATTTCCGGAGTTTTTTATGACGTCTCATTCTGTAGTCGCCCATTTGCTGATGTTGTTTGATATTAATCTTTATCAAGATTCAATTATTTAACGTTTTATTTTCAAAATCAAGTTATAATATAGGCATTCGAATATTTCAGTAATAAATCCGTGCATATGGCAACGGTGTATCACTGACCACGGTTTGTTGAGATGGTGCATCTGTGACACTTTTAGTGGACCCACATTTGCGGCGAGTTTGGTTATGTTACAGACGATCGACAGAAACTGAGAGCCAGAGCCAGCGCACCTTCGCATTTTTTAAATTGTAAAAATTCTTGAAAAATTTCTTATCGAGAAATCCATTTTTTAAATAAGATATTTGTTGAGTATAAAATACTAATTATATAATAGTAAGACTATATTTTTAAGAAACAAAATTGATAATGAAATAAGTCTAAAGTTAATCTCTTTAAATCTCTGTCAATTAAACAAATTGAGATCTAGTTAGATACTGACGTGTTTTTTTAACACACTAATTTCAAAAAATTACTATACTTTCTCCTATTAGCCGCATGATTCGAAAAATATACTTAGAAAGATCTAGACAACATACCAAGATCTCTAAATGAGATTCACACATCTTTTTACTTCTACTTATGTGTTCCGCTATTTTGCGTTGAAATTGTACATCTGTATCAGAATACTGCCGTGCTAAGCTTAAAAGTGGTATCTACACAAAACTGAGAAAATCGATTTTAAAGTTTAATTTCCAACCTTTTTCAGATTACAAGATATCAAATTATTTTCATTTCAGGTGATAACTCAAAATTTTAGTATATAACTCAGAAAAAAAAGGTAGATACCACTTTTAAGTTAAGCAATTACTTACTTTTTAACGGTCGCTGGCTAAGTGGTACTTAATTTAGATGTAGATGCCACTTTTAAGACAACAAATTATTCCAATTTCTACGGTAATGAAATTAAATCATTTGCTGAAGTTATTCAAGAGCTTTGGTCTGAAGACGGTTCAGACAGAGTGGTTAATACAGTATCCTTGAAACGTCAGATTCAGCGATTTACTTCAAGGTCCATGGGATACACTCAACATGATGCACAGGAGTTTCTTCGTTACCTATTAGCAGGACTTCACGAAGATGTCAACAAGGTATATGAAAAACCAAAACCCATATTAACAGAAATTGATGACAAACTTAGTAAAATTGAGAAAGCACAAGAATCTTGGTTGAGATGTCAGAGAATGGACAACTACAAGATTGTGGATAACTTTGTCAGTCAATTAAATTTAACAATCAAGTGCACACAATGTGGTCACTGTTCAGTTACTTACAATCCCTTTTGGGATTTATCCCTTTCGATACCCCAAAGAACAGGTCAATTCCGACTTTCACAATGTTTAGATTCGTTTACAAAAGAAGAAACACTCGACGGTGATGAAAAACCAACATGTTCGAAATGTAAGGAACGAAGACGATGCACTAAATCATTCTCAATTAATAAATTTCCGAAAATATTGGTTATTCACCTGAAGCGCTTTTCGCAAACAGAAAGATTTAGTGGAAAACTAAATGTTGCAATAGATTTTCAAATAAAAGGGCTTGATATGAGCCATTACGCCGCTGATAATGTGGCACCTTGTATGTATAACCTTTACGCTATATCAAATCACTGCAGAACCACTTACAATAGTCCCTATACAGCATATTGCTGACATCCCTACACAGGACATTGGCACGAATATAACGATTCAAGGGTGCTATTAATATCGTGGACATCTTTAGTTAGTGGAGAAGCATATGTTCTCTTCTTTGAACAAGATGACACAAAGTCCCACCTTTAAGTTTAATAATTTTTTTTTATTTATTAATTTTTAAATTGTATATTTTCATTGTGAACCAATATCTTATTTGGTTTTTTCAGCAAAATTTATTGACATATTCATATATACATTGTATTCTTATCAAATTAATTAAATTTAAATAGTTTAGTTTTCCTGGAAAACAGTTTTCCACCGCAGCCTTTCACGAGTCGTACAGTTTTCAAAACTATCGTCGCCTACATCTTCAATTTTGTCCATTTTTTGGCCCATAAATCTTAAATAGTTTAGAAATGACATTAGATGCTGTCATTGATTGTTAATAATTAAATGAAACAAACATTTACTGATTTGAATAGTCACAGATAAAAGTCTTAAATTAATCTATTTTTACTGCAGTTAATAATTTGCAAACTACATCCATTTATTAACACTAATTTACATTAAAACTTCAATATTTAACCATTCATTTGAACGGTGCCTAACAGAAGTGATCTTTCTTCTCCAGACTCTCTATTTTTTATAACTAGCTTCCTCTTCAAGAGAACTTCATCCCCTAGTATAAATTTTTGTACGTGAAAAATATATTTCTCCAATTTCCCCTGCCAATTAATTCTTGAGAACTAATCCAACAAGAGCAATCAACAGACTTCAGTTTGGGAAATTGTTAGCTGAAGCGTGGGAAAAAGCTGCCACAGTGAAAAATGCAGTTTCAGCTTTTAGATCAACAGGCATCGCTCCATTTAACCCGAACGCAATTCCAGAATATGACTTTCTCAACAATGAACAAGCTCAGGATGACATTAATCTTGAAATTGTTCACACCGAGAATGATACTGATTCCAACGTAACGAAACGTAATGCTGAAACGCAATCTGCAGATATGGCAAACCTTGGCACAATTGAAAAAGAAACTCCTGGTGAAATGTTAGACGTACTTTCTCCTATTCCTAGCACGTCTAAATTCCATGAAGTTCGAAAACGTAGTCGACAGCTTGCAGAGGTCCTAACATCTACTGAAAATATTTGTAAACGAAAAGAATTGGCTACGAAGAAAGCTAAGAGTTTAATCGACAAAGAAAAAAAGAAGCAACATGTAGAATCTAAAGTGAAAACAAAGAAACGGCACAAAATAGATAGCGATATTTCCTCCAATAGCGACGAAAGCATTATTTTAGAAAACGATTCAGACAGCGGTACTGACGGTGAAAATGATTGCATTGGCTGCGGAGAAAATTACGAAAAAACTACAAGCAAAGAAGACTGGTTGCAGTGTCTTGGTTGCCACTGATGGCTGCATGAAGGTTGCACCACGATTGCAAACCATTGTATGCGGCGTGGAACAAAATAAAATATTGTCATGTAATATTCGGCTTGCTTCTTGTCCTTATTCGTTATGTTTTAGGTATATAATGATTTTTTAGTTACCTATATATCGTTTTATACTTTTTGTAACATTAATAAGCATTAAAGGTCTTCGTTACTGTTTATTTTTTAGCTTGTCAACGTTTTTCTTTCTATTTTTTGTGTGCGCCATCTCACCCATGACCATAGGGTGAGTGGTTTTTTCCTGGAATATTTAGAATTTTTATTATTGGGCAAAAAAATTTAAAAATAGAAAAGTTTCCTATCTTACTTTGTGCATTTAGTCATGGATAACGTTTATTACTATGAGAAACTTTATATTTTGGAATATATTTTGATTTATTAAAAAAATTAAAAAGGTGTGCCATCTCTCCCGGAATTACCCTAATGTATCAAATTGACTTTTGATAAGATCCTAAATTTTCTTTTGTTTGTAGGATTTATATCAAAAGCTGACCTTGCATATTTCATAAAAAATGTAATTAAATTATGTACAACAGCTTGTAAATATATTTGATAATAAATAATCCCATGATAAACAATCTAATATAAGATGTTTCACAGAAGATTTTAGCATTCATCGCGTTGTATATTTCTAACCCAATTCACATGTTAACGAATGACATGATATTTTCGTACAATACAACAAGATGAATATTTTTATTATTTAGAGGTCAAGGATGTCTTTTTCATTAGTTAAGATTCTTATTTACGTTTCCTGTCATGTTTTTCTAACGTATTAGTATTATGTACAGTGTGTATACCTTAAACTATTAAACACAATGTTTAATAGTCTAAGGTGTATACAGACTTTGAGAAGGGAAAAAAGGTATTTCAATTTATTTAAGAAAAGTATTTATTTTTGGTAATTAATTGTATACACGCTTATATTAACTTGATCTGTATGTATCTATGTAGATAGAAACGGGATAACTTTTATTATTTTCCTCTTCGATTTAGGTTTCTGGAAGTAAATATCTATTCGAGAATTATATTAAAACAACACAACAAATTTAATAAAATAATACTCAAACCGGTTACACGAATTACAATTAAAAGGGATTATATTTAAAACACGTTTGTGACCACGTAATGTTGGGAGAGAGACTAAAGAAAAATACTTTTGCTCTTTACAATCAAAAAAATTCACTTCACTTGACAATTTTTCTTTACGCATAGCGGGAGAGACTATATACATGCTCTATTTGAGAACTGAGACACATAGATGACACAATTATATAATCTACTTTGGAGGAATATGTTTCATCCACTATGTAAGTAACGGAATCTATTTTCACCAATTTCAAGAAGTGTGATTGCACAGGTGTCAAGGGCCGATGACACTACAATAATGTCACAACTTCATGCTAAGGTCCTAACTAGGATCATCAGAATAAGAAAAAATTTATATATATAGAACGTCTTTCGACGTTGTCCGACGCCTTGCCTCCATCTTTTCCTGTCGTCCCAGTCCACTTCTTGCAGGTTTCTAGCACTCATGGCTTTAACTACGCCCTGTTTCCAAGTGGTTTTCGGTCTTCCTCTTTTCCGACGTTCTATCGGTTTCCAGTTCATTACTTGTTTAGGGAGTCTTGTTTCTGACATACGTTGTATGTGCCCATACCATGTAAGTTGTTTTTTCTCTATGTCGTCTATAATGGTACCTTCAATCCCCATTATTTCTTTAATGGTGTCATTCCTGATTCTATCTCTTCTTGAAATCCTGAGTGATCTTCTCATCGCATCCATTTCAACAGCTTCTAATCTTTTTTTATATTTCTCTGTTAGTATCCAGTTTTCAGATCCCTACAATAGGCTGCTTTTCACTAAAGTTTCATATATATTGAATTTTCTGTTCTTTGTAATATTTTTATTCCACAGAATGCCATTGAGACAAAATATCGCTTTTTTCGCTGTTGTTATTCTACTTTCTATTTCTTTGTTATCTGTCCCAGTTGAGTCAAAAAATTTTATTTTTAATTTAAATAACATCGTATGAAAGTAAGATATTGAAGAATGAATTTTGAGGATTAAAATAGCTACAGCACTTTTCTATGTGCATTTTGAAAACTATTTGAAGTATTCTCTAACAAAATTTATTACTATAGACAGGTTTTAAAATATTTTAGACTTTGAGAAACTAAATTTAGAATTAGATCAATATAAAAATTAAGATATTAACAAAAAACTCAAATATAGTAAAAAAGCATGGGGTGCCTGATATTACACGTCAGAATCATTTTATTAGTTGCTATTTACAAAATTAAGAGTTATTATGAAAATATAGTTAATTGCCCCCACACTTCATTACTATACCTATTTGAATTTCTTGTTAATATCTTAATTTTAATATTTATCTTATTTCAAATTAATTAGTTGATTGTTGGATTTTCTATTGCAGTAACACAAACTCTCCTACACTTAAAAATGGTTTTTGACTTTTTAGTTCGGTTTGCTATAATTAACGCGAGTTTTTTTGTTTTTTTAAACTGTAATTTATTCTTATTTTACTTTAACTGATTGTACTTTTTCTTAATTTTTTATTTCTTTAGGTCTTTATGTTACTATTCTACATTTTTTCAAATTTTCATACAAAAATTCTGTGATTGGAAATGACTTTTGTTAAAATTACTAGAAAGAACTTTGCTGCCTAATTCGAACCGTTATTAGGGTATTTAGCCTTAAATATATTGATTAATGATTTGTATTATGATTGTGATTATTATTATATAATGTTTTGTTTAATACCTAACTACTTAATTCGACATTCTTCGTACTTTATAAACAATCCTATTATTGATTAATTTGATAAGAAGGTCGCCGATTGATTCCCCAATTATACAAATTGTTAATGCATATAACGTGTATTGATTTAATTAATTTGTAATAAATATGTTATTTATCACTTTGAATGTCATTAAAACATATTCCGCGTTAGCATCATTTTAATAAATCAACATTTTTATCAGAAAAATGTCATAAAAATAAAGAAAAATTAAAAATATCCATATTTTTACATGTTTAAAATAATCAAATGGGTTCCTAAGAAGAAAAGGAAATTTTTTAATGATCTATAGGTTTGGTTATGTTCGATTTTAATAAAGAATAATATTTTTTTCTTAATGAACCTGTTTGAAGCATTTGGTGATATTAATGTAATGAGAAAGAGAAAATATCATTAATCTAATTAATATACATAATTTTTATTAACACTTTTACTTTCTCATACAAATGTACAATTTCAAGATCAGAAGGCAGTGAACTTGATAAATATCTGTTAATTATTTATACAGTGCGCTCATAAAGTAAAGAAACATAAAGATATATTAGTCACCTCGTAAGATATAGTAACAACATTTTGGTTATGTATTCGTATATTAGCACATAGTGGCTAACTGACTTTGTTACCTTTTAATGGCTTTCGGTAATGTTTTAGCTTAAATGTCATATATTCCTTGTTTTGTAAAACCTGTTTTTATAATTCGCGTATAAAAGAGACTTCATTATAAAATTGTTTACAGTGTCACAATGAAGCTCTTTGAACACTGTTATAGTAATTTTTAGTGTAAAGTTGGTTATTGTATTTAGTTATATTTTTATTTGACATTTGACTTTAACCTTGACATAAATTATAAATAAAATGGTCTAGCGTTGTTCTAGCTAGCAAATTATTATATTAAAGGTAAATTTGAACGATTTGTATATTAAAAAAATTAATGAATAAACCTTTACGCTAACGTTTATTTATCAATGATTTGTCAATTTATTTTTATATTGTATAAGATCAATATATAGGTATAGAAAACGTTCGATTTTTGGGATAAATTACCAGATATCTATGTGAAGATGTATTACAGAAATAATTCTGTTCATGATATAATATAAATAGATCGCAAGAGCATATACGAAGAAGCTCTTTTTTAAACAAATAATCATCCTCTTTTTGCTTAAATGAAAGTTTGTTTACAATTTACACAATTATTCGGTTATAATATATCAAAAGTCAGAAGTGCTGAATAAAACCATCTGTGATCTGACCAATTAGGAATCTACAGAATTGCCAACTTAAATTCAAACCACACCTCCTAGTTTAAAAAGAGGGATTATATGAAATTCTATTTTATTTAAATAATTAAATAAATGCGAATTATAAAAAATATTGTGTAAAACTTGTGCCACAATGACTTTCTGTAGTACTCGTGATTTGTACAACTCACCGCTTCGCGGTTCGTTGTGCAAAGTTCACTCGTACTACAAAACGAGTCATTGTGACACTTGTTTTACAAATAACTATTTAAATATGCAAATAAATATTATTATTATTTCCAATGTCATATATTCCTTGTTTTTTAAAACCTGTTTTAAATATGCAAATAAATATTATTATTATTTCTACGGCATTTCTTTCCGAGTGAGTAACTGGGTACCTGAGGTTATACTTTCTTCGTTGTTGGTCTTGTGCATGCTGCTGGTATTCTATAGTACTTTCCGTACTATACAAGCGGTGCTCAGCACAACCGCTTTCTCAAGTGTCAACAAGTTGTGAATTCCGGGAAATTGTTGTAACGGTTAAAATTCGTCGAACGCAATATATCGCACGACCCCCGCAATATTTTAATTTGTTAGTTAGGTTAGTTTAAAATTCTCGACAGGCAAGCGTCAACATTTAGGGTCTATGTCTACCTTAATTATCTTTCCCTTCATATAGTTGGTGGCTATAGCTTGTTCCTGACATGCTGTGATCAACGCTTCGGTTCTATTTTTAGTTTACATGAATGAGCCACTTCCATGATGCTGTTGTGTTGAGTTTCCTTGTCAAACTCCTTTGCGATTTGTTCATGCTGGGCTTCCTTCTTCCACCTTGTTGTCTATTTTCTTCTCTTCTGTTGTTTTAAACCTTTTTTCTTTTTGTTTCAGGTTTGTTTGGGCTCACTTTCCACTTCGGCGTATTTTTATTTACTTCGCTTTCTTTGTCAGTTCACCATACAGATGTATGTGCCTTTATTTTTCAGTTTGAGGTAGATGTTCAATCCTCTTATCGCGATGGTGTGGCAGTTTTCCAGGTTTTGCATTTCTCTCCTTCCTTCTCTTCGTGGTATGGTCGGTCTACGTCGGCTTTGGGATGTTGAGTAGCTTCCGAGTTTGTCTGTACATTTTTCTACTAACGTCCACTTGATGATGCCGAAACTGTATTGTATTATAGGGACAGCTAGGGTGGTTATGGCAGAGGTCTTGTTTCTAACATTCAGTTCTGTCTTGAATACAACTCCGGTTCTTCTGTAGTCCTCTTTTTCCAGTTTCGCTTTCATCTTCTCGTGCTGTATGCCGTCATTCTCGTCAACTTCCAAGTACTTATACCTTGATGCTGGTGTTCTCGGCTAGTACTCTGTTTTCATTTGTTTGTAGGTTTTCTTTGATGAATGTAGTCTTTGCGCATTTATCTAGACTAAATTTCATCTGTATATATCTGCTGAATAAATGTATTTCTTCTAGTTGTTGCGTTAGTTCGTTTTCACTTTTACCTATCAGCTTCAGATCATCAACGGATAGTTGACGTAACAAAGTAACAAATATAGTGCGAACTTAAACTTGTCGGCTTTTCGTTTGACTCGAATACGAGGATACCGTCATAGTCCAGTCAATATTATAATTTAAAATGCTTAGTTGACGATAAATTCATTTAATATTATAATTTCAACTAATAATCGTTAAAATGTATTTTATCTATCTAACGATTATTTTTAACCCGAAATTATGGAGCGCCATTCTACTTTTTAAGATACTTAGCGTTAATATATAGAACAAAATACATTGCTTTAAACAATATCAACCTATTTATAATTAAAAACATCTTAAACATAACACCATATAATTAACACTACCTTATATCTCGTTTTATTCACTTTTTAGTTGGTAGTATGACATCAAGAAAGAGTGTAGTGTTTTCTGAGGAATTTGGGTAAGTATAGCAATTATATTTTTAGTTAAAAATTAAATATTTACAATGCGGCGTCATTGGGAAATTTCGAGTTCGGTCCAAAATATTGTGTGAAATAACGACGAAAATTTAAATAATGGTGATGAAAGTGAAAATAGGCTTCGACGACATTTAAAACTGGAATTACAGAAAATATGCTTCAATGTGTCTAAGAATCTACGGAAAAAGTTTGGTTTAATGTCAACTGTTCAGAATCCTACTAAGGAGCTGAGACCAAAAGTTGTTAAACAGTTTGGATCAACAATATCTTGGGAATGTGTGAAGAACGTCACTGCTATATGCGCAATGAGTGCTTCTGGGGGCTTTATTCCACCGCTCCTGATCTTCCGCGGAAACGAATATCTCCCACGTTGACGAAAAATGAACCAGTCGAGGGAATTTATGCAGTTACCGATAATGGCTGGAGCGACGAAAAATATTTCCTTCAGTTGTTGCAGCATTTTAATTTGTATATAAATTCAAGTCCAGCAAACTCTGTTCTGCTGCTCCTTGACAACCATTAGAGCCATATATCTGTTCTGATTATAACTATTGCAAACATAATGGAATAGTTATGTTGACGATACCGCCACATACGCCCCACCGCTTACAGCCACTGGATACTTCATTTTTTGGACCATTTAAATGCGCTTTCAATAAGGAGTGCGATATTTTTTTTTAAAACTGGCCAGCAAGAGAAAATAATTTTCCAGATTTGGCTGAAATATTCAACAATGCCTATGTTAAAATTGCGACTATGGGAAAGGCTATTTCAGGGTTCAGTTCATCTGGAATCTACCCCTTTAATCCAGATTAATTTTCAAAAGAAGATTTTGAAACCGCTAGCCAATATATGCCTACTGTATCTGATGATTTGGGCTCTACAAATGATTTTGATCCCGGTCCGTCAAATTCACATGCTGCAGTCAGACCTCAAATGTGTCCAAAAGAAAAATTAAAAGCAACAAATGGTTTAACAGGAGAAAAAGTTGGCATTGCCAAACTGTCGCCATTGCTGTCATATTCTGGAAAAGGTAAAACTAAAAAAAGTACCAAAGGAAAGTCAGAGATATTAACGGCTAGACCTATGAAATCAATTCTTGAATTGAAACAACAAAGAGAAAAGAAAAATATTTCTGCTCGAGAAGTTAAGAATAAAAATATTAAAGCGAAAGTGGGAATAAGCAAAAAACCAAAAAACAAAAGAAATATGGAGTTAGACACTGATACTTCCGAGGACGATGAAATTGACGAAAAAAATCTTGTTAATAATGACGAAGTTGATGACATGGATTTGGTTACTAACAAGAACGACCATTGTTTGTTGTGCGAAGAGTTCGGAAAAGATGGAGAAATGTGGTACAGATGTGTTCGTTGCGGGGGGTGGGTGCATGCCGAATGCAGTGAGCAAGACTCTGCCACTAACTACGAATGCGACTGTTGTTGCAATAAATCTTGTGCGAAAAGGGCCTTGTTGCGAACTTTTAACTTGTGAAATGTGTTTTATGTTCTTGTTTTCGATATATTTCAAATAATTATAAGTTTTCTGTTCCGAAGTTTGAATATTTTGTACTGTTTTTTCAATAAATAAGATTTATAGAAACATTTTTATTTGCGTATCTTTATCCGACACAACGCGTATCATTATCCGCCGTGGCGGATAATGGTACGCAAAGCACAAACTTGGCTTTAGCTATTTTTCTAAATACTCCTTTTATTTAGAAAAAATTAAAGATGGCTATGTTAAAGGGAACATATCAGTAAAAAATCGTGTTAAAGCTATAGTTTTTAAGGATTAAAATATCTAGTCTAGGACAAATATTGTTTAGGTGCGTACCGTTCCCCTCCTTTCCCCTAAAGCTATTTCGAAAAACCTTATAAACTGAGGTAACAAACAGATAAATTTACTTTATTCGTAATTAATATAAAATAAAAATCCTGAAACGGAATAATTCATATAATAAATTTTAAATATACATTAAAATTTCCGGTTTTTTAAAATTGTATCAGACTATTTTTTTAAATAACTGATGTCAAAACAAATTACTTATTATTTTGCCCATAGTTTCATATTGTTCTAATCACATCCCTTAAGACCTCATTGGATATGAATCAATAAAAATATTTACCTGGGGGGAGCAAAAACTTCGTAAAAGAGATAACCCATTTTTCACACAAATACGTTTTTTTTGTATTAAAAGATCCACGTAACAGAATTAATATGACCGGGTCGATTGTTTCGTTCGAACTAAATTCGAAAAATGAAAATATTTCTGTTCACAAAATTCAAAAATAAATTCTCCGTCAATGCCAAGTTATATAAAATAGATAGGCTATTATAGTGGCGGTGATATGCCAGATTGTTGTTTGCAGGTGTTTTAGAGAATTATAATCAAGAAAAAATAGAAAAACAACAAGAAACTTCAAAATTTAATATCTATCATTTGATGTAAGTAACATGTCAAAATTGGTTTTAACGTTTTTGTGAGCGAGGTATATGGATCGAAAAATAAAGAAATTTATTATAACATATTATATTCAACAGAATTACAGTGAATGTCAAAACATTTCTATACAAGGTGTTTCCTAAGTAATCTAAAATATTGTAGTGCGCGCTTCGTTACTCCATTTAAAGACGAAAAGTTCTCATAAAAATGTGTGATAAGTCTGAATCCACATGAGTACGTGATCACGGATCCGTTGTAACCACGTGACTACTACCAACCACTCAGAGTGCTGGATGCAGCACTCTGATTGGTTGGTAGTAGTCACGTGGTTACAACGGATCCGTGATCACGTACTCATATGGATTCAGACTAAGTCTTGTCGTTAATGAGATAAGCAGGCATCGTTGTTAAATTAAGGGAGAGCGCCCACCAAAGTAACGTAGCATCTGACGTGACACATGCCCGGCAGTTACATAGCAAAGACGCGGCATGATATTTCAGATACCGCAGATCTGAATCTGAAGTGACATTGGCGTAAAACATGTCTTCCTCAGAGGACGAAGATTTGTTAGTAATTGTAAAACTGATCAATATTAATCAAAATCGTCCAAAGCGTCGTTATTGGGTATACCCCTTTTGTGAAACGAGACAACTAGTAGTTTTAGTGTTTTTAGGGAACTAAATATGTATTCAGAAAAATTTCAATCATTCTATAAGATGAAATAAGAAACCTTTGAGGCGTTAGTCCGAAAAGTTAGGCAAATAATTCAAAAAAAAAGGATAGTCTTGTATATTTCTGTGCGAATAGAATTAATTTATATTAAATATTAAATATCATCGAAACATTTGTCAATTATCTTAGAATTTTTAAAATCTTTTCAATATATTGTGGAATTAACTAGAAACAGTAAGTTTCATTTAAAACCGTAAAATTAGTAGATTCCAAGAATTAAGGGTCGAGACAGTTAATTACATCATAACATTAACATTCTACGCCAGGGTTGACAACTACAGGTTATTATGAACCTAGGTTTTTTAGCAAACCTACTTATTAAAATATGGTCATTGTAGGTTTTTCTCTATTTTCTTTTAAGTAACTGAATAAAAGCCATCTTTTACTTAAATCTAAAATTACCCACCCAAAAAGAAAGCTTTTCTTTCTAGTTTGAATTTCATTTAAATCATAAATATTAAAGGTACAGACACAGACAGTTAGATGATGCTGCAGGGCCGGGGATTTACCAATTCATGTTGATATACATATATAATATCAATGTTTTGCTTAAAATGTGATTTTTTTAAACCTAAAAAACCCTAAAAAACCTTAAAAACCTGAAAAACTTAAAAACCCAAATATATATGTTTAGTTCTTAGGTTTTTTCCAACCCTGTTCTACGCCTAAATTCTAATAAAATTCATTATTTGTACATATCTACATTATGTTTTGCTCACATTTGAGAAGGTAATGTCAAAATTAAAACATTATTGTAGTAAAAAAATCACCATATTCTTGATATTTTAAAAAGTTTTCACCAAATACCAGATGGGGTATAAAATCAACAGATGGGTATAAAATTACCAGATGGGGTATAAAACCACCAGATCTGGTGAAATTTCACAACAAGGCAACACTGCGTTGGAGAGGGGCGAAGTAGAGGGAGGACATATTTTTTTTCGTCAATTCAAAGATACGTAGGAATTTCATTTTGATATCCGAACTTGATATATCAAACCGTCTTTGAAATAGTTATAGCGATAGCAAGAGGGGGTGAAGGGGGGAAGGTCGTTTTTTTTCCATTTTCAATTCTCTATACGTCCATATGTGGTCATCCTCCAGCGCGTGTTTCTAAAATGAAGCTAATGTTCAATATTTCCCGTTTTTCCTTTCTTTACCACAATCTGGCAACACTGTGATTAGGATCTACCAGAACCTGGGACCTTATCTCGGTCAGAACTTGATCTTATCTCAACTTTTAGGATTCATCTGTTTAATTTTATTGTGTTTCTGTAAATAATTAGACTTATCTTTGCTTTTACGGTTGTTTTTACTTTGAATGTCTGTATTCTTCCATTTATTTTTCACTCTACAAGTTTTTCTCTATGTAATACATAAATATTCCGAAACTTTTTGACATCCAGTATAAATAGAACAATATCCCAATTTACTTATTTTTCTCCCACAAATCAACGCTTCTTTTTAATTGTTTTATTTACAATGTTAAATCAACCAAAATTTAATGTTAGACATATAAATAATAATAATACGAATTGATTGATGAATTTAAACTTATGAGCTACAACGTCTAGAAAATTACTATTCATTATAGTTAATTGCGCGTTATTATTTTTTGATGGTTGAATATTTAGATACCATTTCAATTCGTATGAATATATTAAGAGATATCATAGTTTTGTGAAGGAAGTCCGGTATTATATTTTAATAATAAAATGAGAGAAAACAAAAGTTCATGAGAATTCACACACAGGAAACAATTTCCAACGCCCATTTTCCTTTCTTTGGGCTCGTCCGATTTTATTAGGTACCTCAGTAAAATAACTTATTGTTTCATATTTATTTATATAGATAGAAAATTATGGTGGGAAAATCATATTGAGACTTTAAATCAAATCATTTGCCTTTTTTCATACAAAAAACGGCATAGCTATCATATTACACAATTTTGTAAATACACTGTATATTCATAGTAAAAACTATTGTCAAATTGCCAAAATAATTTTCAAGGTTGTTTATCATTTGGCACTAGGTTAAATGATTCATCTCGATTACTCAAATCATTTTCAAAAACTACTGTTACAACTAAGTAACTATATCATATTTAACTTACTTTCTATTATAAAACCTATCAACTCTGTAAATATATTCTTTAAATTATTCTTATTCGACATCATTACTGATCAGTATGTAACCACCAATACTGTTTGTTGTACATATTACTAGTTTCCTTTGGTTCGATTTTATTGATAAAAATAATAAACAGATATTTTTAGTTGATAAAAATACAAAGAATGTAAAAAATAAAACTCAATGATATCTCAATCCTATTGCGTTTTTCTCATATTCACGCTGCCCGTTTCAAATAGATTTAAATCCTAATTTAGCCCTTGCTGCAGAAAGTTTGGGCACCTCTGGTTTAGAGAGTTAATTCATTCCTCAATAAAGGTATGATTTTTGCCAAAAGAACTTATAAGGTTGTTATCATTTGGCAAATACACTATTACGTGAAATGATTCATCTCGATTATATTCATTTTCAAAAACTACTGTTATATCTAACTATTTCATATTTAATTAATAATAGATTTGCTTTCTATTATAAAACCTACTATAAAATCGTTAAGAAATTGTTCTTATTGATGAAATAATTGCCGATCTGTATGCAACCACTAATACTGCAAGTATTACTAGTTGCCTACGGTTCGATTTTATTGATGAAAATAATAAACAGAAATTTTAGTTTATAAATATATAAATACAAAACATGCCAAACGCACTAAAAAAATATCAAATGATCATTTAGAGTTTAACGTAATTATTGTAATAAATAAAAAAGTTAATATCTTAATCAAATCATAATGCGATTTCTCATAGTCAGGTGGCCCATTTCAAATAGATTTAAATCCTAATTTGGTCCTTGCGGCAAAAAGTTTGAACGCCTCTGGTTAAGAGCGATAATTCATTTTGCATTGAACGTACACTTTTTGCCAAAAGAATTTTCAAGGTTGTTATCATTTGGCAAATAAACTATTAGGTGAAATGATTCATTTCGATTACTCAAATCGTTTTCAAAAACTACTGTTATACCTTATAGTAACTTTCTATTATAAAACCTATCAACTTGACTATAAATTCGTTAAAAATCGGTTTTATTCAATCATCATTACTGATCAGTATGCAACCACCAATACGGTTGCAAGTATTATTAGTTGCCTATGGTTCGATTTTATCGATGAAAATAATCAACAGGGGTTTTTACAGTTGATAACTTGATGAAAAAACATGTTAGAAGCACTAAAAAGGGTATCAATGATGTTTTAGGGAGATATTTTATTCCTCAATGAACGTATACGTTTCAGATACACGTATTTAAAACTTGTGTCAGGAGTAATGATATATACAGTGCGAGTCTCTAACTTAGAATACATACAGTAAATCTAAGAGTTTTTTTGTTGGAAATATGCTCGGACATGTCGATTAGTATTTTAAATTTTGCTCTTTTTGATGTGAGGAAATGTTATACAGCTTGTCCTAAATTTGAGATTTGAGAAGTTAAACTTGCGTGTACCAAATACGGAAATGAACCTATAGAATAATGTAAAAATGTAACTAAAAATTAGGAAAAAGAAAATTAAATAATAATAAAAGGGGTAAAACGTGTGAGTGGCGCAGAAGTAAGCTTAACAGTATACTAATTTTATGTTTTCTTTTAATACCTATAATAATTATATTAATTATTTTTTCGGTCAATAATAACATGAAGATCCTGTCGGTTTGAATTTAGAAAAACATTTTTTGAAGATGCTTTTAATCATGTTTAAAGAATTTATAGTTGTTATATCTCGCTGCCTATGCGTCGAATGGTATTTCCATCTTTTATAAAAGTTGCTTATTATTATAATAAATTTTACATAATTTTTATTTTAAATTTTTTTATAGCTCACTGTTTTTGAGATACAGCGCGGAGAGATGTATATTATGATAGTGAAAATTCAAGCGGTGTGAACCCATACTGATTTTTTGAAATATAGTTATTTTAAAAAAAATGTAACCAATCTTTGTTCTACAGTGTTTTCAAATATTTTTGTTAAATTTGTTATTAAGGAGATTGGCAAGATAATGGCCTTTTTGAATTGTTTGGGACATTTGCACACATGAAGTACAAAGTTTATAAGATGGACTATTTGTGATATTATT
This sequence comes from Galeruca laticollis, assembly GCA_963921935.1. Classification (NCBI taxonomy): domain Eukaryota; kingdom Metazoa; phylum Arthropoda; class Insecta; order Coleoptera; family Chrysomelidae; genus Galeruca; species Galeruca laticollis. Next base: position 228,627,750 of record OY998177.1, read on the forward strand.
TCCTATTTGATATATTTTAAAGTCTCAGCCTTTATGTCATCTACGCCTGGTGCTTCATTATTTTTAAAAGAATATATTATGTTTCCGATTTCGTTAGCAGTGGTGTCAGATAATAATATATAATTTACTTTGTTTTTATTTTTTGGGGATGTTGTTTGTGGTTTCAAGATTTCATCAACATAATTTTTACCAATGTTACTGAAGTGTTCAATAAAAAGTTCGGTTATGTTATATTTGTCTACTGAGCGGCATCTGCAATCATGTTACTTTTTTTAAAAATTATTTTCGTTTGGCTTATTATTTACAATATTCCATACATTTTTAGTGTGCTTTTTATTTTTCATAATTTGATTTCCATAATGTTTTTTTTTCTTACTTTTATTAGGGTTTTTAATTTTTCTAAAATTGGTTTTCTTTCATATATCATTGGGAAATTTATACAATTTATTTTTTTATTTACTAAAGGACCCCGCACACCTTATATGGGAAAATGGTTCTCCGTCAAATTTATTGAATTTTTGATATGTTGTAGAATTGATCATTCTGGTGAAATGTTTCAATGGGCGCAACACGATCCTATGCTTACGAAACCGCATATTATACGACGATCTAGTGCGACTTCTTTCTCTATTCCTCTGAAGCAAAAAATCAAAAATGTCTTGGGTCAAGAAAACGAGAGAGTTGCAGATAGAGGACCACAACAGGTAGGAGCTAAACCAAGATGCTCTTATTGTCCGATCCGGAAAAATCGATTTACACAGTACTCTTGCAATGGATGTTCCAAGCCAATATGCAAGGAACATATAGCTAAAACCCTTTTAACCTGCATGCACTGCTTGAATCGGGAAGAGGACTCATAAATTTCATTTCATTTTTTATATTTGTTCGTTTTGTACCAGTTTGATATATTGTATGTTTTTATTACTATTTTTAAAATAAATATTCTATTATTGTTTGAAATTAATTCCATTAATATCATGTTATGACAGAATTATAAGTTAAATATGGAAAATAAAGTCAAGAAGATGATGTTAGATAGAATCTAACGCCTTACCAATCGTGTGACTATCGGAAGCGGTACCGATCGCGGGTTAAACTGCAACGATTTGACAAAAACATACTGGATCAAAAAAAATTCTCCTCAACTTTGTATAGGTTTTCGTAATACGAGCAACACGACATTGATGCAACACACGAGAGATAAATATTATATCAAAACAAACCAAAAATTATAATACCGAAATACTTTCAAACTGCTCCTTATAATCAAAATTTACTCGAAGGAATTACAGATAATAACGAAACTAACATGGCAGTATACACTGATGCATCAAAGAATGAGTTAGGGTGTGCATTTTATATCCCCGAAGGAAAAATAGAAAAGAAGTTCAAAATCAATTCTCATAGTTCGAAATTAACTGTCTCGACCCTTACTTCGTAGAATCTGTTCATATTGTGGAATTAACTAGAAACCGTGAGTTTCATTTAAAACTCTCATAGTTCGATTTACACCGCAGAGTCATACGGAATATTGAAAGCCTTAGAATACTTAGCATCTCAAAACTAACATAAAAACATTACGTTATTTTCGGACTCACCATCCGTCCTACAGAGTATAAATAAACCAAACAATCCAAGCTCCCTTGTATCTCATCCGTATATTTACAAAATTCAAGTCATCTTAGGACAAGTCACCTCAAGTAAATTCCACATACAAATGGCTTGGGTTAAAGCTCACATAGGCATAAAACAAAACGAGCACGTAGATATTTTAGCAAAAGAAAGTATCCACACAGGAGAAGCATATTTTTAGAATAATTGCCTATCGGATTGCATTAACATATGCAAAAACAATTTGTATAAAAAATGGACCATACACTGGGAAAACTATTGCAATAACAAAAATTCACAGTATACTCTGTTACAAAAATACAAGCCGAAGACAGATGGTCTGCTTAGTAAGAATGCGATTCAGACATGCATCTTACCCCGCTCATCTCAACAAAATGAAAGTAATAACATCTGATCTATGCGAAGAGTGTAATGAAAGGGCTGACTTAAGATCACATCTTCTTAAAATGCAAGAAATTCGAAACTCACAACACCCCAATAGGAGATCTTAGAGAACTTGGGATTGAATTCCCAATCAACATGCAATTCCTCTTGGGCACCAATAACAAAAAGGTCCTTGACGTAATCATCAAATTTATCAATAAGACAAATATATTTATCTAGAAAGTCCATTGTTAGATGCTAATACCTATGTTGTGTTCCCTTATGTATATATACCTTCCTGTCCGTGGTACACCTGTATTGTTAGAAAGAATAATGCCTTGACTGACCCCTAGGCGAGAAGCGTGTGACTTTGTCTTTCCTCATAGTCGATGTAACCCTTAAGCATGTAGACAAACCTATATAATACTTATTGCGATTTTATCAACAGTGTTGTCCTGATGACAAAAAAAACTTCTGCGAAAGTAACAAGTATAATATGACTTCTGAGAAACACTAAGCATGAAAAAATAACTTCTCCATTGAATCGCCTTCTAGACGATGCTGCAAATGTTAATTCAACTCTTGACTTTTTCCGAGGGATACGGTACACTATGGTACGGTATGATTACTGATCTATACAAGCCCGCCGAAAACTGGAGTGAAAATATAGCAATGGGGAAATGTTCAGATCTTAGCTTTGTTCACAAAGTGTTCGCCTTGTATATGAAAATCTCTTCATAGGATTCCGTTGAAAATTTTGTACGATATAAAAGTATTTCGAGTTCTCCTATGAAACAATATCGCTACCTTTTCGGACTCCCTTATGAGATATAGTGTGATGAAAAAATCAAGGTTTTTATTTAATAAAGTATACGTAATTTTCCAAATTGACATCATTCGACTCTGTATACGATGAAAAACATCCTTCACGAGAATTTTGTCATTTTCGGTGGGTTTATTACTACAAGGTGTCCGAAAAACCAAAATTCGTTATTTTTCTATTTTCGAGAATCACCTTGTATGAATTGTATCAACTGTGATGAAAGATGAAATGAATTTATAATATTATGTTATAATTCAACCCTTTTTTGCATTTTCTCTTTATAAAACAACAAAATTATGAAAATCTCAAAATAGCATTATTATCAAGTGAAATCGCCCTGTAATACGAAAAGATTTGGAAATGAATTTGTCATACAGGGATGTGATGATAATACCACCAAAGATAAATCAGAACTAAATCATAACTTGGGAGATACGGAGTGATGAAAAGTGAATATTTCTCATATTCAACACCCTGTATCTCGAAAACTAGTCATAGGATCGTGTTGCGCCCATTGAAACATTTCACCAGAATGATCAATTCTACAACATATCAAAAATTCAATAAATTTGACGGAGAACCATTTTCCCATATAAGGTCTGCGGGGTCCTTTACCAAGCCCTCTATCACCAATTTTTGCGTTTTTTGTTCTGATTTTTTGATTCTTATTAATTGGTTCTTTTGTTCTACTAATCTTTTAAAGGTATTAATAAATATATCGCATTTTTTATTTATATGATCAGAGCTATAGTAACGTAACTATTCCAATTATTATTTTGAAGATAATTTTTCAGTTTTTCATAATTGATGACTTTTTAATTCTGATTTTTAATGTTAAAGCAACTTACTTGATTTAGTGGGATATTTAGTATTATAGCTTTATGGCCTGACTCTCAACTTTCAAATTTGATCTTGTTACAATTACTTTTAAAAAAAAAATGAACAATGCAACTTTTCCAGTATCATTATATTCTAGTGTGTTAAAAATTAAATTCATACAATACATTTGGGTACTCAAAGGCGGGTTCTAAAAGATTTCCTTTACCATTTAGATTAATATTTCCCAGATATACATGTTGTTGTGTATGTTCAAGAATTACTTCATTACTATCAGTGGATAGAGAGGGATACATATATGTTATAATATTTCTTTTTTGATCTCATAAGTAATATACATTTCTACAACTGAACACTGTTCTATTTGAGACTTATATTTGTATTTATTTTTCAAGAAAACCACCACTCAATCGATTCAATTTAAATTATAATAGTTATTTACAATAAAAAAATTGTCTTTGATTTATTGAATGTATTCCAAGTTAAAGACTCGCACTGTATGTATGTTATAGCCGGTTTTGAAACCAGAAACTCATCAAAGTAATGTTGTAACAGTACCCGGACAGACAACTGAAAAAAAGTTAAAAATAACACCTGTAGGAAGAAGCCAAATTTAACCTTTCATGACCCCATTTCATCGGTATATTCAGATAAAATAAAAGCAGTAAAAACAACTACTCGAAGTTAGATACAAATTAATTATCCTCAATTTTTTCACACTTACTTTGATTGAAAACCCTCAAACTCTTCTTGTTGTTCGCTGATAGAGGCCTCAAGGTCAAGATAAGATCCATAGTCACCATCTTTGTACAACTGAAGTGCCGCATCATCCAACTGTAACAAAATAAATCCCTATTATTTTTCTTCAACAGTTCAATAAATTCTGTATTTATAGTCATTTCGTACATGAGCGCACATACATAAATTATAAAAAGGGATAACGTTTTTGAGCTTTCTTTCCATTTACATTGTTTTTTTTTATTTGTGTTGTCCTTGAAACTGATCTTCACTGTTGATGTCAGAAGCGGGTATTTTATTTGTTTTTGTTTTGTTTCATGTGGTTTCATGGAGTAGAAGAGAAAAAGTTACCACTCTGAAAATCGATATACAACTAGCTAGTTACAGTAGAAATAAAACGATACTACAATAATTGTTGTCGGTTTAATAGAATATTTCTTAGAATTTAGTGCCTACTAATTTGGAACTGAACGTCTGATTCACATGCGACGGGTCTAAATGGTTGAAAGGGGGTAGCAGCCATTTTCAAAATATTAAAAAGGGTAGAAGGGAAAAGTTATCACCCTGAAAATCGATATACTATAGTTGACGCAAGAGATATAGTGCGAACTTAAAGTTGCCGGCTTTTCGTTTGACTCGAATACCGTCATAGTCCAGTCAATATTATAATTTAAAATGCTTAGTTGACGAAAAATTCATTTAATATTATAATTTCAACTAATAATTGTTAAAATATATTTAATAATTTTATAATTATTAAATACACTTATCGCTATAAACGATATTAACCTATTTATATTTAAAAACATCTTAAACATAACCCCAGACAATTAACACTTACCTTATATATCGTTTTATTAAGAAGAATTAGAAATATAAATTTCAAATAACTTATTATTCTTCACATCTTTGACTCAACTGTAACTATTTTTTTGATAGGACGATTTTTTCCAGCACAACAGATGTTCACTCTTTAGTTGGTAGTCTGACATCAAGATAGAGTGTAGTGTTATTCTGAAGAATTTGGGTAAGTATACGAGTACATATTTATTATATAACAATTATATTTTTAGTTGGAAATTAAATATTTACAATGTGGCGTCCTTGGGACATATCGAGTTCGGTCCAAAATATTGTATGTTACAACGACGAAAATTTAAATAGTGATGAAAGTGAAAACAGGATTCGACGACATTTGAATTTGGAAGCACAGAAAATATGTTTCAATGTGAATAAGAATCTATGAGAAAAGTTTGGTTTCGATCAAGAAACAGAATTAATGCAAGCAGTATCTGATTTAACAAAAGTTCCCCTGACAATATGTAAAATAGCCAAGAATGGGCATTATGAACGTAAGAAGCGATGTGATAAGGGATTGGTCAAACCTTTAGATGTGTCTGTAATGAAATTATTAAAAACCACCATATATGAATGTTACGAAAGTATCCTACGATTGAAATTATGAGAAATAAATTGACAAATGCCGGCCGTAATGTAAATGGCTGTAAGGAAACTATTGAAATATGGATTAAAAGTAACTGAGTATAGAGAAGAAAACCGGCCAATTGTCTATTTGGACAAAACTTGGTATGATACACACGACACGGTTAAGAGAGGATGCACTGATGGGTCAAAAATGTGTAGGCCAGCAATGCCTGCAAACAAAGGGTCCCTACTTAATATGTGGAAAAAAATGGAAGATTTCAACGTTGACTATCATAAGAACATGGACGCTAATATTTTTGAATAATGGTTTGAATTCACATTGATCCCAAATTTAGAGCCAAATAGTGTTGTAGTTCTTGACAACGCCACGTCAGGTCAATAAAATACCATATAAAAGCTACGAGAAGACCGAACTACAAATTTTTTTTATCGATGTACTCTATACACTCTATATTGAAAGTTCCTCCTTATTTTATATACAGGGTCTTCGGCGTAACAATACATTTCCTAAATTCGATACGAAAGTCGTCGACCTGATTAAAAGAGAAGTAGCTGATATTACCAAAGAAGACTGGCAAAAAAGGATTAAAAAAGTAATCAAAATTGAAGATGAGTATAAAAATATTGGACAAGTCCATATTAATGGGGGAAATAAATTTATTATTGATATAAAGAAAACTACAAACCAGTTCTGGAAGCTCTTCATGGCTCGCCTTTTAAACTTTTTAAAAATAATATTATTTTCAACATTAAAAAACTTGCTTATTTTTTTCGGTCTTTAAATATTATTATAACATTTATCTGGGCTAAGGCTCATGTAGGTATCATAGGTAATGAAAAAGCAGATTCGGAAGCCAAGGAATCTGTATCTGGGACAACTATAGACTATCAACCACAATACTCTGATCTCATTATTAATTACAGAAATCAAATTAAATCGGATTGGTCAAAAATATATGATAATATTGCTAAGGAGTCCAAAAACCAATACTTTCTCATCCACCCTAAACTTCCAAATAAAATTTTGCATCTATCATTTCCCAATATAAGTAGATATTACTCTAGTACAATAACAAGACTAACATTAAATCACGGTCGCTTTCCGGCGCATCTTTACAGACTTGGTTTAGTAAGTTCTCCTCATTGCTCTTGCAATAATAATAAAATTGCTGATTTAAACCATTTATTTTTTGAGTGCACTAATCATGTTTTACTTACTAATGAACTAATAGCTGATTTAAAGAAATATGGATTTCAACTACCTTTAAATTTTTCCACAATAATTTCAACAAACCATAAACTTGTCCTTGATTCTATCATAAAATTTTTAAAAGCAACCAATATAAACATATAAATGTTGTTCACTGATTGGTTATCCTACAAAAAAATATGTATGTGGCAAATAGCTAAAGCTGATGCCACCCTCCCACCACACACACACACACATGAAGAAAACTATAATTTTCTTCATTTTAAATATTCCCGCGTATCAAGTGTCATCGTACCAGAACGCACCTTATACGCTATATTCTCATAACCTATAAGTTGGATTGTCAATGTCAAATGCCATCTCATCATGAGAAAGCAATTTATTGAAGATCAATATTTGTTGATAGAATAAAAAGCTAATATTGGTTTAGGAATCGACATTGCGATTAAGAAAATAAAATGTCGTTTCTTTTATTACAAGTAAAGGCGAAGAAAACTTCAGGATTTCGATAAATCATCTAGACCAGGGGTTCTCAAACTTTTTGACACTGCGACCCCCTTTTTAGACCTAGTAGTTCGGCGACCCCCCTATTTTTAAATATAAACAAAAATGAAAAAAAAAACACTATTGGTTAAGTTTTATCCATAAAAATACTATTAACTAGTAAAAATAAATACAAATTGTTGTCACTTGAATTGTTTTATAATAATGCTGAAAATTAATGTGCAGAAAATTACTGCAACCCTCTGTCGAGCAGTTTAAGGTAAAATTAATGAGCAGTGGTTTTCTTCAATTGTTTACCGAGGAAACTGTCAGATGCTTTTAATTCTGCTATGACTAACATTTTCAATATAAATGTAGTCTTGTTGCAATTCAACTTAATTGAATGCTAGTTAAAATGAAAATAAACTCTGTTCATTATTTATTTATAATCTTTATTTATTCTGTAATTATTTATTATTTATACACTGACAAAAATTGTATTTTTGAATGTGCAACTCCAACAATTCACATAAACGATTAACAAAACTATATGACCATATGGAGAAAACACGAACTTCAAATAATGTCAAATTGCTCGACACAGGATTGCAGTAACTTTCCGCACACCAATTTTGAGCATGAGAGAAAGTGGAATAACTCACTTCGTGGCACGAACAAGGACAAAGCAATGATGACTCATGGGGCCTAGAATAAACTGCAGTCACAGCTGTCTGCGCGCGCGCACTCTGCCAGCCGATGCCCGGCAGACGACACGACACTCTGGCTTCTTGACTCGATCACTCAACACTGTGTGTACTTTGTGAGTAGTATTGCGAGCAAATACAGTTGGAAAAAGTAGTAATGGATACGTTTTTGAAAAGACCGTCGTCAAGTAGTGATGCTAGTGCTAGTGAGTGCGGAAAGACAAAATTCCGCAAATATGACCAGTCGTACATACAATTCGTTTTCACTAAACTGGCAAACAAACCTCAATGTGTGGTGTGTAGTGAAGTGTTGTCAGCTGAAAGCATGAAGCCTTCGAAAATGAAACGCCATCTTGAAACTAAACATTTTGCTTTATCCCTTCGAAGTCAACAGGTAAACATTACAGATCTTGCTAATGTTAATAAAAATGCTCTTAAAGCTTCATACGAGGTAGCACTCAAAATTGCTAAAAAAGGGAAACCCCAGTACTTTTTTTGCAATTCAGTTGGATGAGTAAACAGATGTTGCCAACTGTGCTCAGTTTTTATGCTTCATCCGGTACGATTACGGTGATGCTATTCATGAAAATATTTTGTTTTGTAAGCCCCTGCCGAATAATACAACAGGTGAAAGTCTTTATAAGGTGTTTGTCGAAGCAACTGAACCTTTTGAATTGGATTGGAAGAAATGTGTGTCAATTTGTAGTGATGGAGCAATGGTCCTTACGGGAAAGAAGAGTGGCTTGATTGCCAGGTTGAAATCATTTATACCGAATGCAAGCTGGGTCCACTGTTTTTTACATAGGCAAACTTTGGCAGCTAAGAAAATGCCACATGAATTACGGCAAGTGTTAAATGAAGCTACCAAGATAGTGAACTACATCAAAAGTCGCCCGCTGCAAAGTAGGTTGTTTAATAACTTGTGTGAAGAGGTAGGAGCCTTGCATAAACATCTGTTATTTCACACTGAAGTACGGTGGCTATCCCGTGGTAATGTATTAATCAGGCTGTTTGGATTAAAGTCAGAAACTTTCCACTTTTTTCAGTGATGAAAAGTGGTTGGTTAAGCTTGCTTATTTGGCTGACATCTTCTCTCACCTTAATATTTTGAACTTATCCCTACAAGGACCAGACAAAAATATGCTATATGCTCAAGACAGAGTAAATGCATTTGTAAAAAAACTCAGTGTTTGGAACGCAAGAGTTAAGAAAAAGATTTTGAAAATTTTACACTAACTCAAGAGTTTATAGAGTATCTGTCAAGTATTAACGCTACATCCCCTGACACTTCATCTCTCTCCTTACTAGTATCTTCTCATCTCGAAGGTTTGATTGAACAGCTGACAGATTACATTCCAAATAAGGATACGAGTGGGGTTTTGTGGGTAGTCAATCCGTTCAGTGTCGTAACAAAAGCTGAGCTAACTGCTCGTCAACATGATCAACTGATCGAAATTTCAAGTGATCAGTCAGCAAAACTCACTTTTAACAGTGCTTGTGTCGACAAATTTTGGATAGGTATTAAAAATGAATACCCAGAACTGTCCACAAAAGCATTACAGACTTTGATGCCATTTTCTACGTCTTATAACTGTGAACAAGGTTTCTCCATAATGGTGATTATCAAAACAAAATAAACAAATCGTTTGATCCTGGAAAATGACATTTTTTTGTGTATAACAAAACTCAATCCGGATATAAAAAAATTGGTTAATTCCAAACAAGCTCATGTTTCCATTAAATAGTTTAGGCCTTTTTCAACTTATATGTGTATTACAAATTTGTGTAGCCTATAAATTTTGTTATTAATAAAAACTACAGCTATGACTGATTTGTTTTTTTCCTCTTTATCCCGCGACCCCCCTGGACACATCACGCGACCCCCCGGGGGGTCGCGACCCACAGTTTGAGAACCCCAGATCTAGACTATCAGAAACAGGCAGTGATTTATGATTTAATATTGAACAATAAATCTGTATTTGCAAAGGACAAGTATGACATCGGAACGGTAACGGATTATGAAGCTCACATTGACGTTTCAGTAGAGTAGAGAAATATCGCAGTAAAAGGCCATATCGTTGCACAATTGAAAGCAAAAAGGAAATTGGAGAAGTATTAGAAAAAAATATTATAGAAGAATCGTACAGTACGTTTGCAGCCCTAGTTACCTTAGCTTATAAAAGAGATGAGAATAGAAAGTCAATATTGTGCATTGATTTCCGAGACCTTAATAAAATCGTTGTTCCGCAATCACAACCATTCCCACTTATTGAGAACCTAACACTGAAAACAAGAGATTCCAAGTTTTTCTCAACACTGGACCTGAAACCTGAACTCTGCATTTTGGTCAATACCTCTTCGTATCACAGACAGACACAAAACTGCGTTGTTACGCAAGAGGGCCATTTTCACTGGCTTGCTTACAATGCGGATTAAAGACCTCTCCGGCTATATTTCAGAGAATCACGTGTAATATAATACGGAAACACAAGCTTGGAGATTTCACAGTATGTTACATCGATGACATCTTGTTATTCTCAAAATCATTCTCAGATAATTTCAAGCAATTAAAAGTGAAGGTTTAAGACTCAAATTCTCAAAATGTATGTTTGCAGCCGACTCAGTTAAGTACTTGTGTCACATGATACAGCATAATTCAGTGAGACCTCTGAAAGACAACTTAATATCAATAAAAAACTTCCCAATTCCAAAAACAAGAAAAAATGTGAGACAATTTTTGGTAAAAATAAATTTTTATCACAAATATGTGCCTAAAATAGCAATAAAATTGGAACCACAACATAATCTGTTAAGAAAAGGACAACTCTTTAACTGGACTAAGGCGTTTGACGAAATGAAACAAATATTATGTTCTCATCCAATATTGACCATTTTTGATACGAACTTGCCTACCAACATATACACAGATGCCAGTATTCTAGGAATAAGAGCAGTTCTAAAACAGCCACGAGAAAATAATGAAAAGAAACCAGTGGCGTACTTCTCAAAAAAAAATTGAACGAAGTTCAAAAAGGAAGAAAGCTGTATATCTAGAATGCCTGGCAATCAAAGAATGTGTGAAGTATTGGCAGCACCTGTTGATAGGCACAAAATTTACTGTCTTTTTAGATCACAAGCCCTTGCAGAATATCAATATAAAGTAAAGAACGGCCTTGTTCGGAATTAAGAGGCATCTATGATGAATTTTTCTTCTGCAGAGATGGCAGGCGAATATTGGTTTTTCCTTAGATTTTATTGCCAAAGAACAAAATAAACAAACAACGTTTTTCCATATCCGAACTATGATGAAGCAAAAGCAATAACTGCTGTAACTAGCTAGTTGTATATTGATTTTCAGATTGATAACTGTTTCCCTTCTACCCTTTTTAATATTTTGGAAAGTGCTGCTACCCCCCTCATCCATTTAGACCCCACGTAAGTAAATCAGACTACTCTCATTTTATTTCTACTGTTAATAGCTAGTTGTATACTGAATTTTAGGGTGATAACTTTTTCCCTTCTACCCATTCTAATATTTTAGAAATGGCTGTTACCCCCTTTCACCCATTTAGACCCCTCGTAAGTAAATCAGACTAGTCTCGTTTTATTTCTACTGAAACTAGCTAGTTGTGTATTAATTTCCAGAGTAACAACTTTTTCTCTTCTATTCCTCCCCTCGCAAATAAATCAAACTAGTCTCGTTTTGATTCTACTATATAACTAGCTAGTTATATACAGATTTTTAAGGTCATAACTTTTTCTCTTTTGTACCACATACCTGTTTCTAGTATTAATGGCTGCTACTAATTACTAATATCTAAAAGGATTAAATTTAAATTAACTAAAACCCGTCTTTAATAATACAAAATTTGGTCAAGTTTTTTTTGATACAACTTCTATGGTACTTGTTTTAAAAGACAATCAATTTTATTATCAGGTTTATGATTTTTATCGATGGAAATGTGTATTTGGCTGAAGTATTTTTAAAAGTCGACGTTTTTAATATTTATCGTTTTTAATATTTATCGGTGTAAATTAATTTTAAACTTCGGATTTGTTAATGAATGTCTGGTTTTATATTGTATTCTTAGTAGGTTGTATTAAATAAACCACTAACACACCAAATAACCCATATCTTATCATTTAAAACTGTAAATATTTATCTGAAATGGATGATTATATACGTGATTTTGAAGTAGAAAAGATAGAAACATTCCCTTTACAAACATCAGAGGAAACCAAGAAGGTCCTAAAAATAAACGACTACAATACTAACTTTAAAATAATCCACAGTAATATTCGGAGCATCGCTTGTAATTTTGATGAATTTCAAATCTTTATAGAGGGGTTAGAAACAAAAATTGAATGTATTGTTCTAACAGAAACACATTTTATTCCAGACTTATCACTGTATAATATTGATGGTTATCGAACTGTATATAACTACGGAAAATTCAACCAGAGTGATGGAGTCATTGTATTTATAAAATCTGAGCTGTATGAGTCGCATAACTTATTTGATTTAAGTGGTAGTTCACTAATTAAAATAAAAGCCCATTTTGAAAATAAAACGTTTATTATAAATGCTTTCTACAGATCACCAGCTTCTGAAAACAAAATCGACTCGTTTGTTGAGGAGTTAAATGATATTTTAGATATACAAACTGAAAACAGTGATTTTAAACTTTTTGTTGGAGATATCAATATTGATCTATTAACCGAAAATGATAACAAGAGAAATTACTTAGACGTCTTAAACGAATGCGGTTATCAATCGGCCATTAATGTTCCAACAAGAGTTCAAAAAAATTCAAAGACATGTATAGATCATATTTTTGTATATTCTAAAAGTGGTAATTTTTATGATAATTTGATTCCTCTGGTAATCAACACATCAGTAACTGATCACTATACAGTAATGCTACAACTGATTCTTTCTGGGGGAGATCGTGTTGTAAACTCTAAATCTAAATATTTTGCCCAGATAGACAAGAATAAACTGATACATAGATTTCAACATACTGACTGGAATGATATTATTTTCAATCCAAATTTGGACTCCGCAACTGATAAACTGGTCAGCACTATCCAAGATAATATTAGCCAGTCAACAATGTATACAAAGATTAAGAATAATTTAAGGAAAAGAAAAAATTGGATCACACCATCTCTCATAAAATCCGTTAACAAAAAAAATGAAATGTATAAAAAATCAAAAATAAATCCTCTAAATAATATACTTAAAATAGAATACACAGATTACAAAAAGCTACTAAATAAATTAATTGTCACTGCTAAAAATAATTATTATAATAAACTTATAGAAGACGAACAAAATTCGTTAAAAAAGATATGGAATGTAGTAAACTCAATATCTAAAAAAACAGAAAACACGGAAATTACAAATATTAAGGACAACAATGGAACAACAGTAAATAAAGCTGAGATAATTTCTGAAATGTTTAATACTTTCTTTGTAAATATAGGACGAAACCTAGCAAAAACCATACAAAAACCAATAAATTATAAAGAAAAGAAAATTATAAATTGTCATTCCATGTTTTTGGCACCCACCAGTATTACAGAAATAAAAAATATAATTAGTGAACTAAAGAATAAAAAAGCACCGGGTTGGGATGAAATAAGGGCTGAAACTCTCAAACATATTTCAGATTTTATTGCATATCCGCTAATGATTATAATAAATAAGTCATTAGAAATGGGACAATTTCCTTCAGCTTTTAAGACATCGATTGTCAAACCTATTTATAAAAGTGGGGAAAGGGATGAAATGACAAACTACAGACCAATATCATTAATAACTTGTTTATCAAAAATACTAGAAAAAGTAGTTAATGCACGGCTTAATACATTTCTAGATAAATATCAGCTAATGTCAGGGTCTCAATATGGTTTCCAAAAGCGCAAGTCCACTAACGATGCTCTTTTGGAAATAACAAATATTTTATATAAAAATATTGATGAGGGTTTACCTACAATTGCGGTCTTCCTGGACTTAGTAAAGGCCTTCGACACCGTGGACCACTGCCTTCTTTTGGAAACACTAGAAGACATTGGAGTTAGAGGTACAGCACATGCTTTTTTCAAAAGTTATCTGACAAACCGATCTCAGAAAGTAAGAGTGGGCAATGAATGCAGTAAAGAACAGACAGTTCAGTGTGGTGTTCCACAAGGTACGGTTCTGGGCCCAGTTTTGTTTAATATATATTTGAATAACTTATTTATGATTGAAAACAACAGTAAAATTATAAGTTTTGCAGACGATACAGTTCTGGTATACAGTGATCAAAATTGGCACGATTTAAAGTTGAAAATTGAAAATGATCTATATTGTATAAAACAGTGGTTTGACTATAGGCTTCTTTCAATCAATTATAAAAAAACTGTTTACCTGCCTTTTGCATCCTTAGAACCGGATCTTCCGAACTACGCCATCAATGTACAAAAAAATATCAATATCCAACCTGCAAAACAAATAAAATATTTAGGAATTATGATAGACCCACATCTTAGATGGGATAACCATATTAATTATCTAGTTCAAAAATTGAGGAGTGTATTATATAAATTCAAACATATCTCATATCACCTACAATATAAACAAAAACTAATAGTTTATAAAAGTTTGATTGAATCTCACCTAATTTACGGTCTGGTCAGCTGGGGTGGAGTGGCGAAGACTTACTATAATATTCTCGAGGTTTCGCAAAAAAGATTCCTCAAAATCCTTCTTGGAAAAACAAGAAGATATAGCAGTGAACTTCTATATACTAAAACGAAAATATTAGACGTTAGACAATTATACTTAAAAAAAGCGGTATTAAGACAACATAAACTTAAATCAAATCTACAAATTCAAACTCACAATTATATGACAAGAAATAAACATACTTACCTGAATACAACAATGAAAAAAACAGCTGGACAAAGAAGCTTTATGTTTCTAGGACCTAAGCTATATAATGCTATACCCCAACAAATTAAATCTGAATCTTCTGTAAAGGTGCTAACTTTGAAACTTCATGAGTATATCACCAATACAAGTAGGCGCTCTATTCACAACCTTATCGAAATTAATTACTGATAATGTTTCTATCAATTTCTATTTCTACTTTATTAATCCTTAATTATAGTATACCTTTTTTATTAATTACCTATACTTATTATTATTTGTTACCTAGTATAAGTTTTATATTATTATTATTTTATCCTTGCAAACAAGCCTCATGGGCTTCGCAAGTGTATATATTTATTTCGCATAATGTCGTTTGTTTTGTTTGTTTGTATTTCTGAGTTATGTGTAAATAAATATTATTATTATTATTATTATTATTATTATTATTATTACCCCTATTAGACCCACTTACACTTACACTCCGTGTAAGTGAATAAAACCAGCGTCATTTTGTTTCTCTTAATCTATTATGTGGAATAAAATATCTCGTTATCTAAAATAGTTCTGTATTATTTCAATAAAAATAGTACAATAAATAAATCTCCTTATTATTGGTTAAGTAATTTAATGTGGTTTATTACTTTTTAATATATAATCTCTTGTTAAGAAATCCCTTGTATTTAAATTTTGCCGCTAAACATTCATTGGCGCATGGTTGATAAAACGTCGACGTGCCCAGACAGCAGTACTTCGTACAGGCCTGCCACATGTACGGAATTTTCCGTAGAACTACGGCATTCAGAAGATGTCTACGGAATCTCCGAAAAGTCTCGAAAATCTACGGAATTTTCAATAACAATGATAATAATTACTATGTACTGTTATACTGTTTGCTCCGAGTTCTCTGAGTAAATTATTTCTCAAAATATTACCCACTAACAAAATACTTACTACAAAAACGAAGAGTGCGGAGAGTAGATAACCTGACATATACCAATCTGTATTTTGTGGTTGCTTAACTTACATGAATCATGAATATAACCATAATCAAAAACAGACGAAAAACTTAAAAATCTTCATTATTTAATTCCCACAAATATAAAACAAAAGAAATCCATTTAATGCAGCTTCGGCTACCGATTTTCCTATAGTAATAAGTGAAAATGTGAATTAAATTTTTCGGATAGTTTTGAAAACTTCTGGCCCAAAGTATCAGTTTTTAAAAATGCATATGAACTAACATTTCCTTTATTGGTAAAATTAACAAATCACATTGGAATTCTTTCTCATATTTCTGCAACAGTAGAAAGATTTTTTTTTCAATTAATATAAACAAAACTAGCACCAGAAACTCATTGATTACCAATACCTACCCAGAGTCGACTACTCCATGCAAAAAAAAAATTAAAAACAATTACAGTTGCCATAACTTTGAAGCTGAAAAATTGTATATCGTCCAATAAACAAATTCAAAATTCACACAGGCACGCTACTTGAGCGTTCAAGGTCATTAAGGATCAGATATTCATAAGTTCAGATAACCCCTTACTGTATGTTGAAGCTCTATTCTGGATCTACGGAAATTCTACGGAAATTTCCGAACCAATCTACGGATATTTGATCAGGTGCATGTGGCAGCCCTGACTTCGTAAACCTTCGCACGGTAAACAATAATTTTCTATACAAACCGGTAAATTGTTCGGACGAAATTCGATCAAAAAAGTGTACCAAAAACATATCTTCAACCATCCCAGGCGCCTAGATACAGACGGCAAGACATCTTCACCAGGTAGGAGCCTTATAAATTATTTTTCTTTATATGCGTTGATGATGTGCTATTTTTTTTTGATTAACTATTGGAAATAGAGTCCATTAGTAATTTCTCATATTTCCAACTTTCAAATCTCTTGTCTTGTAAAATTTAAAGGTACCTAAATAATTTTTATTTGAATCCGCTACTGATCGTTCGGACTTCTTCGGTAAATCGGTGGCTAGATTTTGGCTGCCAAGTTCACACCGGTATAATATGGAAGATCATATTTCTATCCTATCGGTTGTCTAGTTACTAATTTGTTTTAATCAAGAAACATGACAATTAATGGGAGATAAAATAAATGCTTATATTCCAAATTAGTCAAATTACTGCCATCTGGTCCATTGTTTGAGATAATTTGCAATCATTACATGAAAGTTTATAATGTGAATACCTAACCTAACCTTACAAAATTTGCATAGCATCTTTAGATTCGATATAATTCACGGAACCATTCGAGAAATTCTAAATATTAATGGATGTCGTAATTCTGTAATATTTACGACGGCATGTAACATATTATGGTAATGTCGGTCGTTGTCCACTACCTCTCACCGCATGACGTGGGCTTGACAATATTCATTTGTAATTATTACTGTAAAAACTTTGAGACAAAATGTGAAATATGGGACTTGGCATACACAAACACACAATGGCGTTTCCGAAATATATATTATGTACCGCTGTAAAATACGCGCTGTGTTTTCTATTTACACATTATTTATGAATATTTTCCAGTGTATCACTTTTATATTTTAATATTTTCATGTTTATGTTGGATTTGTATTGGTTAGTTCATGTTTGTTGACGTATTTTATAATAACCGGTTTCATTTTATAAACAACCCATTCTTTATTATTCTCTATAAAAAAGTTTAATTCGAAATTTTTGTTCTAAAAATACAGTTTTTTGTGACACATTTTCTACTGCATGTATCAGATAGGATTACTTCTTCTTCCTCAAGGACCTGAAACCCTCAAGTCAACGAGAATATTAGGAACAAGCTTAATGAAATACATGAAAAATGGAATAGAAGAAGAAAAGAAACATAACAGACTAAAACATATTGATACAGTAAAAGATCAAATTGTGGTAAAATCTCAAGTGAATATTCAAATAATCAAGTTCATAGCGACCGACTCTCGTAACCAGTTACTTTTCAAAACACCATTTAAATTCAGATTCGAAATAGGGCGTTTAGATTTTATTGTTCATTACTTTGTGATGTGAAAACAATATTACATGTCAAATGTTACATGATTCTTATAAACGATTGATTTACTACTACCATAAATAGATATTTGATTTACGTTCTAAGTATGTAAAAATTGAGGAACTATAGTATATGGGAAAGTGTCATTTGATTTATTTACGTCGATTGGTTATAAACGTGTTGGTTTGACACAATTTCGGATCACAAACACGAGATGAACATTCAGATTGAATCCAGTTTGAATTAATCTTCAATTAATCGTAATAAATGTTAATATTGAATGCTTTGTTGCAAGTTGCAAGGTTCTTTTTGTTCTGCGAGTTTGTGACTGTTTGATTCTAGATTGGTTGCTGGCGGCCCATTGTCATAATTCAATGTTATCGCCAGCGTCCAAGGACAAGTGCGATGGAAGGCTTTATGAAACAAGTTTTTTATACTATTTATTATACATTGCCATAATTCAATGCTCTAAAATGGAAGTAAATGCATCCGCAAACACGATACCTACTTTCTTTTTGAATCTTATATTAATTTATCTGCAAATAATCGTAATAATAGTATAGAAATATACTACCAAAACTGCTATCTACGGATATCAGTAAAACTTTGCGCCATGTACACGTCTCAAGTGACTCTAGAAAGAATAAAATTCCATTTAATAAACAATTCAAATACCTAATTAAATTAAAATTACAAACATTTTTGAAATCACGTAAAATACCATGTCGTATATTAAATTTATCCACCTTTTTCTATTTTCAATTGATACTTACAAAGAAACATTCTTCCAAATAATTCTCAATTTATTGACTGAAATTTATTCAGATAAAATTTTTATATATACATAGTTATTTTTCAACTAATTTTAAGCTGATCTAAAAAATCATTTGGCAAGAAAAAAAACATATAAGACTTGGCCCTATGTTTGGTATAAGGCTGCAAACAATTACTTGAAGAATAAGGATCAATAATGGTAATAAAAGAACTTTCCGAAGACTTCATAATACAATTATTTATTGATTTCATCTAGAAAACCAAAACTAAAGTGGAAAACCTTTTCTTCAATTTTGAAAAAACTATTCAGATTTCTGCTTTAGAAATATTTCTATCAAACTATACATAAACAAAATATAAAATACTGAAAGATGAAATTCAAGACCGACAACCCAGAAATTTAAATATTTCACATTTAGAAACCCCAAACTTGCTAATATTGTTACAAAAAATTCTATAAACAACAAAATATACGTTATTTAATAATGTAAACAGTTATCGAACAATTACTTGAAGAATAAGTATCAATAATGGTAATAAAAAAGCTTTTCGAAGACTTCATAATACAATTATTTATTGATTTCATCTAGAAAACCACAACTACAATGGAAAACCTTCTCTTCAATTTTCAAAAAAAACTATAGAGATTTCTATTTTAGAAATATTACTACCAAACTATACATCAAAAAAAATTTCTGAAAGATGAAATTTGATACCGACAACCCAGAAATTTAAATATTTCACATTTAAAAACCCCAAACTTGCTAATATTGTTACGAAATATTCTATAAACAACAAAACATACGTTATTTAATAATGCAAACAGTTATCGAACAATTACTTGAAGAATAAGGATCAATAATGGTAATAAAATAACTTTCCGAAGACTTCATAATACAATTATTTATTGATTTCATCTAGAAAACCAAAACTAAAATGGAAAACCTTCTCTTCAATTTTGAAAAAAACTATTCAGATTTCTATTTTAGAAACATTACTATCAAACTATACATCAAAAAAAATTTAAAATACTGAAAGATGAAATTTGATACGGACAACCCAGAAATTTAAATATTTCACATTTAAAAATCCCAAACTTGCTAATATTGTTACAAAAAATTCTATAAACAACAAAATATACGTTATTTAATAATGTAAACAGTTATCGAACAATTACTTGAAGAATAAGTATCAATAATGGTAATAAAAGAGCTTTTCGAAGACTTCATAATACAATTATTTATTGATTTCACCTAGAAAACCACAACTAAAATGGAAAACCTTCTCTTCAATTTTGAAAAAAACTATTCAGATTTCTATTTTAGAAACATTACTATCAAACTATAGATCAAAAATATTTAAAATACTGAAAGATGAAATTTGATACCGACAACCCAGAAATTTAAATATTTCACATTTAAAAAACCCAAACTTGCTAATATTGTTACAAAAAATTCTATAAACAACAAAATATACGTTATTTAATAATGTAAATAGTTATCGAACAATTACTTGAAGAATAAGGTTGAATAATGGTAATAAAAGAACTTTACGAAGACTTCATTATAGAATTATTTATTGATTTCACCTAGAAAACCATAACTAAAGTGGAAAACCCTCTGTTCAATTTTGAAAAAACTATTCAGATTTCTATTTTTGAAACATGATTATTAAACTATACATGAAGATGTAATTCGACACCAACAACCCAGAAATTAAAATTATTCACATTTAAAAACACCAAACTTGTTAATATTGTTAAAATTCTATAATTATAACAAAGGAACAATTTTGGATTCTGTGTTATTCAATCTTTGTATAAATGAATTGTTTTCAGTGAGCAGTACTGGATATATACAGTTAGAGTCGCAGACGATACAGCCATTATTTATGAAATAGATAATTGGTATGATTTGAAATAGTTGAAAATGATCTAAGATTAATTAAGGATTGGTTTCGGTTTCATCATAAATTACTTACTCTAAATTTTAATAAAAGATAATTTGTCATTTCTTAATTCTAGAGACCATAAGAATAGCTTCACATATTTTTTATAGAAAAAAACTAGAGATTGTGCTTTATAACATTAAGTGTTTAAAAAAGTTTATGTATAATGTCAATACTTGCAGATATTGTACTATGGTCTAGTGGAAAGCCATCTCAGGTATGGCCTATTTTCTTGGGGATGTGCTTCCAGAACATTTATAGGTCCCTTTTAGAGATTATACAAAGAAGCTTTATTTAGACTATTATGTTAGTGTTTTTAAATGAAACTCAAGGTCTCTAGTTAATTCCACAATATAATACAACCTTGAGTTTCATTTAAAAACACTAATATGAGCATATTCCACGAAGTAAGGGTCGAGACAGTCAATAGACTATTATGTCTAGTTCCAGCATGTGCCCTAGTGACGCACTGTATAATATAAACAAAATCTTTGACTTAAAGAAATTACGTTTTCTGTGTGCATATGTAAAATATCATACTATGAAAAATAAAATTAAGTTACCTACACATACATATGAATCCAAAAATAATAATATGAAGCTACTATGATGACAAAATCTTTATGTCAAATTTTTCCTATTAACACAACCAAAAGTTTTGTGAAATTAACGTCCGAAATATCTCTTCATGCTCTGCAATGTCTATCCACTTCATAGATTTTATGTATAATTAGGTATAGTGTTTTCTTATTTACCAAAACATATGTTGAGGTAAATTCGTTCATCTCTGGCATACATTTTTTAGTATTTATAATTAACAAATTGGCTTTCATAAGTTGTTCAGGATACTAATGTTCAATTTGGGTTTAATACTACTGATGAACTGATTGTAGAATTCATTTTTATAGGTGAAATTGATAACATATTTGAAAACCTTATTTAAATTTGACGTTATAAAATGGCAAATGACATTTGTGTTGTGACGTCAACTGACGCAGTTGTGAGGACGATACATTCGATGATTTTAGGAACGGTGCTTGAGAATATCAATTTTAGGAACTATTCGCAAATAGAGCAATCACAGGCTTGCGTATGCATGACGTTGGGAACGACGTCAAGAATAACGCCCTGATTCCATATTCAGGGTATCAGTGCGGATGAAACTCAATCATCGACCACCACACCTGCAAAAAATGAATCACCGGTAGAGACATTGATTTTTTTGCGAAATATCGAAACCACACATGAGAAACCTTAAACTTTAGAAATATTTTTACAAAAGTTACAACTTTTATTTTTTTAGAACTGAATATCTTTTTAATAAATACATGGAAAATTATCATTGATGCTGCAAATGGAAGATCATATATGAATTATATGGCAAATGTATGCATACTTTGCCCGTAGATAATATACTTTTTAACTAATTAAAAAAATAGAATTGCGGGGAGAGGAGAAAGACGAAATTTTCGGTATAAGAGTGTCTGTCGTCTAGCGCAAAAATATATAAAAGAGGGCGGAGTCGAGACGTGACATGGCGCGAGTGACGAGCAGTCACTCTTGATAGGTACATATCTATTGAAATATATAAAAATTTAACGATTTGTGGTAAGGTTTTTCTGTGAATTTATGACTATTTGACCCTTGATTGGTAGCTGGCAACCATTTTCATAATTCTTCTTCTTCTTCCTCTTTAGAAGGCGTATCGCCTGTTTAGTTCCGGTTTCCTTCTCGTCTAAACAGCTCTTGCGAGGTTGACTGCCAACTATCTCGCCAACGTTTAGGTGGACGTCCAGTTGGTCTTCTGCCATGGGGTACATTGTTGCGGATTATTATGGCCATTCTGTCGGGGCCCATTCTATTGACATGCTGGTTCCATTTTCTTCTTCTCTGCCGTATCCATCTGACAACGTCGTTTGTTTGGCACTTTTCTCTTATGTCTACATTTCTCTGTCTGTCCCTCAATGTGTATCCAGTTATCATTCTTAAGGTCTTCATTTCAGTAGTTCGTAGGATTCTCTTTGTTACCGATGTTTCAGCTCTGGTTTCCGCACCATATGTCATCACTGGTCGTATGCAGGTTTTGTATATTCTCGATTTACATTCAATGCTCAAATGTTTGTTTTTCCATATGGGATATTTAAGGTGTCCTGATATTGCGGCAGCTTTATTGACTTGTTTCCTTACTTCTTCTTCCAGGAATCCTGAGCTTGTAATTTTGCATCCGAGGTATTCGTATGATATTACCTGATCAATAGTTTTGTTCTTTATTACCAATTTGCACCGTAGAGGCTCCTTTGTGATGGTCATGCATTTGGTCTTATTTGTAGAAATTTGCATGTCAAGTTTTTCTGCCTGTCTATTAAAAGCTTGCAGCATTCTTTGGAGGTCATCTTCTGACTCTGCAATAAGTACTGCGTCATCGGCATAGCATAGTATGCTTACTTTATGTATTCCCATTCGATATCCTAATCCAGTATTCTTGACGATTTTTATTAATTGATCCATGATTGTGTTGAATAACAGAGGGCTGAGACTGTCACCTTGGCGAATACCAGTTGTAGTACGGAGGTGCTGCGTTAAGGTAGAGTTTGTTCTTCTATTTGGGTTGTTGTGTTTGTATTTAAGTCCTTGATAAGTTCTGTGAGTTCTTTCGAGACATTACTGCGTTCCAAGATGGTGATGATGTCTTTCAGTTGGACTCTGTCAAAGGCCTTTGTTAAATCTATAAAGCATAGATAGGCTGAGGAGTTATATTCTAAAGCTTTTTCAACTAGTTGCCTGAGTATGAATAATGCATCGGTAGTGGAGCGGTTTCTTCGGAATCCTTGCTGTTCCTCGCTTATTGGCACTGTTGAGGAGATTTTGTCCGCAATGATCTTTGTCAGAAGTTTTAGCGAGGTGCTCAGTAGTGTTATTCCTCGATAGTTAGCTGGGTCTGTTTTATCTCCCTTTTTAAAAATGGGTATTGTTATACTTTGTTTCCATTCTTCTGGTATTTTCTTATATTGTAATATAATATTAAACAGTTTTGTGTACTCCTCTATGATAGTCGTGCCTGCGTTTTTTATTAGCTCGTTTGGTATTTTATTTTGATTGGCAACTTTTCTGTTTTTAAGTTTCCTTATTGTCTCTTCTACTTGCTCTTAAGTGACTTGCTCGTGATCTTCTATATTATCTCTCTGGCCTGTGTCTTGTGCTTCCATTGGTTCAACTGTTTCTGCGTACAGGTCTCTGAAATATTTTTCCCACGTATCTTCTGCAATTGTTCTTAATTGTATTGTTTCATTTGTTTCTCGTTTAAGACCCCTCAACATCTTCCAAATACGTTTTTGTGCTCCGTACATATCCGCCTCCATTTCGTTGCTAAATCGCTGCCAATATTCCTCTTTTATTTCTCGTACTCTATTATTAGTCCTGTTCCTTACTTCGGTATATATATTTCAATTTCATAATTCAATATTATAAAATAGAATTAAGAAACATAAAAATTATCATCTTTATATTACTTCAAGTCCTTATTCTTGTATACCTACATAGTAAAAAAATACAAAACATGATTTAAATAAAATAGTTCCCACCCTATCAACGATGTTGTTCGTTAGCTTACGTGGTTCTCAGAGATAAGACTAGGTACCTATAAAAAAGAAAAATCTAAAAAAAAAGGAACAACAGAACAATGTATCTTGAATTCTTATCTGTTACAACCACTGAGAGTACAATTATGTAAACCCCTGAAGCGTTAATTGGTCTTAGCCTAAGATAGGGAACAGTAAACAGTTAAGAGACTGGTACATCCGACAAGTTAATTCCACCAAAAAAAAACTTGTTGAAACAATTATATCCGTATAAGGAGTTCAAAATAGTGTTTTACGAGTATTTTATAAGCCTCGGCTGGTAATCTTCACGAGCTTCTAAAAATGTTTTCGACGAGTGAAACACTATACTTTTTCTACATCCCTGTCTATATCATAATAATATAATAAAAAAGAACAATGAACAAATATTTTATTTTAAATTGAAAATAACAGAATTTCTTTAAATATTACTTTTGATTTAAATATTGGTTAATTGTTACATTCCAACAAATATTCAAAATTATAGAAGTATTACAATCAAGATTTTTATGTATTGTCTATGTATTTCAGTGCAAACTGACAAGTCTAAACAATTAACGAAGCACGTCAAACTAATAAAACCGGGCAACTAGATATAAAAAGTTATTTTTAGACTTTTATTTTCCTTTTTAGTTAAATAAACGTAAAAAAATGCATTCTAATTATAAAAATGATTTTTGTCTTTGTTTATTAATAATTTAGTCATCAAAACATTATATATGAGGGCGGTATTTGATTGAAAATGTAAATTTAACTTTCGTCACTAGAGATAATTAAATTATTAATTTAATTTTATTTATATTTAATAAAGATTTTTATTATTAACCCGGGAATAATCGCGTAGTTAGATTTTGCCTAACATTTTTTGTTTTTTGTTGATTCTCCAAGCACTTGATATTTTATTTTTAAGATAATTTAGTGAAAGTTTTGAGACATAAATATTAATTATAAGTTAAGTAACATAGCGTAATTTTTAATTATATATTCTGAGATATTTTGAAATATTTTTAAATATATACGTATTATATTATAAGTAGATACATTTTTGATAAATAACAGAATACAACAGGGTAACAAATGTTTCAATGCATTAAAAGACACATTTAAATCAAAGAAGACACATTTAAATCAAAGATATTGTGTACAAACACAAAAATATACAAGACAGTAATTAGACCAGTCGTACTTTACGCCGCAGAAACCTAGAATTTAACAAAAAAAAGGAAAATACATTAGAAATCTGGGAAAGGAAAATACTACGGAGAATATACGGCCCAATTAAAGAAAATGGAGTATGGAGAATATTAAGAAACTACCAAGTTAATCAAAAATTCAATAGCCCAATAATAACAAATGAAATAAGAAGTAGACGATTAAGGTGAGCAGGACATGTACAACGTCTAGGTAATGAAAGGTGTGTCAATACAGGAAACTAAAAGACAAGGACGAAGAGCAAGGGGACGACCGAAAACTAGTTGGTTGGATGGTGTAGAAAGAAATTGGAATAAATGACTGGAAGAACAAAGCAAAAGACCGGAAAGAATGGAAAAGAATAGTAGAATAAGCAAAGGACAGACTTCAGAGCAGAAACTAAATCACCGAATTCACAAACTCCCTACTGATTTAAAGCAGTAGGGTTGGCCAAGCGGCTGGCCACCGCTAGGAATCCCTTAAGATCTGAAAATCAATGAGAAGAAGAGATACTTTTAAAATTTTTTTGATAGATATTATTTTCAACAAAGATAATATAATTTTCAAGTATTCACTTATAGATATTTTAGGATATAGATTTTAGGCATATAGGATTGTTTTTAAATCTAACACAGGGTCTTTAATGTAACTTTTTAACCGCGACCTTTCCCAGGTTAATTAAAGATTATCTTTACTCTTCTATACTTACTTAACTTTTAATTTTTTTCAACTTAAAAAAATAAATTTGCTTTTACATATCTATTGAACATTTTCACTTTATTTTAAAATCAATAATTCAATACTACTCGTATATTAATATATCATCAATTACTCAATTTCAATTTCCAATTATGTTTTTTCTCTTTCCAGAGAGTCGAATGTCGCTTGACAGTTTTGCTAGCACATCATCTGCCTCAAGTTGTAGTTCACTCATGATGGATAGTTCATATGTTAGAAAAACTCCACCGAAAGTACCAGCAACTTTTGGGCCAGTCCAAAAAAAGAAAGCAATCGAAACTCAGCCTACCATGAGTGGTTTTGTAATGCGGACTTCAACAGCTGAAAAACATAAAATTGACAAACAAATAGCAAAGGCTATTTTTGCTACTAATTCGAGCTTCAGATGTATTGAGAATTTAGTGGTGAAAAAAGCCATTCAGTTATTAAGGCCTGGTTATACACAGCCCTCGAGAAAAACAGTAGCAACAAGTCTTTTGGACGAAATCTATGAAGAGGAAAAAGAAAAATGTTTCTCCTCCCTGTCAGTATAGTCCGTAAATATGTCAATTGATGGGTGCTCAAACGTGCACAACGAACCAGTGATATGTGCAACGATAACCACTGAAGATGGACAAGCCCTCCTATACGAAACTATAAACACATCAGGAAATCCACATACTTCAGAATACTTAACTCAAATAGTTTGTGACCTGATTTCTTCATGTGAATTAAAATACAAGTGTACCGTAAAATCTTTTGTGACAGACAATGCCGCAAATATGACACTTATGAGAAAAACATTAGAAGAAAAACCGAACGAAAAAGTTATAACTTATGGCTGCTCTGCACATATTTTTAATTTACTGGACAAGGACCTTCAAATGAAAGACGTTAAAGAACATGTGGTCCAAATTGTTAAGTATTTTCGAAATAACCATTTGGCTAGAGTTAAATTCAGTCAAGCAGGTGGCAGCGCTTTAGTCCTTCCAAGCGATGTGCGATGGAATAGCCTTGGCAACTGCTTAGAGATGTATGTCACTCAGTAGGACATCATATTAAAAATCTGCGAAGAAAATAAAAAGGAGATTGATTCCACTATGTACCAAAAAGTTTCAAATATTGCGATTAAACATGCAGCGCAAGATTATTTAAACATTTTAAAACCTATATCAGTTGATCTTGATACTGTGCAGAGGAAAAATGCTACTATCGCAGATGCTGTAGAGCAGTGGAAACATTTACAATATATCTTTGATGAATCTGTGGAATAACCATTACAAAAATCACAACAATTTAATAATCGATATAAGCAAGCACTAACGCCATATGTTGAATCCACAAAAAACAAAATACCAGTTAACACCAGAAGAAATGAATATAGCTTTATAAACAATTAACAAGTTATATGAAAGCACTGGACTGTTACCTTTAGTAATAAAGTTAAATGCCCGCAGTGTTCCATTTAAGCAAGTTATGTTTTCGGGCGAAGTAATAAAAAATGTAAACGGACTACAATGGCGATTATCACAAAATGATGAGCCGGAAATCTTGAAACAGGTGCCAATAATAACACAGTTCCTGTGTGCAACTGCTTCTTCAGCTTCAGTAGAATGCGTATTTAGCTCTTTTGGTCTTGTACACTCGGATATTAGAAACAGATTAGGCATAGAAAAAGGAGGAAAACTCGTGTTTTTGTTTAAATTGTATAACGAAAATGAATAGACTGAAAATATACAGTAATAAAATTTATGTGTTACGTTTAGTTTAAGAATTTGGAATTATGTACTTCTTTTTTATTGTTTTTGCTAAAAGCAGATATTTCTTTTGATTTTTGAGAAAACTTTTATATTATGTTGTTATCTGGTTCTGAATAAAAAAGAAAAAAATTGATTTTAAATCATGATTTTAATTTTAAAAATCAAGCGATTTAAATCATGATTTTAATCGTGATTATAATCACTTGATTTTAGCCCAACCCTAACCGAACGAAAAAGTATCCATTATTTAATTAAAAGGTGAATTGAATTAATGGTTATGATGATTAAAAGTCAGCCGATACGCAATGAGATTAATACAATCAGTCTCAGGTAATCGACTAATCTTCAAAAATTGGTACAATCACATAAAGTTATTAATCTACTTATATTTCGAAATTGTTACAATCAAACGGTAGGATTGATGTGAAGACGTGTAAAATCTAATTCAATTACATTGGAGATTGAAACAATACGACAAAACGTCAATATTAATATCTGCAGACGATAGTAACTGATCATCGTTGGAGATCAATCGGATTATTCTGATGATTAAATTGATTAGTCTAAAATATTAAAGTTAATCACTACATATCACTCAATGATCATTGTTGGAGATCAATCCAATTATCCTGTTAATCAAGTTGATCAAAGTAAAATGATAAAATTAGTCACTACATACCACTAAACGATCATTGTTGGGATTAATATAATTATTTAATTAATTAATTTAATCAGAAAAAAATAATAAAATCAATCTCTGTTTACCACTAATTGATCATAATTGCTGATTAATCTTATCATTTTGTTAAATAAGTTAATCGGAATATGATTAGGATAGGTTTGCCAAATGAAGCCTATATTCACAATTCACTGATAACTGATAACTGATAAAATTAATTTATGCACCCAAATAACGGATTGAGCACTAGAGAAATAATAATTTGGCGAAATTAAAGGAAATAATCTCATAGTAATATCTTAGTATGACTGAACCAATAACTTATTACATTAATCCATAAATACAGTGTGTATCTGCTGTCTTTAAAATATCAAAATCATCAATTCAATTCACTAAGTTTATTTAGTTCCATTTGCATAATTGAGGATACGTGAAATAATAATAACAAAAATACTAAAACAATACTAATAGCGTACCTCATTCCTGGCTTGTCGAGGTCCTGGAGATCTATAAAGTCCCACCTATTGTAAGCTTCCTTTCAACAACGATGAGAGGATGGATGGAGAGGATAATAATAATAGTTATATAATGGAAGATGAATAAAAAATATTATTTGCTTATTTTTCTTGCTTAAATATTCATGACAAACATGATTTTGGCATATTGATTATTTGTTTTGAATCGAAAAAATTGCTGTTCCATAAAGCTCCATGTCATGGTTTTTCTTGTTCTGAGAAATCCTTAGCCATATTCAGAATATCTGTATAACAAAGAGGTTGTCCAGTATGTACCTATTTACAAACTTTGGTATTTATAATTTTAGGAAAAAATCATTGTTTATAAAAATTTTTTTCGGAAAGTCCTCAGCCGTATTCAGAATGTCCATAACATGCAGGTTGTCCCCGGATGAACCTAACAACTTGTAAGTATAAGATATGTTAAGTTTTAGAAACAAAATCATTTCTTTATAAATAGCTTTAATTGTTCTGAAGAGCAGCTCTTAGCCACATTCAGAATGCCTGTGTTTGTATTATAGAGGTACTAATTTAATGATGAAATTAAATTTCACATTTTCTCCACTACCTGTATTTTATACAGCTATTGTGAATATGGCTCTGGTCTTCTTTCAGAACAAATAAAATAGCCATAAAAAATGATTTTTCTATAAAATTAAAAAGATTAACAGTTTGTAAGTTAGGTCCATCCAGAAACCACCTGTATATTATACCCACATTCTCAATATGGATGAAGATTTTTTTAAAACGAGATGAACGTTTTATAAAGAATAGTATTTTTTCTAAAATTAAAAACATATAAGTTTACAAGTATAGAGTAGATACCAAGTAGGTCCATTAAATTGAGGCAAAACCTGTATATTATAGTTATTTTGGATATGACTAAGGACTTTCAGAACCAGCAAAACTTTATAAAGAATGGTCTTTTCTCTAAAACTAAAAACAAATACTTGTAAGTGTAGTTAGATCCATCCTGGGACACACTGTATATAGACAGATAGCCTAACTCAAGTTTTTTTCTTCTTTAAATGGTAAGAAATATGAAATTCTACCTATAAATCAAACAGTTTCAACATACGTTTTAAGATGTCAGAGTTTTCTATTTAACGCATGCACTTATTAGGTAAAAGTCACACTCAGTTCCTATTCCTAAACTTTTTGGTTAGATTTATTATTCCTGATGATTAAATACTAAACTTTTTACCATGATATGATAGGTTTATAAGTGATTAAAACACTTATCCCAAATTATGATTATTTATGGCAATACACATAACACAATCACAATAAAACAGGAATCTTAATCTACAGTATCTTACGTTCTAAGACGACACTACCGTGAATAGCGCCAGAAATGTGTCTCGTGATGTATGATGTTGCCATTTTTCCTTTTAACAATAAAAGGGGATACACATGATTTTATTAATGTTTGGCGTTTTCGCGTTTTAAGGCAACTTTCATTAATTATTACTGCAATGAATGTTCTATTTAGGTACTACTCCTTTAGTTTTGTTAATAGTTAGGTAGGTACACCTTACACGGCGGGCGTAATTTCGGCCGGTAATCCCTTGGCCTACCTGCATAAATCAAAGGGTACCATTTATGACAGGGGTAATTTCGGCCGAGGGGTTGATGTTTACGATGAGATTAAAATATTGGTAATTACGCTTAATAGTTTCTGTAAAATATTAGTTGTGTATTTATTTGGAAATACCTAATCCTGTGTACCTGTCGGAAATACCTTTAATTTACTTATCTCTTTATTCTAATAACTATGTTGTACCTACTTAAGATTATTCTGTTGGTAAAATCTAAAATTTTTGAACTTTATAATATTGTTTTTGAACCGAAGGAGGTATTTGTGGATTTTGAAATCGCAATTCATAACGCATTAAAAGTTGTCTTTCCCAAAACCAAACTAAATGGTTGTAGATTCCACTTGCACCAGGCGTGGTATAGGAAAATACAATCATTAGGGTTAACCCAAATGTATAAAGATAAAAACTGCGAGGAAAGCAAATGGCTTACTCATACTTTTGGGCTAACTTATTTAGACCCCTCTGAAGTTGAAGATTGTTTCATATTTGATCTCATGTCATACAAACCGGACCATAAACTTATAGATAAATACGCAGACTATTTATTAGAAAACTACATAGCGCCAGAATCTCATTTTCCACCAAATATATGGGCATATGAAAACCCATCAATTAAAAGAACCACAAATGCCTGCGAATCATTCCATTCGCACTTTAATTCTAGTTTTTATTCAAGTCACCCTTCTATATTTATTTTTATAGAAAAATTAAAAGATTGTCAGATCGATGCATATTTAAAAATAAAAAATTTAAATATTCCAGCAAAAATTAAAGACAAACAAGTAAAAAACAAACTAAAATTTATCGAAAACATGGTAAATATGCTTCGATCTGACAATATTTCTAGAATTAATTTCGTTAAATCTGTATCACATCAAAACGTTTTTTAAAAATTTATAGTTTACCTAAGTTATAGAAATAAGTTGATGTAATAATTTTATTGAAATAAAGAAATATTTTAATATAAAGCATTCTGTTATTTTATTTGATTTGCGGCCGAAAATACCTATGAGATAAGGAAGCAACTTAAAACCTCCGGCCGAATTTACCTACCGGCTTTAGTACCTGCCCTTTTTCCGGCCGAAATTACATCCGCCCACCTTACATAATATAGGTAGGTAGGTGGTACTACCAAAATAAAAATGTAACATCGAAATACTCTTTTGGTAATCGTATGCTATTTTATAAGATTTTACCATTACGAGCTTTTTTTCTTTGATCTTCTTTTAGTGAAAGACCCTCGGCCCGCCCTCAATTAATGATAAAGACAAACCTTTTCTATTGTTTTCTTGGGAATTATGTTTTAAAATACATTTCAAGCCGCGAATACATCAAAATTAAATCGATATCGGATTGAATTTTCTAAAGAACTAGAGAAAAAAAGACGTGTTTATGTAATTAAACAGAAATTATAAATATGCATAGGACTACAAAATAAAATAAATAGGTCTGCATAGGTATTTTATGGGAAAGCTGACAACTTCTCTTCTAAATGATAAAGAAGAATATTTCGCGCGGGAAAGTCTATCACCAGAGTGATTGTTTTAATCACGAAAGTTATGAAGTAAAGTAGATGCACGCGGGAAATTCCTTACTAATTGTTTTGGTCAGAATTGTGATCAAAATGATATTTGTAAGTGGGTATGGGTACTGCGATTTTACGATTATTTTGTCAATATACCCGAGTAGTGTATCAGTATCATGGAGTAACCAGTTTATTTGGACCAACAGGACCAGAACCACTCTGGGTAGCTTTCTTCCTGGACAAGTATTCATAATATGCAATGTATTGACCCATTACTCCTTCGATTATCTATCGGTATAAAAAATAAGTAGGTATCTAATAAAAAGGTGATCCCAAAAATATTTAAAAATTATATCAAAAGCGGCAAAGTCTCTCACTAAAATAGTATATTAATTAGGAGCGTATTTAGATCGAACAGGTAAGTTGTGTAGTTTTTTCATAGTATACTCAATCATTCTAGTAATCAATTGTTGTGCATAAGGTTGGTATATACTAGCATTAACTCAATTAAAAAAAGTTAATGGTTTAATACTATCAGAGATAGACTTTATTTTCATGGTTTTATTTGATAACTTTGAACTTCTATATAATACCCAGTCGTAATTAAGTTATTCTTTAAACGTTAATTATTAAACAGATTATTACAATTACCAAAATTATCACACTTACTATAAAAACATTATATTGATCATCAGCCAGATTATTAACTGTAAGCTTATTTGATTAATATCAATCATCATAGTAATAATATCAATACCAGTAAAGTAATTATAATAATACTCATTTTGACTAAATAGATCAAATTCGTCATTAAAATCGATCTTTGGCGGTCGATCACAGCTGGTGATTCATATTAGGTCCGTTATTATTTTCAGTGCTGCTTATAAATCTATAATGTGGAAAGAATAACACAAACCTATTTTTACTTTGTCAAGAGGTTTTTGGACTGATACAGTTAACAGTAAGAACTATGACCCTTTAGTTAATGAGGGTGTATTAATTGTTCACATAATAAGTACACCGAATACGAAAAGCAGGAAACCCTAACATGTTGAAACGCCATTTATATAATTTTTTTTGGTGGAATACTCGGAAGGAAAGAAGTTGCGTTTTGGTAAGCAACGCGAAGTACCATCAAATGGTGAATTTATAGCTGATAGTCCCTGGAGAATCTGTCGGTTCCGTGAAATATTTACTGAAGAAAATTTCCCATTAACTACTTTTATGCTTTGAATAAAGTACCTTCGGGGTAGGTACGAGATTTACCAGTGTCGGGGAAGGGACATTACAATGTTTATTCGCTATCAAATCAGTAGCGTACAAAATAAAATGAATTAATTATTGAGTGAATGAAACGACGAGTACTCGATGTGTATTTATTATTAAAATGCAGCTTAGGTGTCAAAAAACATCCAGTGAATAAAAATGAAGCAATGTATGATGTTAAGTCATTGTTACAATAAAATGATTAAAAACATTAAAATACTCCTTTAAGAGGGTGTGTAACATGTACCGATCCGAGCGGATATAAAATAAATATCGAAATAAGTTCTAGTAACACTGCTTTTTATTCATTGAAGTGAAAGTAAAAACATCAAAATTGACAAGCTGTCAAAAACTAATAGATCACATATTAGACTAGAGAACTATAACTACGTTTAGTACACAAGTGGTAGTACCAACAAGAATTTAGAAATATGAGGTATTAACTTACAGGCACAAGTATCTATATAATACAGGGTGTACAAGTACATTTTACATCATGAAAAGTTCCATTCAGAAGTGTAAACTAAATGATATCCGATGACAAGTTTGACGTTAATATACGGTGGCTAATAACTAATAAGCCAGCGTGCCGTAAAACAACAAGTGTATAACAATAACGTGTTTGTGTGATGA
This sequence comes from Galeruca laticollis, assembly GCA_963921935.1. Taxonomy (NCBI): domain Eukaryota; kingdom Metazoa; phylum Arthropoda; class Insecta; order Coleoptera; family Chrysomelidae; genus Galeruca; species Galeruca laticollis. The sequence goes on from OY998177.1 coordinate 228,662,150, forward strand.
ACATTAAATCAAATGTATGTTTAAAAGGATGAAAAAAATTCATATAGCGAACTGAAAATTGAAGGAAACTCTATATATTACTTTTATTTTAAACTTAAAAATGAAGTTAAAGATGTGATAAAATTAAAAAATCTCTATTCAAATTCAAATTCCCGACATTCATCTAGCCTAGATGAATAGACAACATCCCTCTACCCTTGATTGTCTAAAGAAAAATGACTTAGGGGTTGGACCCGTTCCCCAGCCAGTCAGGAAACAAGCGCAGTGAACATATATGTGAAAAATGCTAGATAACATAAATTAAACACTTGGTTGTAAATACATTCATGGAGGAGTTTACATAATCTAGTGACGAAGGTGGAAAAGTACGCTGGCAAGGTGAACCCAACAGCTGATGGCCTCTCATATGAATTAGATGTAAATGGTAAAGTGATTGTTACCTGATGACCCAAACTATGTCCCATACATAGCCCGGCGTCAAGAACACAATGTGATTGTTCAATTTAGGTTAATTGTTACACACCTAGACCCATACTAGGCATGTACAAGAATAGAATAATTCATAGGAGTATATTAAGAGTGAAAGGGTAGGACAGAATATGATAAGAGCTGCAAGATAAAGAACACTTGTTGATGAACTCAACTATGACCCATACATAGCTAGGTTACAAGGGAACAATGTGGTTAAGAAGTTTTTTGATAGTTATGACAAACCTAGATCCATACGAGGCATGTACAGGAAGAAACGGGGTGGGAGTGTAAAGAGAATAAAGAGATGGCGGATATGCCAGAAGTTGTAGTCAGGAGCAGTGCCGTTACTGGCGGATATGCAGCGAATGCCCCGCACGCAGGCGCCCAATTTAAGGGGCGCCAAATTCAACTATTCGCTACTCTTGCAAAAACGAACTTCTAATTGGAAGAAAAATCGGCATTAAAGGTATTAAAAATCAAATTATAGCAAAGCTGTAAACTTTGATTACAGGAAGAAACAGTAAACTAATATAAGAAGTAACTTCTAGACTTTGCTTCTACACTGGAATTTACATGCAAAAAATCTGTTGACGGCGTGTCGGCACTCGGCTTACGGGCTGCGGCGTATCTTCAAAGGATGCCGCTCGCCTTTAGCGGCTCGCTCGACAAATAATATACATGTTATTGTTTTTTATGCATTTATCGGCGGCGTGTGCCTCAGAGTGGTCGAAGGTGCAAAAAATATTATTTTCTGAAAAGTTTTCCAAAAAAAACTTTTTTCGGCTCCAGATTTTTCCACCAGATTTTAGCGGTGATATAAAACAGGAGAATGTGGCTTGTTTCAGTCAGTCAGTTCAGTCATCGAGTATTCGTCGGTGATTTTTGACGATTAATAATAATTTCATTTGAATATAATATTACCTGTTGCCGTTGTGTTGCTGATTTTAAATCTTAAGGTAAGAGAAGATGAAAGAAAACGTGTTATTAAATCAAGTAATATTTCGATTCGAGAGTTTTCTGATTATATTTTGACTCCGGTCAGCTTTTTTTCTAATTATTTTTTTATCCCTTCAGAAATGAGTGATGGCAGTAAAAAAAATTGTCTGTAGCCCAAAATAAAAAACGTCGATTGAAATTGGAGGCAGAGCGGGATAAACTCAGCGGTTCGCTGAACAAATTCCTTCAACTGAGCAGTTCTGCCAAGAGAACAACAAGTTGTTGCAGAACCGATGATTATTATCGAAGATCAGCAGCCTTCCACGTCTGGAAGTTCTGGAACGCCTGTTTCACCTGATCCAACTCCTGAACTGGGTCATCCGGTAAGCGAGAATGAAGAAAGATCTGAGCACAGTGACATTGCTGATATTAGTGATATTGATATTGTTGATCCATCTACATGGCCAAATAATTTGAGTCATCATCTAATCCAATCAATCGTGACAAAGGGAGCTGTTCAAATTAAAGAAAATTTTCTTGTTGATGAGTCTGGTAGGAAATTTTCAGTAACGCAATATCTTAGGAAGTTGCCAAACGGTGAAATAGTTAATAGGGATTGGTTGGTGTATTCTAAAAAAATTAATTGCGTATTTTGCATTTTTTGTAAAGTTTTTAGCACTTTGTCTCATCAATTGACCACTGGGTACTCCAATTAGAGGCACCTTTCAGTTAATATTTCCCGACATGAAAATAGTATGGAACATATGAAAGGGGCTCAAAAATAGCACGAATTAAAATTGCGTTTGAGCAAAGATTGCACAATTGATAAAGAGCAACAATATCATTACGAAAATGAAAAAAGACGATGGCGAGCAATAATCAAAAGAATGATTTGTATTGTGCAATATTTGGCCAGTCAGAATTTAGCATTCAGGGGTGACAGCTCTAATCTTTTCGAATCAAATAATGGTAATTTTCTCAAACTGGTCGAAACGATTGCCAAATTCGATCCTATTATGATGGAGCACCTGAGCAAGTTCTAAAGAGTTGAAAAAAACATGCCCCATTATTTAGGCAATCACTTTCAAAATGAATTAATCCATCTATTATCAAGAAATATTCGCATGGAAATTTTGAACTGCCTCAAGAAGGCAAAATATTATTCAATAATTTTGGATGAAACTCCAGATGCTAGTCATGTTGAGCAGTTGACTTTCATAATTCGCTTTGTTCATTTTTCTTCAAATGAGGTTGAAATAAGAGAACACTTTCTGGGGTTTTTTAAAGTTTTGGATAGTACAGGAGAAGGGCTTTTCAATCTGTTGAGAGATGAGATACTACCAACTTTTGAAATTGATTTTCTTAATATGAGAGGAAAGGGTTATGACAATGGCGCAAATATGTCTGGGCATTCAAGCTCAATTTAAAAAAGTTAACCCGAGAGCTATTTTTTTGCCTTGTTGTGCTCATACATTAAATTTGACAGTTAATGATGCAGCTGAAATCTCAGACGAGATTGTAGGTTTTTTTTTCAATTATTCAGGAGCTGTTCAATTTTTTTTCTGCTTCACCCTACAGGTGGAATATTTTAAACCGAAATTTACAAAATCTCTCTTTAAAGTCAGTGAGTAAAACTCGATAGGAAAGCAGAGTCAGAGCCGTTCAACCTCTTAGATTTCAACTTCTCGAGATTTGTAGGAGTTTACTTGATTTGATGGAAGATAATTCAAGAGACATGGATACCAAACATTCAGCAAAGGTACTTTTAAAAAAAATTAAAACGTTTAAATTTATTTGTTCCATCATTATTTAGTAGGATGTATTGTCAAAGGTCAATATAGTGAGTAAAATGATGCAGAATCCAAATACAGTTGTTAATGAATGCCATAGAGAAATAAAAAGTCTCATCTACTACTTCACTGAAAAAAGGTGAGATGAAAATTTTGATGTTTTTGTGAATGAGGCTAAAGCCGAAGCTGGAAAAAATGATGTAGAGAAACATTTCTTTCAATTAGGGAACGAAAGAGAAAGCGTCAATTTTCATATGAACGTACAGACGATCCAGTTATAGATCCAAAGCGAAAATTTAAGATCAGTTTTTATTTCCAAATTTTGGATACAACAGTTCAATCCCTACAAAGTCGTTTCGAGAGATTGAAGCAATGCAATGATTTATTTGGATTTTTGAGTGATTTTCAAAACCTAAATTCTGATGAGATTAAACGATCGTGTATAGATTGGGCTTTGCAAATTCACCATGAAGGAAATGTTTGCAAGGATATTGATGGTCTTGATTTGTACAATGAAATTTCATCATACAAAATGCTTAACCCTGTCAAAGACTCTCGCAATACCTAGGACTCACCCATAGATATTCTGAATTATATAACCAAGAAAAATTTGCAGTCTTTGTTTCCAAACCTGTCTATAGCATTAAGGATATTTTTGACGCTGCCGATTTCTGTTGCGTCTGGCGAAAGGAGTTTTACAAAGCTAAAACTTGTAAAATCTCATTAGAGAACTTCGATGTGCCAGGAAAGGCTTTCAGATTTAGCTGTTATTTCAATCGAAAATAAAATATGTGAAGCCATCGATCACAATGAAATGATCAATGAGCTTGCATCTGCAAAAGCAAGACGTCTTATGTTCTAAAACTACCTTGTTATGTGATCATTAGGTACTTAGGTATTAGACAGATTTTGCACATTTTCAAATTAACGGATTTGTTTGCGTTGAGCGCCGTTTGAGAGTTTTAACTCAATTCACTCAGTTGAGTGAATTGAGTTATATTAGATTTTTTGTTAATTTCCGAATGGACGTGTTTTATTTATGACCTATATTGTACGTTGATAGTCTATTTTATTTGTTGTCGGAAATACATTTTTTGTCACATTTTTTCGTTGTTTTATTTTATTACGCCCATTTTCATAATCAAACACTTACATTAAAGTGACTTTAGTCTTTAGTCTATAAGGAAACTATTCAGTTTAAACCTCAAACTAAAATTTATTATGAAAATTGGCCTTATCATCAAAATTTAAGCATAGTATATAGGGGCGCACAAAATTATTCTTGCACGCAGGCGTTCGCCACCCCAGGAACGGCACTGGTCAGGAGAGAAGAAGTCAAAGAAGTTAGGTAGTTATGACAAATCTAGATCCATACTAGGCATGTACAGAAGAGAGGAAACCGAGTGAGATTATAAAGAGAAGAAAGGATAGCAGCTATGCCAAAATTGTATGAAAAGGGAGTAAAGTGGTTGTGAAGATATAAGATAGTTGTGACAAACCTAGATCCATACTGGGCCTATCACGAAAAAGAGGAGACTGAGGAAGAAAGTAGCTAAGAGTGGAAATATAGCAGATGTGCTAGCAATAAGAATAGATATGCCATACCTAGAACCATACTAGGCATGCGTAGGAGAAGAAGAAAAATCAAGGAAAAGTGAAAAGGATGGTATGATTTGCTCAAATTTATAAGATAGCTTGTATACTGAACCAAACTATGACCCATATATATCCTGGTGTCCGACGTACACAAACCCAGATCCATACTAGGCATGTCTCAGATAAGTTCCATGAGGGGGGGGTTATTCCTATTATTTTAAAATTAAATTTGGTTATTTACTAGTGAGACAAACTATGACCCATACATAGCCTGGTGACTAGCCAACGATGTGTTTGAGAGATTATTGTAGAACTAGCCGTAAGGATAAACTTAGGCCCATACTAGGCGTATCCATGCATAGTTCTAGGGGTGGAAAGAAAAATTATTATTAAGAAGATACTATGAATTGGTTGTTTGATGGAGTATGAAAGTTTCTAGATGTCTGGAACACAATGTGTAATGCAGTGATAGATGTAGTGAGAATGTGAGATGTGAATAAGGTTGAGCAAACTTAAAGTAGAAGAAAAAGAAGTGAAGAATGGATAGAAGATAGGAAGACTCATCCATTCGCCTTTTACGAATCATCCGAGTGCTGGGCGAAATATTCTTGGACCGGATCGCCACGGTGAGACGAAAGCATTAGAGGACTACAAGGTTTTGAACAGAGGCTAAAATTTACAATTAAGATGTACCTGGGAGTTGAGATAGTGTTCTGAGTTAACATTCATTTCCCCGAGTATTACTAAATCCTCAAGCAAATCCATCTTTCTGAAGTTGTTCCTGGGAATGTTATGCAGGATTTTAGAGTGACGTGATGGAGAAAAGTTGTGGCTATTGAACTTAATGTGGAAGCCGAATTTCGTCGAAGTGGGTTTGTTAAGATGTTCCTTAATCCTAGTACCTAAAGCACGAGTAGTAGATGCGGGATTTTTTTGTGCAATAGGGAAAAAGGGAATTTCACCTATTATTTATGGAATTTTCAACTGCTTCGAACTAATCGACCTGTTTTTAATTCAAATCCTTAAATGTTGATAAAATTTAAAATTAAATAGTTCTAATTAACGACAGAAACCTATTAAACTTGTAACCTGGGTTAAGGTTCAATGTTAATAACCTATAAAAAATTGGTTCCAAATGCGCTGACGTGACCTACATAAGTGTAGTCCAGGCTTAATCTACTTCGGAGTCCGGAGTTACAATAAAAAGATTGATGTTAAAATTTAATGCTCAGAAACTTTTATTTTTATTAACTATCTTTTTGTACCAATCTTACAATTAGATAGGTATTCATTTTATTTATATAGTTATGTTACGAAATCGCACAATGATGTAGTCCCTGAATCCGACCGTGTATAATCTATATAAATAAAAGTTAACATTTTGGCGAAGGCGCAGGGATTTCTTCGAACTGTTTACCACTATTTTTTGTGACTAGTCTTATCTAGAGGTAGGTCCATCGTTTTTGTGAGCCACAAATCTAGAAAGTTCCAGAAAGAAGGCACTTAATATATAAAGGCTAAGGTAAAGGCACCAATAAATAATTGACACAATTAGAAACTCTTCTGGCACTTAAATGTATTTTTGGAGATCCAGTAATTGACACCTATTATTCAGTTGTTGACACCCCAGTAGTTGACAAGTACCAATGATTGACACACCAATTATTGACAAAAACTTTACTTTTTCCTTATTACATGAGTATATAAAATTATTAATGACTTAGTAATAACAAAAGTAGGCATAAAATATCAGTAATAATAAAAAAGAAAATCAAATTAGGTACAAGAATAGGCTTTAGGCTTCAAATATATATTTTATTCTATCACCAATATTTTGCAATTGTGGTTGTTCCAGTTTCTTAATAATATCTTCCATTTGATTTGTAGAAATATCGTTTTCCATCAGTTTAAGAGATGTTGATGTGTTACTTGTTGATTTTAGGGAAACAATATCATTCTCGTTATAAATTTTTTGAACCACACAGGTAGCCTTTTACTTCCCAAAAACTTTGCCAATACAAAATCTCCCACTTTAATCTCATCAAATTTTAAATTCCTCTCTTTTGATTTTAAAATAACTACTTGCTCATTTTCACATTCAGCCTCATCTTCGGATTACTACTTTTCTGATTGAACATCATCCATGCTATCACCACTCTCTTCCCATTCCTCGCTATCAGATGAGCTTTCAGAGTCTAACGTAGTTTTTTTCTTTTAACTGATTTTGGTGTTGTTGCCTTTACCTCTTGCTTGCGTTTCCTTTCTTCAGCTCTTTTTTATTTTTCTTCCTGCTTTTGCTTATTTTCTAATTCTATCTTTTTATGGTATTCCTGCCAGCTCTCTGATGTAATAGCAGAAGGAATTTTTTCTTTGTTTCGTTTCTTATTTTCACATTTGATTTCTTCTGGCCAAAACAGAGCCTTTTTAAATGGTGTTGGTAGATTTTGTTTGAGAACTGACAAAATCGTGGGAGATCCAAACGAATATTTAATTATTTTATATGAAGGCGATGAAGGCGAAACAGTTTGAACATAGTGTACAATTATTTTTTAAGTTGTGGCCTGCTTGACTGAGTTAGTTCTTCTATTACGTTCAGGACAGCCAGGCTGGGCTACATAGTTTTCTTCCTTTCCCGTCTTTTCTTTGCTTTCTGCCCTTTCAATATTTTTCTCTTCTTCTAACAATTCTGTTCTATTCTTTAGCGCTTTCCAAACAGTAAAAAATGATGTATCATCGACATTTCCGTTCCAGCCTGCTTTGCTTTCTTTAAAAGCCGTTAATGTATCTTTTGGGACGTACTTTTCTAGAATTTCCAATCCAATACTTATCTTGTGACGTGTTATGGGATCCAAATTTTCCTTGGAATAGTTGAAAATTTTTGAGAACTTCACATTTTCCACATTGAAACGTGATAAGCTACATACCTTGAAACCATTTTGGATTGTCTCAGTTGTAACTGAACTTATATATGTCCAAAATGTTCTTTTCGGAGCTTCTCTCCATGATTTTCAATGTGCCATTCTCTTACATGTTTCTTCCAAAGGGTTTTAAGAGGGTTAAGAACTGAAACATCCATGGGCTGGATTAAGTGTGTCGAATTTGGTTATAACGCAAGAAGTTCAATACCGTTCTCTGAACAAAAACGGGACAATTGAAATGTCATATGTGACACATGACCATCAATAAACATCAATATGGGCTAAGGTAAAGGCACCAATAAATAATTGACACAATTAGAAACTCTTCTGGCACTTAAATGTATTTTTGGAGATCCAGTAATTGACACCTATTATTCAGTTGTTGACACCCCAGTAGTTGTCAAGTACCAATGATTGACACACCAATTATTGACAAAAACTTTATTTTTTCCTTATTACATGAGTATATAAAATTATTAATGACTTAGTAATAACAAAAGTAGGCATAAAATATCAGTAATAATAATAAAAAAGAAAATCAAATTAGGTACAAGAATAGGCTTTAGGCTTCAAATATATCTCCTTTGAAAAAGTATATTTTATTCTATCACCAATATTTTGCAATTCTGGTTGTTCCAGTTTCTTAATAATATCTTCCATTTGATTTGTAGAAATATCGTTTTCCATCAGTTTAAGAGATGTTGATGTGTTACTTGTTGATTTTAGGGAAACAATATCATTCTCGTTATAAATTTTTTGAACCACACAGATATATCTGTAGCCTTTTACTTCCCGAAAACTTTGCCAATACAAAATCAAACACTTTAATCTCATCAAATTTTAAATTCCTCTCTTTTGATTTTAAAATAACTACTTGCTCATTTTCACATTCAGCCTCATCTTCGGATTCCTACTTTTCTGATTGAACATCATCCATGCTATCACCACTCTCTTCCCATTCCTCGCTATCAGATGAGCTTTCAGAGTCTAACGTAGTTTCTTTCTTTTAACTGATTTTGGTGTTGTTGTCTTTACCTCTTGCTTGCGTTTCCTTTCTTCAGCTCTTTTTCTTTTTCTTCCTGCTTTTGCTTATTTTCTAATTCTATATTTTTATGGTATTCCTGCCAACTCTCTGATGTAATAGCAGAAGGAATTTTTTCTTTGTTTCAATTCTTATTTTCACATTTGATTTCTTCTGGCCAAAACAGAGCCTTTTTAAATGGTGTTGGTAGATTTTGTTTGAGAACTGACAAAATCGTGGGAGATCCAAACGAATATTTAATTATTTTATATGAAGGCGATGAAGGCGAAACAGTTTGAACATAGTATACAATTATTTTTTAAGTTGTGGCCTGCTTGACTGAGTTAGTTCTTCTATTACGTTCAGGACAGCCAGGCTGGGCTACATAGTTTTCTTCCTTTCCCGTCTTTTCTTTGCTTTCTGCCCTTTCAATATCTTTCTCTTCTTCTAACAATTCTGTTCTATTCTTTCGCGCTTTCCAAACAGTAAAAAATGATGTATCATCGACATTTCCGTTCCAGCCTGCTTTGCTTTCTTTAAAAGCCGTTAATGTATCTTTTGGGACGTACTTTTCTAGAATTTTCAATCCAATACTTATCTTGTGACGTGTTATGGGATCCAAATTTTCCTTGGAATAGTTGAAAATTTTTGAGAACTTCACATTTTCCACATTGAAACGTGATAAGCTACATGCCTTGAAACCATTTTGGATTGTCTCAGTTGTAACTGAACTTATATATGTCCAAAATGTTCTTTTCGGAGCTTCTCTCCATGATTTTCAATGTGCCATTCTCTTACATGTTTCTTCCAAAGGGTTTTAAGAGGGTTAAGAACTGAAACATCCATGGGCTGGATTAAGTGTGTCGAATTTGGTTATAACGCAAGAAGTTCAATACCGTTCTCTGAACAAAAACGGGTTCATTGAAATGTCATATGTGACACATGACCATCAATAAACATCAATATGGGCTAAGGTAAAGGCACCAATAAATAATTTACACAATTAGAAACTCTTCTGGCACTTAAATGTATTTTTGGAGATCCAGTAATTGACACCTATTATTCAGTTGTTGACACCCCAGTAGTTGTCAAGTACCAATGATTGACACACCAATTATTGACAAAAACTTTATTTTTTCCTTATTACATGAGTATATAAAATTATTAATGACTTAGTAATAACAAAAGTAGGCATAAAATATCAGTAATAATAATAAAAAAGAAAATCAAATTAGGTACAAGAATAGGCTTTAGGCTTCAAATATATATTTTATTCTATCACCAATATTTTGCAATTGTGGTTGTTCCAGTTTCTTAATAATATCTTCCATTTGATTTATAGAAATATCGTTTTCCATCAGTTTAAGAGATGTTGATGTGTTACTTGTTGATTTTAGGGAAACAATATCATTCTCGTTATAAATTTTTTGAACCACACAGGTAGCCTTTTACTTCCCAAAAACTTTGCCAATACAAAATCTCCCACTTTAATCTCATCAAATTTTAAATTCCTCTCTTATGATTTTAAAATAACTACTTGCTCATTTTCACATTCAGCCTCATCTTCGGATTACTACTTTTCTGATTGAACATCATCCATGCTATCACCACTCTCTTCCCATTCCTCGCTATCAGATGAGCTTTCAGAGTCTAACGTAGTTTTTTTCTTTTAACTGATTTTGGTGTTGTTGCCTTTACCTCTTGCTTGCGTTTCCTTTCTTCAGCTCTTTTTTATTTTTCTTCCTGCTTTTGCTTATTTTCTAATTCTATCTTTCTATGGTATTCCTGCCAACTCTCTGATGTAATAGCAGAAGGAATTTTTCTTTGTTTCGTTTCTTATTTACACATTTGATTTCTTCTGGCCAAAACAGAGCCTTTTTAAATGGTGTTGGTAGATTTTGTTTGAGAACTGACAAAGTCGTGGGAGATCCAAACGAATATTTAATTATTTTATATGAAGGCGATGAAGACGAAACAGTTTGAACATAGTGTACAATTATTTTTTAAGTTGTGGCCTGCTTGACTGAGTTAGTTCTTCTATTACGTTCAGGACAGCCAGGCTGGGCTACATAGTTTTCTTCCTTTCCCGTCTTTTCTTTGCTTTCTGCCCTTTCATTATTTTTCTCTTCTTCTAACAATTCTGTTCTATTCTTTCGCGCTTTCCAAACAGTAAAAAATGATGTATCATCGACATTTCCGTTCCAGCCTGCTTTGCTTTCTTTAAAAGCCGTTAATGTATCTTTTGGGACGTACTTTTTTAGAATTTTCAATCCAATACTTATCTTGTGACGTGTTATGGGATCCAAATTTTCCTTGGAATAGTTGAAAATTTTTGAGAACTTCACATTTTCCACATTGAAACGTGATAAGCTACATGCCTTGAAACCATTTTGGATTGTCTCAGTTGTAACTGAACTTATATATGTCCAAAATGTTCTTTTCGGAACTTCTCTCCATGATTTTCAATGTGCCATTCTCTTACATGTTTCTTCCAAAGGGTTTTAAGAGGGTTAAGAACTGAAACATCCATGGGCTGGATTAAGTGTGTCGAATTTGGTTATAACGCAAGAAGTTCAATACCGTTCTCTGAACAAAAACGGGACAATTGAAATGTCATATGTGACACATGACCATCAATAAACATCAATATGGGTCTCTTAATTTTCTTGTCTACCAACCAAAGAAGAAAAATATTTGTAATATATTCGAAGAATGTTTGGCCACTCATCCAGCCACTTTCGGAACGACCTATTCCACAGCTTTTGTTGAGGCTGTGTGCAATATGACTTGGAATGCGTAGATATTGATAAACGACCTAGGGGGAGCTAGCACTCCAGCGGCGTTTGCGGTCACTAAAACTGTAAGGTTTTCCTTATCATCGTTGGTTCCAGCAATATATATGGTTTTGTCGCCCTTCTTTGTCAGTACCTTATCACTTTTCGGTTGAAGGAAAACCATTGTCTAATTTTCTCTTCTGATACATTTTCTCGTGCCCGAGTTGAATTGTGTTCAACTCTTTGACTTAAATTTGGGTGCCTTCTCAGAAATGAACTGAACCATTTTCTACCTGGGCGAGAATTTCTGAAAGGATTCGGACGTATCTTTTCTTGCAGTAAAAGTTGCACAATATCTAATAACTGATCTTTATGAACAGGGTGATGCGCCTTAGCCAAAGATAGTATCCATTGTTCTAGCAAATATTCTTCTTCAGGGGTCAGAACTGTAGTTGGTCCCATAACGTTAGTACTAATTGTTGTTATACGAGGGATAGCATAAACATTGTACAATACTTTGTAAGTATCATCAAATTATAATAATTAATATGTTATTTAATAGCGAAAATATCAACCATATCAACCGGACATTTTCATCGACTTCTTCTTCGTACTGAATTTGTGGAGCACCTTTTTGCACGTGGTCGTCTCAGATATTCTAATTCGAATCGAGTTAATAAAGCAACTAAATTTTATTGAAATATTACAATACATTCTCGTTTGTTATTAAATGTACTCTTAAAGATCGAATGCGGCTTACCACTTTCACCTAACCTCAATGTCCTTCAGGAGACCGTTGACTTCAACTTATTCACAGCGGTCCGTTCACAGAGGCGGGACCAAATCGGAGAGTCAATATAAAAATGTTTACATTTTTGTTAGTTAAATTCTTATTTATATTATTTTAAAATTTCGCATTCTAATATATTTTCTGGTATTTATAAATGGAAAATAATTTATATTTTGTGAGTGTGTGTGAGAGAGAAAGATAGCACGAAAATTACTCCATTTGCCACAGAATTTTGGAAATTGCTTTGCTCAATTTAGATAACGTTCGACTCCTTCGAGATATTTATTAATGAATCATAATAGTATATTATGTACCTTCCTTAAAAATATCCTCTATTCTGTAATTATATCAATGCGGAATCTGTTATGTGAACATATCAAGTTTTCGCGTCTGAGAAAAAATGACTGCACTACAGTGATGTCACTTGTCAAGCTGTGTTATCAAGTTTTGTCATATTATTCATTATTATCGATTTTAAAATAGGTGCTGTTGTTTAGCAGTTCTGTTGTGAAAAAAGTGTGTTTTATGTACCAACAATGACTTATTCTTGTACTAACTATAATAAAATTTGTGTAACTCGAAGTGAATTGATGGTACATTCCGGAAAATGTGGAGATAAACTACTACAGTGCGGTACAAGGTCTTCGGTTAAAAGTGATGTTAGTGTTACTAAAAATGATTGTACCTTTGACGAAATAAATGCAGCTACTGTCGTAATCCCTATGCCACATAATACATTGATGTGTAAACCTTCAACTAGTAGCCTGAACTCAACATATGAACCCTAGGTAAATATTATAATATTATTAACGTGGACCTAATGTCGTTAAATTAATAGTAGGTCTACGTAAAACTAATGTTTGTACGTTGTTGTAGGACTCTTTCGAAGAAGATTCCCATCACTCAGATGCAGACCCACAATGGACTCCTGATGTCCTTAAAGACCACTCCAGGAAACGAAAACTATTTAGTCTAGTGCCAGTAAAGGGAAAAAAACAAGATCGGAAAGTGATACTGAAGGTTATTTTTGTTATTGTGTATATGATGATTTATTTTAAAGATTACAGGTTTTACACTTTTTTTTTAGTTTGAGTAGGGAATTTTAAAGATTGAAGAACTTAAAGATTTGGATGGATGTACCTGTTGTACACCTCCGTGAAAAAAAAATAAGATCTTAATAGTATTGCTGGTTTTTCAGATGAGGTTATGTTGGATAATGAACTTAATATACGTAGCAGTCCACTAATAGTTTCCGAAAGCAATGTATCATTGGAACCATCTCAGTTACAAGATGATAATCAGAATAAAGGTAGAAACAAACATTTAACTACAACCAAACTACGTACTTCTACTTCCTCTAAACCAAAAAGAAAGAAAGGTGTTAGAGCACGTGAACAAGAAAAAAATAAAAAAGTTCACGGTTTGGCCTACAAAAATAGAAAAGGTGAAGTTAAAGGTCCCATCGAGTTCAAGTCTATTGAGAGATGTTGTCAGAGGAAAAAGTGTTCCGAGATAATAAATCCAGAAATACAAAATCAAATATTTAAAAATATTTATTCTTTGACAATGAAAGTAAGAGATCAAACATTGTGTGAAAGAATTGAAATTTCAAATACAATGTATAGTGCAAAAGGTAGAGGTAAGAGTGCTCTTACTTATGACCGGCTTGTGACTGTCAGTTATAGTATTATTGCTGAAAATAAAAAACACAATGTTTGCAAATTAATGTGCGTATGGCGTAACCAGAGGGAAATTGGACATATTAATAGAAAAGAAAAGGGCCTCTTCCTATGGCGTTATTGATGTTGATATGAGGGGTAAGAAGACACCACCCAATAAAACAAGTGATGAAGAGATAAATTTTATTCACCAGTTTATAGAGAAATACCCAAGACACGAAAGTCATTACGCTAGGCGAGATAACTCATCAGAAAAGATATTTTTGCCTAGTCACTTGAGTATTAAAATAATGTACAAAGAGTACTTATAATGGAGAGAAGAAAATGGTCTCGAAAAATCGGTTGGCTACGATACTTTTAGAAAAATTTTTAATACAAAGGGCTATAAGTTTAAAGAGCCATTCATTGACACGTGCAAAACTTGCGACGAGTTTAATATATTTAAAAGACATGCTAATAGTAAAGCTGACCGTGATGAAATCGATAAAAATCATAATGTTCACGTTCAAGAGGCACAAGAGGGTTATGACCGTAAACGTGAAGACAAAGAAAATGCAAAGAACACTATTTACCAAAGAGTTTTGGTTTTTGACTTACAACAAATTTTGCCTGTGTCGTACCTCACAACCAATATTGCATATTACAAAAGACTATTAACTATGTACAACCTAACCATCCGTGATTGTTCACAAGAGAAAGAATCGTCAGACTGTTGTATCTGGAGTGAGCTTCAAGGAGGGAGAGGATCAGATCAGATTGCCTCTTGTATTTTAAAAAAGCTTCTTCAGTTACCAACAAGTGTAGAGCAGATACATGTGGCGGCCAGAACAGAAACATTAATATGGCAGTTATGTTTATGTATGCTCTGGAAAAAAAACGAGAGTTTGAAGGTCATTGATCAAAAATTTCTCCTACCAGGTCACACACGTCTAGAATGTGACAGTGACCATGCACGTATTGAGCGGGCAAAAAAAAGACTTGGGTCATCAGGATCTTCCAGCAGCGGGGGAGGAAATTATAGGATTATGGTTCCTCGTGATTGGTGTCAGTTTGTAAGAGCTATCCCTGGAAAAAAAAGCTTTAATGTGATTGAGATGAACTTACCAGATTTTAAAGCGTTTTCATCTCTTTTAGTTAGGAATAACGTTTTAGTTCATCGCAATCAGGACACTGAGAAAAAGCCAGTCGAGTAGCTAAAAATAAAATGGCTAAGATACGCTAAGGATTTTGGAGTCATTCACTTCAAATATGATCTGAATCCATTTTCTCCATTTCGAACCCTAAACCTTATTCGCGACAGAAAAGGCCGCAAAACCTCTGCCACTAATCTTGAAGTTGGTAACTCATATAGGGGTACCATTGGGATAAATCCTTTGAAAAAGAAGGACCTGTTATCAATACTAAGTTTAATAGATGCAGAGTTCCACAACTTCTACAAGAAGCTCCCAACAACATCAGCAGCTCAGGAGTTCGATGAGTTGAGCGATACGCAGGAAGACTCCGAGTCTGAACACTAGTTTTTTTTGTATTTTGTTTATTAAAGAAATATTAATTTCATAAGATGTTGAATTTTTTTCCTTGGGTACCTATATTGATATCAAAACTTAAAAATGTAAATATTTGCACAAAAATAACATGTTTTGGGATATCTTTAGTTCTGTTATCGATTTGCCAATTAAAAAAATATACCGGAGTATAAGATGGTAAAACCTGTTATGTTCAAAAACCTTAAATAACTCTGATATTTTGATATATTTCACTTTCATATTTAAAACTCCCAATATTTGGTGTTGAAGCTCTACAAAATGTATTAACCGACAGTTTATCTTAAAATGTCTCTCCTGTAAAGTTACCGAAAGTCGACATATTAAGTTATGGGTTCTTTCCACAGATGTATTATTTAAATAAACTGAAAAAACATTATTTGTAAGGACTGAATTAAAATTGTAAACTTGTTTATATAAAAATAACAAAATAATTACAGAATGAATTTGGACAGATTGTGATTTATCAACACTTCGCAAATTTTCTCTTACATCTAAATAGTTGAATGTATTCCACGATTGAGTACTAAACATCTCTTTACAGAGTGTTCAGAATTTTCAGTTTCATTATTAGATCATTCAATGTGTAATATCGGTCTTATTTTAAATAGAACACCCTATATTTTAATAATTCACTATGTTCAAAAAATATCCTCTTTCGAATGGTATGAGGGTGTCCTATACCTAGGTATTATACTTTTCGTGCAATTTACAATTTTCTTAAATTGTATGGTAAAACTAGAACGACTGTGCCAGCTCTGGTAAAATCTGTAATAAGAATTAACATACGTATAAACAACACGCCAGATAATTGATTTCAGTTATTCACTGTGACGTAGGATACATAATGCGCATGATCCGGATCCAATTTTCAGCACTCGCATGGTGATTATATACTAGGGGAAGGGCTATCTGTTATTAATAAGGGCTCCGAACCAACTTTTGTAACTAGAAATAGATCAGAGGTGTTAGATTTAACAATCAGATCAAACTTTCTGAGCAATAAGATACGGCATTGGGCAGTATCTACTGAGCCTTCGTGTTCAGATCACAGGCACATTCAATTCAACATTGAAATAGGTCCACGGCCAGTAGTGGAATATCGCGACTCAAAAGCTACTGACTGGAGTGGATACAGAAATTCCCTCCAACGGTACATTGAGGAAGGCTTCACTACAATAAACAGTTGTGATGGGATAGATACTGCGACAGACAAGCTTCGGGAAGCAGTGATCTCTTCCTATCATGAAAACTGTCCACTCAAGATAAAAAGAGATAATCGCAACTCTACTTGGTGGAACAATAGCCTAGATAAGCGAAGAAAAGAAATTCGACGACTATTCAATAGATCTAAAGAGTTAGGCAACTGGGAACCTTATAGAACTGCTCTAACAACTTATAACAAAGAAATTAGAAAGGCGAAACGGGAGTCCTGGAAGAAGTTCTGTGAGAGTATATCTGACATACCTCGCAGTCTCTAAAGAAACGATTGCCGAGATAGGGTCGATGAAACGACCAGATGGCACTTTTACGACGTCTAGAGTTAGAGCT
Source organism: Galeruca laticollis (assembly GCA_963921935.1). Taxonomy (NCBI): domain Eukaryota; kingdom Metazoa; phylum Arthropoda; class Insecta; order Coleoptera; family Chrysomelidae; genus Galeruca; species Galeruca laticollis. The sequence goes on from OY998177.1 coordinate 228,679,220, forward strand.
TTTGATTAAAAACCACTTTCCCGGAAGCTTAACTCTGGATAACAATCGACCTCCCCACCTTGAGGGCGCAAGGCGGCCCTAAAAGAATGATTGGGCACCGGCGATTGAATGGGCAATAAAATCATTTCAGCCCTTCAAATCTCCCAGTGAGGATGGCGTCTTTCCAGTTCTGCTACAAAACGGACTGGAATTACTTTTACCCATCCTCATTAAATTGTATGGAGCTAGTCTGGCGTGGAATTATATACCACACAGTTGGTTGGCGGCTAGGGTAGTATACTGCTTAAAGGACTTGAAAGAGTACTGGACTGCCATATTAGGCAGGTAGCTTTATACAGCCCCCCCCCCTGAGCATCCACCAGTACGCTTATCAAACAGGCAAATTAACAGAGTTAGCATTACATAACCTTGTTGAGAAAATCACACAATCCCTTAACAATAAGGAGATTGCGGTGGCCATTTTTCTCGACATCGACGGAGCATTCGACAATGCACTACCGGCCTCCATTGGTTCAGCTTTGACTGAAAAGGGCATTAAATCAACTATTATCGGCTGGACATATGCCATGCTCACTAATAGAACAGCCACTACATCTATTCAAGACGAGGCCATCAGCTTTAAGGTTTCCAGGGGCTGCCCGCAGGGTGGAGTGTTATCTCCCCTTTTGTGGTCACTCCTGATGGATGACCTGCTTGGTACTCTCGTGGGAAGAAGGGTAGAACTGCAAGCGTATGCAGACGACCTTGTCATTCTGGAAAGAACCAAGTCAGGACGGGTTGCACATAATACCCTCCAAAGGACTTTGGACGATGTCTACAGTTGAGCCAGAGGGAACAGATGTCTGTTAACCCTGGTAAAACTGTAATAGTTCCCTTCACTAGGAGAAGGAATTTGGCGGACCTTCCGCCACTTTCCTATAATGGTGAGGTTATTCCATTTGCAATGGAAGTAAAATATTTGGGGATCATCCTAGATAAAAAACTTACTTGGAACGCTCACTTGGAAAAAGTCATCCATAAGGCCAGACATTCCTTGTGGACATGTCGCAGGATCTGCGGAAAATCTTGGGGCTTGGGTCCCAAACAAATCCATTGGATATATGTGATGATTGTTAGACCAATGATCACATACGGAGCCATTGCTTGGTGGTCAAAAGCTTTACAGAAAACGACCCAATCAAAGCTCTCTGGCACACAGAGACATGCTAGTTTGGCTATAACTGGTGCCATCAGCACCACGCCGTCAGCAGTCATGGAAATCCTCCTGGACCTTCCTACTCTCCATATACTTCTGGAAAAGGAGGCCAGATGGACAGCATATAGAATTGTGCATATTTCTAAATGCACAAAACAGGATTATACAGAGCAAAGTAGAATACTAGCGGCCATCGAAAGTCATAGTGTTTTGGGAATGCCCCCCACAGTAAACTATAATCTGCCTTATACCGTCCTATTTCCAAATAGAGATGAATGGGTCCTCCGCAAGGATGAACTCTCAAGATCAGACATCTGTTGGTACACTGATGGATCAAAGACACCATCAGGCTCTGGTGCGGGTGTATACGGTCGAAGACCTAGGACAGAAATCTTAACCTCTCTGGGATCCTATGCAACCGTATTTCAGGCGGAAATTTATGCCATTGCTCCATGTGTGGAGAGTTTGGGGCAATCCAACCACACACACAGATCAATAAAAAATTTTACGGACAGCCAAGAGGCCTTGAAAGCACTTAGCTCGTACCGTGTAACGTCGAAATTGGTTCTAGACTGCCAAAGAAGACTCGCCTCAATAGGAAAACGCAACATGGTATCGCTGGTTTGGATCCCTGGCCACTCTGGTATGGATGGTAATGAGAAAGCTGACTCTCTTGCAAGAGAGGGTGCCGCTCACGACTTTATCTGACCAGAACCTACAATTGGCATCGCAACAAGTGTTGCCAAACAAACACTAAATACCTGGACTGCAAGAAGAGTTTTAGACTTCTGGCATAATATACCAGGATTGGTTCATTCAAAGACCTTCATACATCCTTCGAATAATGTATCCAAACAAATGTTGGGCTATAATAACACGATCTACGGTGCCTAACAGGCCACTGTCGTTTGAATCATCATATGCTGAAACTTGGACTCTCGGACGATCCGATTTGCCGTCTTTGTTTGGAAGATGATGAAACAGCAGATCATATAATTTGTGCCTGCCCCACCGTGGCTCGAGTCAGGTATCTGATGTTTGGCAGGGCCACTCTCTTGCCCTCGGACCTGATATATCATTCCCTGAACAAATTAATCGGCTTCGTTAAGAAGCTGAATTTGTTTGGTGAAATTTGAATAGGTACGAGCCACAATAGACTCTCGCGAGTCGCAGTGGAGGGTCTCATTGACCCACTCATTATAAACCTAACCTAACATAGTGACTGAAAAAATTCCTCGCGCATCCTGTATTGTCGTTCCATTTGTTGTTTATAGGTCAGTGTCACCTCCAGCATCAACAAGAATTGTTGCGGAGGATCGGCGAAAGCAGTGCCCAGTATATAATTCGTCATTTGGGAATTTTGGCATTGTCTTTTCCCATAGCTCCAAACTTATTCAGACCTATTCTCTGAATGGTACACTTCCCTTTTTGATAATGTAATGTTTTTCTTATTTATTTAAACAATAAACGGGTGGGATAAATTTCAAACACACGGTATGGCTACTTACTAATTTATTTAAACACTAACTCACTAACACTTAATTTATATATACTTAACTAATCACTTAAATCTAATTTATATGCACACAAACTTGATTATATTAGCACTTTACTGTTCGGTGTATTTCTGTTTATTTATTTCACGATCACTTTATCAACTAAACTAACTCTTCCTGATCAGTCCCCTTATAAATTAAAGCCATTTTTACTAGTAAATTTCGGACAATTGATTCTGGCCTTTTCTAGATAACTGGTCACAAAAACAATGTTTACATAAGATAGTCGGAGAGTCGTAAACAGTTTTTTATATCTGCGTATCCGCCATAATTTTAACTTTTATACCTGGCTTAGACAGAGTCGGTTTTAGGGACTATACCAGGTTGCTGTTTCGTAACAATAATTAAGGAAAAACCATAGACCATTAGTATTTTGAGGGCGAAGATTTGCGTATTTTTTATAAATTTCGTAGAATTTCGTACTATTTTGGTTTTACTGTCTGGTATTGTTACTAAAACAGCTGAACCTAAATCATTGAAATGAGTAATTTTCATTTGATGTAATTCATGTCTTCTATAACTAATGCAACCTACAATGTAAATTATTTTACTTAAACATATTTCTCATCAAATGGAAATATAAAACTTACTTTTGTTGCCAAATATATTTCATCTGGAGCCTGTTCAATGGAATTATCGATGTCATTTGCTCTAAAGATCTTTAACTTTTTGGGTTTGTAGGCGTTAGACTGTCGCTTGAGGAATGCTTTCAATTTCAAATATTTGGCAATATTTATATCATTATAGATACTAAGAGTCGTTCTCAGCATTGAGAAGTGTGATCACAATGTGGAACTTTAAATTTTTTGACTAAGTCGCTAAAAGGAGCTATTAAAACGTTCTCGGAAAACGATTTTGTCTTTTGATCTACCTTCCATTTCAAAAAAAGGTTATAAGTGTGTTGATACATACTCTTCGACGTTTCTGGTAATAAATTTAGTGTTGTTACCTTTGCTGTTTCTATTATATTCGGAGGTGTCAAATCTAAGTCAATATCACTATCAGTTTCTATTTTAATTAATAGTTTTTATAGAAAACAATTATGAAATTACTCGTTTAATACTCTATACTGTGTTACAATACCGGGTGTCCCACTTAACTTTTCGGGGTTTTTATCGCTTATTACTCAAACAGTTTTAGGAATAGAAACATGCGCTTTACGCCAGTTTTATTGAAATTTATAAAAGTTTTTTTTTATGATGGGATATTTTATCGTAATACCGGTTTGACGGGAAGCGTATTTCCACAGTATACTATCGTGCAGAGCAGGCTGTTTTCTGTACCGTAGTAGGCTATGTATTGTCTTTTAGCGCACGCAGCATTACAATCTGTACTGCGATGCAGACATCGCTCTGCTCTGAAAGCTAGTATATTATGTAATCGCCAACAACGTATTTGTATATTACAAACTCTACCCAATTACAGACTACAGAGCTGATCACGCATTAATACGTCCCACGCCCAATACCCAATTTCAAAAGATTTCCTGTCTTCGCAAGTGCAGCATGCAACAAGCGTTTAGTTTACTTTGCTGTGGAGTTTGTTGTTGACATTGTGTTAGCAATGGACTGTGAGAACAAAATGTTTCACATCTTAAAAAACTTTTGCCATGAAGATGATCAGCTTCTTGGCTGGAATTTTATAGATTCAAATAATTATAACGTGGTTTTAAGATCGAAAAACAGAAGTGATAAAACAGCTAGTGAGTTTTGTGATGAAATCATAAAATCATTCAGTGAAGCTATATTCACGAATTGGATTGTTCGATATACTTATCCCAACGCTCAAAAATTTGAGTTTAAAAAAGTGTTTAAGTGCCAACATAACGACTTTAATAAAGTAAAACAAAATAAACACAGCGATAGCCGTATACGAAATAAGAATTTTAATGCCACTATAATTATTTTATTTAAGAAGAATAATCGAAATACTTTAAAAAACGACCCTCTTCTAAAGAAAGGGTTAAATGTTGTTACAACGGTAAGTTTAAGATTTATGTAAACATTGCAAAAACACTTAAATTTTTTGGTGACACAATATAGATAGATACCTATCTATCCATTATTTATTTTTTCTACTACCGTGCGTAAAACACGTACTTTACACACGCTGCGGTTTTTACTTTTTTTTTTAACTTTTTTTTCACTAGTGCGTAAAGTAAAATATTTCAAAAACGGGACAAATCAACAAAATAGGTAATATTTTATTTTAAATTGTCATTTATATTATCTATCTAAGAGAAGTTAAATTATTATTGCTAATATTTAGTGTCTAACAAATTATTAACAGTTTTTTTTTATATTTCTATCATAGTTTTCCTTAAATGTCATCGATTTAATTTAAAGTAAACAGATAGGCGTTTTGACATTTCTGCATAATAGGAATTTATTCCTGAGATAACTTGATAAACAAAAAATTAATTTAAAGAGTGAGGTGGAGATATATACATTTTAATAAGTTTGAGAAAGATAGAAATAGCAGTTTATACCTAATATAAAATGTTACATAAGTAGTATATTAATTTCTACAGTTTATTCAGTATATTATAAAACCTAACTTTTGTAATTCTAGGCTTAGTGGACATTAGTTGACAAAATGTACGGTAGTAGAAAAAATATTCGCCTTCGGCTCATGCGACAATATTCACATTCGTCAAAAAAAGGCCACTTTACAGACTTATTGCATAAATAACTATTTTTGCAGATCAAGTTTATTCACAATCATCAGGTGAAAGTAGCTGAAGCGTATAGGTTTTTAAGAAACAGTAGTACAACAAAAGAAATTTTCTTAAAATATTTTGATAGCGGTATGACTCCTTCTTCAGCCAAATCTTACCATGAGATGTTTCTTGAAAATTCTACCGAAGATAAAAGCATATTTGAAATTCTTTCAAATGCCCAGATAAATCCAACTGACCGTCAAATTTATCATCTTTATGAAGGATGGCGGTAAGTAGATGAAATGCCTTTTCCTAAGACTATATGCTTAATTACTTAATTATTTTTCAGTGCGAAAAATTTTGGTGGTCGAGATGCTGCAAGCATGATAATAGCTTTAAAGAAAAAATTCTGCTTTATGAAGAAATGGGAATGCGAGTGATTATCAAAGAAACCCCCTTCACCATAATAATTTTGACCCCTATAATGATTAGGGCACATAAGCGAGACTTTTCAAATAGGATGGTTTTTGTTGATTCTAGTGGCTCATGTGACCAAACTGGCACCAGCGTTACATTTATTCTTGCAGCCGCCAAAACTGGAGCCATACCATTAGCTTGCCTTTTTCACTCAGACCAAAGTGAGGCAAATTATACTTTGGTTTTTAACCTATTGCGGGAATCTTTAGGTGCTGAGGGTTTCAATGGACTTGGCTATCCAAAAATCATAATGACGGACGATTCTACAGCGGAGAGAAATGCATTACGGACGGTATTTCCCGAATCTATTGTCCTTTTGTGCTCGTTTCATTTTTGTCAAGCGTTTTGGAGATGGTTGTGGCAGGCTGATCATATGATTGCTAAAGAACATCGCCCATTAATAATGAGAAAATTTCAAAAACTATTATAAGCTATTACCAGAGAAGAATTGGAATCTGAGTATAATACCTTTATGTGTGACGAAATTATTTTGTTATATGAAAATTTAATAATCCACTTGAAGAAGCTATGGAATCGAAAAGAAGAATGGGCCCTGTGTTTCAGAAGTGCCTTGTCAACAATGGGACAAAACACAAATAACTATGCTGAGGCATCTATAAGAATTTTTAAAGACCTTATTCTAGAACGTTGTAAGGCATTTAACAGTTGTGCTTTGGTCGAATTTTTCTGTAACGTATTTGAAAATGATCACAAAAGGAATTTATTGTCGTGTGCCAATTACAGAAAAAACAAAAACGAACTTATTCACAATAAATTGCGTTTAAAAGCAAAATATTTAAACGTTAAACAATATCAAGAAACTATTTACGGAGTTTGTTCGGAAAAATACAATCATTTAATTTACAACGTTGATACTGAGGCGGCCACCTGTGATTGCCCAAATGGTCAAGATTTTGTAAACATCTTTGTGCTGTGGAACTTTACTCTTCTTTCTCTTTATCGTCCGCTCCATCACTGTCAGTTGAAGACCGAAAGGAGTTGGCACGAATTGCTTTAGGTGAGGAAATACCAAATACCAACGGATTTTTTTGAAGATATGATGGTGGTGCCTACCGATGAGTACCAAAAACAAGACATACCTTGTGTGATGGAGGCAAGCTATGCACAGGAATGGGAATCGCAAACAAATCTGAAAAATGTAGCTACTGACATTCAAGATCTCTGTACAGATGAACTTTCGCAGAATATTACAAGAATTTTAAAAGTAATTGAAGAAAATAAGTCAGTAGAAATGAGCAATGCCGTTAAAAAATTTAATCATAAAATAAGTAAACTAACGACCCCTTCGGATATAATAAGCTTTTTTCATAACATTAAAAGCGTTCAAAGACAGAGGAACATAAGAGTTCAACCAACCTCTATAAGCCGGAGGAAAGTTCGACCTGGGATGACTTCGGGTGCTAAATCGATACAAGCAAATTCCTCCATTACAAAAAGGAGGCCTAATGTGAGATCGCTGTCGAAAAATATTACAAAGAATAAGCTCAATGCTAAGTCTCATTAAGTAGGTACCTACTCGTCCACAGCAGTAAATATTTCCTTTTTTAATTTGATGTTTATTATTAAGTTTTGTAATATGACTTATTTTATTATAATATTTATTTCAATGTTTTTGATAATCAAAATGCGTTATGTTGTTTTATGTTTCGCAATAATATTATTATTCTTATTCTTTTGTTTCAATGTTTATTATAATAAAAATGCGTTATGATTATATTTCGTGATAATATTATTTTGTAACCTTTATTTCAATCTTTATTATAATAAAAATGCATTATGTTTATTTTCTTTTGTAATAATATTAAAAAATAAAAATAATAAGTTTTTTAGTTTTTATCAAAAACATCCGACAAAGTTTAGTTCAATCTACCCTCCATTTGAAAAAAAATATTACGATATATTCATTATATTGTTCCATTTAGATTGAACACCAATTTTCTGAAATTCTCAGAATTCACCTTTTCTAGAAATTTGTGGTCAATCTGAAGGGCACAATAATACACCTATATATTGGAATATATTTTTTTACCAATAGAGGTTTGATTAAAATAAGCTTTAATGGACGTTTTTGATAAAAAAAACTAAGTCTGCCTAAATCAATAGATTTTTTTATTCGAAACTTATATAGGTACCATTGAAGTTCATTTGCAATACCTTTCTGTAAAAAATATATAAATAATAATTGTGTCCTCAGGAATTGAAACAAAATATTCGAGATTAAAAGATTTCGATGAAAACATCCCTCAACTGCACAGAACTAACTCAACTGTTATAAAATAAGTGCTGCTAGTTTCAAGTAATTAGGTATCTACTTATAACGAATAATTTCACATTTCTGGAATCGAGTAGTTTGTAGTATACAAATGCGCCATTTGCGATTTCATAATATACTACGTTTCAGAGCAGAGCGATGTCTGCATCGCAGTACAGATTGCATGCAGCATGCGCTTAAAAAGGCGGACCAAATCCTACTACGGTACAGACAGCGGCCTGCTCTGTGTAGTAGTATACTATGGAAATACGCTGACGGGAAATTAACACGGCGGTTTTTAGGGTTAGGGCAACTTTGTTATTTTAAATAGAACACCCTGTATATTTTTAGTCTAACACAAAGCTCTATCTTTAATCTTTCTAAACATATATAGTTTGTGCTACTTTTTCTGGAAATTATGGCCTAAAATTTAAGTTAAACAACGTTAAGCATTTTCTGAGGCAATTTATTATAAATGTCGATAAAATTAACAATTTTGAACGTAAAGACATTTAACAAAAAATATTATTGCAACAAATTTTCAAAATGATGTCCTCGGACGTTTACACACATTCGCCATCTTTTAATTAAGTTTCGAAAACTAGCTATCAACATCTCTCTAGGAATAATTTCAATCACATTTATTATGTTTGTCTTTAATTCTTCCAAGGTTGTAGGGGGTGGGTTGTAACATCGATCTTTGATGTAACCCCAAAAGAAAAAAATCCGGTACCGTGAAATCAGGTGATCGCGGTGGCCACCTCACTGAACCTCTTCTTCCAATCCACCTTTCACCAAATGTTTCATTTAAAAGTTCTCTAGTGATCATTGCATAGTGTGGACTTGCACCATCCTGCTGAAAGTAAAATGTTTGTAATAAATTATCTTGCTGAAGTTGCGGAAAAAAGTACAGTTGTAGCATATCTACATAATTTACTGCGGTAACGATAGGTTTACTAAAGAAAAATGGGCCATAAATTTTTGTAGAACTCATGGCACACATGAATCTCTTACATATTCAGTAGTTCTGTGAGGGTTCTGTGAACCCCAAATGCGACAGTTGTGTCTATTTACTTGACCATTTAGGTGGAAAGTAGCCTCGTCAGACATAATAAGAAGATTTCTGTAATTAATTCTCGTAAATAATCTTAAATCTTGGCGGCAAAAATTAACGCGCACGGCATGGTCAATCTCTTTTAATTCTTGCACCAAGTGAAATTTGTAAGCCTTTAATTTTAATTGTTTTTTTAAAATCCTATGAAGTGTGCTCCTAGAAACGCCCGTAGTGCTAACCATTTTTCTAACTGATGTTGTGGAATTTACTTCTACAGCTTCTTGAACTTGAATAACTTTATTTAATAAATTGTCTTGGTTACGCTCTCTTTTTTGATAAGCAAGTGTGCCTGTGTCCCATAACTAACGGTACCAACTTATTATTGCATTATCACTGGGTGGTTGTTTATTAAACATTCTTCGAAATCTTCTTTGTGTCACCACAATTGACTTCGTTTCTGCAAACATTATTACACACTTTCCCTTTTCAGATAAAGTGAACATTTTTCAAAGAGAAATAAGAAAACTAATTGTGGTAAACTGACAGTTCGCGTGAAATAATTATTTGCTGTTACTAAGCAAAGCCTACTTAAAAAATATATAAATCTATTTCCAAATGCCCCGCTAGTTATCGAAACTTAATTAAAAGATGGCAAATGTGTATAAACGTCCAAGGACACAATTTTGAAATTTGTCATAATATTTGTTAAATGTCTTTACGTTCAAAATTGTTAATTTTATCGACATTATAATAAATTGCCTCAGAAAATGCTTGAAGTTGTTAAATTTAAATTTTAGACCATAATTTCCAGAAAAAGCAGCACAAACTATATAAGTTTAGAAAGCTTAAAGATTGAACTTTGTGTTAGACTAAAAATATACAGGGTGTTCTATTTAAAATAACAAAGTTGCCCTATCCCTAAAAATTGCCGTGTTAATTTCCGGTCAAACCGGCATTACGATAAAATATCCCATTATTGAGAAAAAAACTTTTATAAATTTCAATAGAACTGGCGAAAACCGCATGTTTCTATTCCTCAAACTATTTGAGCAATAAGCGATCAAAACCCCGAAAAGTTAAGTGGGACACCCGGTATGTATATCATTGTATTTGAGTTTTACGAAAAAAATAAGAAAATTTATGATTTAAAAAAAGCTTCGCTTCTAGCATGTATGATAGAACGCAAAAAACTATTTTAAACGAAGCTTGGTTCAATTTTTTACCATAAGATGTTCTCGAGATTTTGCATATTTTTGAAATCAGTATTTGTCTTAACTTGAAGATTTGAAGGAAAAAATGCTAAACCAAAGTTAGTTCTCATAGACGTTAGATTTATTTGCCTGTATTTTCACTATACCATAATTGGGCAAATTTTAGAGAACTTATTTTTTATAATTTTAATTACTGTTACTTAGCGGACATTTTACAAACTTGAAAATAATTGTTTGGCCATCCGGTACATACTCTATCCTTTTTGAATTTTCAGCAGTCTGTCCAATATAGACGTGTTTATAAACATTATTTTACTAAAAAATAATAAATAATGGTCTGAGAAACAATATGATATAATTACTTTGTTCATTTGCATTTTTTTTTAATTGAAGATTCGCTTAGCGTGACGTTCCCACGCGTTGGTATTAGACAAGTAATTACAGAACGTAGGGAAACTCAGAAAACCCTTCGTACAACAACAAATAAAACATTCTTGATGATTTTGTTTGAATCATCGTAAAAAATTAAAATAGGTTTGAGCTTTTCTGTACTCATTGTTGTCTGCTCGGCGACCCGTATTATTTCGAGGTCGTGGATTAAACTACAACAATGTAAAAAGTACAGTATGTCTGGTTTTAAGTCAGAAAAGAAAATAAATAAATAGGAATCAGAATGTGAATACTACCTCTAGAAGAACGTGAAAGCTTCAGAAAGTTTATTTTTCACAGAATTATGAACAAAATTAAAAAATCCCAATGGCACGACACCAATTGGACGGCTTATTTAAAGTATTTGAAAACAAATAAAAATAAACGGTTTTAAAGATTAAAACTAACTTTTCCGCATCTGTGGCCCTGAACAATATTCTATAATAAAATTGTTACTTGTATACACTTCGGGGGATGTATCGTGCTAACAAACCAAAATTTCTCCAAAAATAACCAAAAATTTAGTATATCTGGATTTGTAGGACCCACTTTACTCGCTCTAGTCAACTGAAAATCAATAGGGTACATCTGTGAGACACCTTGAACAATATTCAATCATAAAATTCATCAATCGTATACTCTCTGGTGGCTGTATCGTGCTAACAAACTGAAAATCCTCCAAAAATGACAAAAATTTGGTACTGCAAGTACCATAGCACCCGTTGTACTGGCTTTAGTGAGCTGAATATCAATAGGGTTCATCTTTGATACGCTTTGAATAATATCCAACCATAAAATTGGTCACTTGCATATACTCCGGAGGCAGTACCGTGCTAACAAACTGAAAGTTCTCCAAAAAGACAAAATTACTTCAAGTTGTTGACCTGGCTTAAGTGAGCTAAATATCAATTAGGTTCATCTCTGAGACGCCCTGAATAATATCCAATAATAAAATTGGTCACTTGTATATATACTCCGGAGGCTGTATAGTGCTAACAAACTGAAATTTCTCAAAAATGACAAAGATGTCGTACTTAAAGTACTGTAGCACCTGTTGTATTGGCTGTAGTGAGCTGAAAATCGATAGGGTTCATCAGTGAGATGTCCTGAATAATATTATATCATAAAATTGGTGACTTATTGAACACCAGAGGCTGTATCGTGCTAACAAACTGAAATTTCTCAAAAATTGACAAAATGTCGTACTTCAAGTACCATAGCACCCGTTGTACTGGCTCTGGTGAGCTGAAAATGAATATGGTTCATCTGTGAAATGTCCTTAACAATATTCCATCATAAAATTGGTGACTTATTGCACTCCGGAGGGAGGAAAAGTAAAAGTGACGTCGTAGTACGTTATGAATGAAATAATTTTTGCAATTCCGATACCAAAGTGGTCACTTTAGTCTCACATGTTAGACCCAAGGGATATGAAGGGACAGTTAAAATTCCAAGGGATTTGAAATACAAATAAAAACGTACACCCCCGATGCCTAACGAAGCATTTTAGAAGTCCGTCCTCGATGCCCAGCCAAGCATTTTAAGGTGCGTACAGACATATAACAAAACTTCGTATCGTAACGCCGTCGCGTAACACCGTAACACCAGAACATAGTAACATCTCGGCGTTCCATCAGTTGTCGGTTTTTTGACGCCCCATCAAAGAAATGATACGCACTGATGTTGCACCACTTGTTAGCATGTCTGGACAGGTCTGCTGTACACAGTTGCGATTTATTTTTCGTTTTGTTTATTCAGTTGAAAACTTGGAGTGGACAGAAGAATCTACCCCGGATTTCATAAATAGTTATCGTAATAAAGAAACTTTGTGGGATGTAAAACATCCCAAATACTATAATAAAATAAAGAAGTATGATGCTTGGGAAGAACTTGCTGTAGAGTTTCGGACAACAGTAGATGAATGCAAAAAAAAAATTAATGTTCTTCTGTCAGGACTTAGGCGAGAGAAAGCAAAAATCAAAAAGAGCCACAGCACGGGTAAAGGTAAGTTTGAATAATTGAAAATTAATTTCTTTTCTATTTTGTTTATTTACTTTTCAATTACAAATTTTATTTTTATGTATTACAGGGCTTTCAGATATCTATGAAAGTAGTTGGTTTGCCTTTAAAAGTTTGCTATTCCTTTGGGACAAAAACAAGGTTCGGGAAACACAAAGCACCGTAAATATAAATTATCTTGCCACAAAAGTCGATTTTCGTTTTGAAAGTACGATGACAATTCGTCTCTAATTCGTGTTGCATTTTCGGTTGGTCTTCTGGGAATATTTCTAATTGGAAATAAAGAAGACATTGGTTCATTAGTTATAGTTTTATACTTTCCTTCTACAAGCTTTCCATCAATTTCTGTATCAAAGGTTCCATGTGGCGTATAGAAAGCACAAGATGTGGAACTTTCTCTTAAAAAATTATGTAGATGAGCTACTGCCACTATACCTAATTCAGCTTTTCTGGGTTCAAGTAACATCGGTTTATGAAGTACTCTAAAAACGGCTGAGGCGATGCCAAATACATTTTCTACAGTTCTTCGTGCGCGAGATAATCTGTAGTTAAACACTCTTTGCAATGATCCTTTAGGATTTATTCCCGAAAACGGTTTTATTAACGACTCAGTTAAGGCAAATGCCTCATCTCCGATAAAAAAATAGGGAATTTTCTGTTGCCTGTCATGTAAAGCTTCTGGTACAGGTAAATTTAAGTCATTTAAGTACTGTAGCACCTGTTGTATTGGCTCTGGTGAGCTGAAAATCAATAGGGTTCATCAGTGAGATGCCCTGAATAATATTCAATCATAAAATTGGTGACTTGTTGAGTTCCGGAGGCTGTATCGAGCTGACAAACTGAAATTTCTCGAAAAACGACAAAATGTCGTACTTCAAGTACCATAACACCCGTTGTACTAGCTCTGGTGAGCTGAAAACCAGTAGGGTTCATCTGTGAAATGTCCTTAACAATATTCCATCATAAAATTGGTGACTTGTTGCACTCTGGAGGCTGTATAGTGCTAACAAGACTTGCAAGGAAAAGTGGCCGATGACAACGACATACACACATGATTTTTTTTCTAAAAACCATTTTTTCTAAAAACAGTTTTTTCGTGTTGTTGTTGATGGAAAACGTAAAAGTAACTCAAAAAAATTTCAAATTTCCAACTTTTTTTGGGGTAAACCAATACTTTTCTCGCATATTAGATAGGTTGGGCGGAAAAGTAATAAAACACAAGATTTCCACTACTCCACTACAAAATCATCACTATCTTCATCGTCACTGTCAAAATTAATAATAAGTGGAGGCACATCCTGTCTATCAAATACTAATTCTCTATCCCACCCATCTTGTATAATTTTTTCAGTGTGCTCTACTGTCTTTGACCAAATATCAGGAGTCACTTTTTCTAAAGACTTTTTCCATACACCTATTGCTTGTTCTGTTGAAGAACCATCAGTTCCCACATGATCTCTATAACTTTTTTTAACTATGCCCCAAATATGTTCAATTGGGTTGAACATACAGTGGTAAGGGGGAAGTCGAAGAAGCACTTTGTGACCATATTTTTCAAATAATATGTCAGCTTCATATACTGTTGGTGGTTTATTCCTACAAAACTGCATATATTTACACAAAATAAGTTATCCAGTATTACCATAATATATTGAAAAATGTTTATATCAACTTACCGTTGTACTAAATTCAATAATTGGGTTTTGAGGAAAGTATTTTCAAAAGGAATATCATTTTGTATGAACCAGTTCTGTATATCAGCCTTTTTGGTAGCTGTTGTTGGTACGTTATTGATCACTGTACTGCGATAACTTGCATTATCCATTACAATTGTGGCAGGTTCTTCCAAGTTCACAAAAAGCTGGAATTCAAACCAATGCAAAAAATTGTCTCGGTTCAGTTCACCGTGGTAATCACCATCTTGTTTTTTGGAAGAAAAAACCAGCCCTGCTCCATTGCATGCAATACTATATACCTACAATAAGAAAATAACAAATTAACTAGTAGGTTTCCTAGATATACTGCATAGCTCAAAACAACTATTAATAATTATATAGATTTAAAGAAAATAATGTGACTAGTAAATATTTGAAAAGGTCTTAAAATGGCAGGAATGTTAGTACATCATAAAATAATTGCTAAATTTTATTATTCAATTACCTTGGACCACCAATTTTGGTTTTTTTCACGCTTCTATGATTAGAATCTTGCCAAGAACGTCCAACAGAACCGTCTTTAACTATCCAGGTCTCATCCAAAAACACAAATTGATATAAACCCTCCCTTTTTATTTTGACATATTCATGTAGAAAATGTACACGTTTTAATGCAATATGTGGCAACTCCATTAAACCACGACGAGGATCATCTTTTTGGTATTTGAATCCAATATCCTCCAGAGTGATGTTAAACAATCATTAAAGAGTTCACGCTCCTGGAGTTTGTCTCTTAAAGTTTTCAAGGTTATGTGTCCCTCTGAAAAAATATTGTGTTAGTTAATTGTGAATAAAATAAAACAGTAAATTCAATATACTCACTGTTTCCATACATTTCGGAAAGCATTTTCATCAAAGTTATCAATTTCAACAGTAGGTTTTATGCGTTGTCTCTTTTTAGGTGGGCTTTTAGGCTGTTCACCTCTATTATGCTTGGCGGCAATACGGTTAACAGTGGTAACTCTAAGTTGTAAAGCTTCTGCAACTCTCTACAATATAATTATTTCAATTTATGAAAGAATAATATATTATCAAGTTTAATTAACCTAACCTAACATTAAAAACATTTAATCATTTACATTTAAATATGTAACAATAATATTAATAATGATTAATACAAATAGCGAATACTATTACTTACGTCTCTTACAGCAGTAAGCGGGAGAAGCGGGCCCCCATTTCGGCATTCTCGTTTAAAATAGCTCAACAAAGATGTTACCATCTCTTGACATTTTCTGTTCAGCTGCTTCGGCATTTTATTAACCACACACTGCAGATTTGCCTAAATAATTAGTTATTAAAATAACTGTTTTTTTAATCTTAAAGAAGCAATGAATTTAAAAGCACCAAAAAAACTTGTAAATATTAGACGATGATCGAATGTCAATAAACGTCAAAACAAACCAGTTGATTTGACAACGTCTTGAAGTTTTGCCAACCCGTTAACGGTAAATTGCCCTGGCTGTTGAGGATAAATTGTATTCACGGTTGGTAAATTAATATTTATTCTGATAAGCAAAAAAGTCACTAAAAATGACATCATCGTTTTTTTATCGTAAATAAACTATATATTCTCGCCTTCTTGTATTCCGCTAATTCCTTCATTGATTTCCGCCTCATATCTTTTCCTAATATTTTCATTTTTCAGCTATTTTAGGTCCCACTTTTTCCTACCTCTTGAGTAAACATACATTTTTGTAAAATTTTATTACTCGCTTTTCAAACAGTAAAAATAACTGTTGATAAATTACATCCCACCTCTACAGTAACAGTATTCTATTATATTCTTTGTTTAGGCTCCTTAGTGTGAAGAATAGTTTGTTTGTGAACATTGTCCGACTGTCACTTTCGTAATGTATAACTGGAGTAAATCGTGACAAAAATATTTGTGCATCAATATTTAATATTAAACTCACGTTTCACTTCCTACACCTCTTATTGTAACTGAAACGACATTGTAACTAACGTAACAACAATTAGATATTTTGGAAGATGAGTACAATAACCTCTTTTAAAAAAACTATTGTTGTTAAATAATAAAAAAATTTATCCGTTTTCAGTGTATAAACCTTTTATATCCCATTATAATGTAAGACGAACATCAAGACGTTGCTAACATTTGATTGGCGCAACTTATTTTATTTCATTATAGAATTACTTATGAATATTAATTAGTGTTCAGTATTTGCCATCGTTGATGCTATAAAAACTGCAATTAATTTAACTAATTTTACAATATTATTGATATTAACAACATTAACGTCGTCTAAAAGTAAACTTAGTAAAAACAAGTGGTTACATTGTAGGTAGTCCAGTTATACAGTGCTATTCAAAAGTCCCCTCCCCCCTCGTATCTTTTGAACGGCTATAAAATTTGGAGGGTGAAAATAAAGTGTTGTAAACTTCTCTACGGTAACAGGTGAAGTAATATTAATAGATGACGTCACAGTTCCACTCTGGCCAATAATTTTAAATAGGACCTTATGGCAAGTGATATCTCGTTTGAAAGGCATTGGCATTGGTTACATAGCCGTATTAATTTTGTTTGGGTTTAAATTAATTTTGACGGATAAATTAAATAAATACCAAAATTATTATTTCACATTTAAATATTGAAGATTTTTCAGTCCGCCTCTGGTTAGTTGTCAAAAAAATTGACGTGTTTAATTTGATAGTATTTGTTGCTTTGCAAAGTTTTTCTAAATAGCTTAAATATTTAATTTTATTATTGTTTAACGAGACGTTTAAGAGTTTACATAGGCAAAATGGTACATAACCAAGCCGACAAAGTAGCAGCTATCTTAATAATTGGTGAATCTAGAAAGAATCTCCATGAAACGGAACATTTATTTAATGAGAGATACCCAGATCGCCATATATCGAGAACTTATTTGAGGGAGCTTCTTCACAAGTTCGAAGCAACAGGTAGTGTTCAAGATGCCAAACGATCTGGTTGACCAACATTTATTGATGATAAAAAAATTGATATAGTTGCTGAAATGGTAGTAAACCCTACTTCAAATAAAGTTGCGTCTATCTGTGAAGTAAGTAAAAGTACAGTACAGAGAGTGTTGGCTAAAAATAAATTTCATCCATAACAGTTAAAAATGGTGCACCGCCTTTCGGATGACGACCGCGATAGAAGACTCGAATTCTGTGCTTGTATGACAAATAAAATTAGTCAAAACCCACATTACGAAAAAACCATTTGTTTTAGTGACGAAAGTACTTTTTGCCTCAATGGAAATGTGAATACACCAAATGTAAGGTATTGGAGTGACACAAATCCTAACACCTTTCGTGAACAACATACCCAATTTCCAGAAGAAAAAGTCAATGTTTGGGCAGGTATTTTGGGAAACCACATAGTTGGTATTGTTTTCCTAAATTCAAATTTAAGCGGTGAAGTGTATCTGGAGATATTACAATATGCAATTGAGCCGTTAATTCTTGAAATTCTGGAAGATAATCAATATGAATCCGGCCATCTGGAAATAACATTTCAACAAGATGGTGCTCCTGCACATTATTATGGTGCAGTAAGACGTTACCTAGATGAAGAATATCGAGGCAGATGGATCGGCCGGCGAGGTCCTATAGAATGGCCACCTCGGTCACCAGATCTGACACCATTAGATTTTTTTCTATGGGGGTACTTGAAATCCAAGGTTTATACTATGGCACCAGATTAGCATTGGCGTTTTGAAAGAAAGAATTACTGAACAATGCAATGCTATTTCAGCTGACACATTCGAACGAGTACGACAAGAGTTTACTAATAGGATGTATTACTGTCAGGAAGTAGACGGAGCACATTTCGAACACTTACTATAATCCATTGTTGATAATTGATTAATTAAATTTAAAAAAATAATTTCAATAATTTTGGTATTTATTTAATTTATCCGTCAAAATTATTTTAAATCCAAACAAAATTAATATGGCTATGTAGCCAATGCCAATGCCTTTCAAATGAGATATCACTTGCCATAAGGTCCTATTTAAAATTATTGGCCAGAGTGGCACTGTGACGTCATCTATTACAATTACGTCACCTGATACCATTCGTAGAGAAGTTTACAACACTTTATTTTTACCCTCCAAATTTTATTAATGTAAGTGTAGCCGTTCAAAAGATACGAGGGGGGGAGGGGACTTTTGAATAGCACTGTATACATTTGGAAATGCAAATGAACCGAGAAAGCCAAATTTTCAATATTACGTGGAGGGGGAGAGGGTGGACTAGAAAAGCTTAAGTTCAAATTGTCGACCAAAATAACCTTGTGGGGTTTCCGCCATCTTGAAAAAATGGGTAAATTCAGTTTTTTCATCATAACTCGGTTTCCCGTTGAGATACGAAAATGCTTATACAATACTTTCTTGTTACTCTTTGTACGATCTACAATTGTTCTTCGCTATTACCTTTTTCCTCGTGAAAGATATTGAAAAATGTCCAATATATTACTTGTAGAGCGTGTTCAGACCAACAAATTCGTTTTTTTATTTTTTAATTTCGAGAAAAATTACGACCTCTAGCACGCCGCAAAGTCAGTAAGACTGTGCCCGGTTTTGATTTAGCCGCTCGCACGGTTGTATGTATCCACACGTCAAAATGGATGAATGGTTGTTCAGGGTATTATTGCAATACAAAAGAAATTGATAAATCAGCCAAATTATAAATCAAACGCAATTTATTGATCAAATAATTTTTATGAAGCAGCAAAAAATAATAATTACAGGTGGTCATTTTTTCACATGTTTTTCATCGTTATGATGTTCCTGGCTGTAGAAGTTCTTCCTCGGTAGATTCTTCGAGTCATGAAAACTCTTCAATCGCAGAAAATGTCACGGTCGAAAAATCATTATCATCATCATCGTAATCGTCATTGAATAAAATCTCGAATCTGGCGACAGTTACAGTTTTCTTTTTACGAACCGATAACATATATATGGAAACTATCATTATATTTTCTTCTCAAACACGAAAACAATACACGTGAAGTTCTTTTAACTGTTTAATAATATAGAAAAAGATTTCTTTGTGATGTAAAAGATGCCAAAGATAAACAATTTTATTTGGTTGCTTTTTATAAATGCCATATAAATGAGCACAAAAGCTAGTTACATCCCGTATCTGTGAGAACAAAACTGCATTGAACCATGGGCGTAGGTAATAAATTGTACGAACGGTTTTTAGGTTATGATTGAAAGAAGGTTTTTTCAAGAAAAATTTTTGATAATGACCTGATTAGATACTGGTATTATTATTTTGGATTAACAATCGCTATGTAAATATTATTTGAATGATACAATTATGTAAGTAGTTTAGGGCGTCCTAAGATGTTTTTTGGAGTCGAGACGAAATATCTTGGAAAGAACTATACCTTTTAAGTTTTGTAGTTTTAAATACTGTTGTAGTGCTTGAATCCAACTAGATATGAAAGTTAAAATTAGTCAGTCAGAGCGACCAACAGAAAAGCTCGTTGGTTGAACAGGAAGATTGAATCTCCGAGAAGGAATGTTCGCGGGCTGTACAATCAGTGCAAACGCACAGGAAATTGGGACAGCCATACGAAGGCGCTCACTGAATTCAACAAAGCAGTGAAGAAAGCCAAGAGAAGCTCATGGAGAAATTTTTGTCAGGACATTGAGAATGTCTCTGACTGCGTAAAACTCTACAGAGTCATGGCTCCAAATCCAGTCAACGTTCCAGAGACCGTACTCAAAGAAGACAGCTTACACACGGACGGGTCGGAGAAGACACTGGCAGTACTGCTCAGTACGCATTTCCCGGGATCCACCGAAATACAATTCGAAGCAACAAGCGAAGCCAGAGAAGAACGGCAAGTTCCCGTGGTCTGGCAACTCGTGATAATTGGACTTGTGCAAAGTCCATAGTCACATATGGGTCTGTGACAGCTTGGTCAAGTCAGCAGAGCTAAAATAGCAAACACGAATAAGAACTAATAGAAATTTAAGAGCTATTTACGTGCTAATTACAGCCTTTAATTAAAAATTTCGTGCTCTTTTAGTTTCTCTAATAATTGTTGTTTAAATGTTGCCAGCTAGCATAACAAAAGTTAGCAGAGCACTATCAATAATTGGTAAGTAATTAAAAAAAAACTTTTGCATACAAATTAAGTGCTAATTATTGCCTTTAATTAAAAATGTCGAATGGTACCATGGCATAGAGGAAGGGGTGAACCATCTACAACAAGAGTCTGAGACCCCGCCTTCAAGGAATATATGGGCGCATACGGAGGTACCGGTAACGCTAGATACGGAGTCACTACAGAACAAAGAGAAGATTTGTTCACGTTACCGGAAGAGTACTCGCTGGAACATAACATCTTCGCCAGTAACAAACATGCACGAGAGTTGGCAGCCGTCTTTCGAAAGAAGTTTGGACAATTAGATAAACTTGAAGATCAGATGCCAGCCCCTGGCAAGACACTGAGACTCAAACACAATTCGCGGTATGTCTTCTACCTGGTGACTAGAAACGCATTTCCAGATCTATCCACGTACGGGGATGTATAGGAAGCGCTACGAAGCCTTCGAGATCATGTGCTGGAGTCCCTCGAGATCATGTGCTGGAGTCCCTCGAGATCATGTGCTGGAGTCCCTCGAGGAGAAACTAGCAATGCCCCGGATAGAAAGCAAACAGTTGGATTGGTGAGTCATCAGGAACGTGATAGAGGCGATCTTCCAAGATACCGGTGTCCACATATTATTTTGCAGCTATCCACCTCGTTATCGGTACCCGTTAGAGACGGTGCCCTGTTATTTACATACGACCGGAAAGTGCAGACATGGGTCCGATTTAAACATCCAGTTCTGGCTACACAGAAGTTCCAGGAGAAACTTTGTTTTAAAGAGGGGGTAATGTTACGAAATTGCACGCTGATGTAACTCTGTTATATACTAGATACGAAAGTTAAAATTTTGGCAAAGGCACATAGATTTCTTCGAAATGTTGCCCATTGTTTTTTGTGACCAGTCTTATCTAAACAATTCCAGGGAGTCGATAGTTGTGAGTCGCAATCTAGAAGGATCCAGAAAAAAATACACTTAATATATAAGAGAGGCAACCTACCAACGGAGTTAGTTTATAATTTGATCTCGTGAGATAAGTAAATATATAAATTAAGTCTAAGTAAATAAACAGTAGTGAAGTGTTTATATAAATTAGTGTAAGTGTATATAGTTAATAAATAAATTAAGTGAGTAGACCCACCGTGTGTATGAATTTATCCCACCTGTCGTAATAAAAACTTTTAAATAAATAAGAAAAACATTACAATACTTAAAATAATATACAATGAATTTTGGAAGGATTGAATCAATTCCACATCTAATAAATCAATGGATGACGATAATATAATATTTTTTAAACAATTGTTTATAAAAATAATATATTTCAAAGGCCTGAAAACGATCTAAATTAGTGCAACTTATAACAACTGCTCCAACTATTTTTAATGTAACCATATTTTATGTAAACGTTGTAGAAAATGCGTCATTTACATAAATACTGCTTGTTTGACCTATAAAACTAAAAGTACACTCTCGGTTACCTGCTCAACAACGAGATTTATTTTAATCGTCTGTCATTATTAAAATCTGCTAAAGAGCTAGTGAATTAGTCGATCCGGTTTTTGACCTAATCAATGTTCTAGTCACGATACTTTTTAATACTAGAAAGGCAATACAAGTAGAACAAACGAATGTACGAATTATATTCATTCATAAAGTATGCATGCAGTTTTATGTGTGGGCACAAATGGTGGTGAATTATGCACTTGTATAATATATATTGTATTGGTTTCGTTTTTCTTTCATAATAGAATTTATAATTTAATTATTAATATTATTGTCCTATTTTCAATATTAATTTATTTATCATAAAATTTTATTTTATTATTGCCCAGACTAGATTATTTTAATTTTGCTAGCTCAGGATTTTTCAATTTTTATTTAGCCAAGACTATATTAATTATTATAATTGTCAAACATGAATAAAACTCAATCAAAGGTAGGGTTCAATCGCGCAATTCCAATTTTTTTGAAAATTATGTTAGAATTTTGAAATTTATATTCTGAATTATTTTTCTATATTTTTATCGTTTAGGGGTGGTTTCATACACCCCGACGGCTTCTATAAGTGGGTACGGGGGACGGTAGTTGATTTTTAAAGACAACTATATTATATTATGCATGTTTTTGTTTTTGCGAGACGTTAAGTTTTTTATGCAGCCTTGGCATACTTCTCTTCTGGGAAAGACATTTTTCCCTAATATCGGATATGTCCGTCGTCCACCAATATGCTGGTTTTCTTCTACCATTTGTGATCCCTTTTCGTTGGAATCACAAACTTGGATGATATTTTTAATAAGTATTTCGGGAGTTATTCTCCAGTTAATTTATCATGCAAATCACTTAATAAATGAATTCATTTTTGTCGCATCCATTCTCCAGCCTTTTGACTTAGGCTTTACGCTGACTTTCTTTATTGGCCTCGTATCCCTTATATCAAAGAATATGCAGTTATCGTCTGTGAGGTTTTCCTGTATAGACACTCTCCAGTTTTCAAAAAGGGGCACTATATTGATTGTAGCAAAAGTTATATCAATGATGAAGGACCTTTGGCCTCTACAGAAAGTAGGTTCGTTTCGGTTATTAAGTGAAATTAGGTTAAGTTCCGAGGCCCATTCCGAGAGAATGTCACCTCTTTGGTTGTTTATTGGTGAACCCCACATCATTGATTTCGCGTTGAAGTCTCCACAAATCAGGTAATTATTCTTGTGTGTTCCTATACTATTCTTCAGTTCGTTCAGAATCTTCCACCCTTATATTTGGAGACACATAGCAGCTATATATAGTAATTTCTATAAAGTCGATCTAGACAAATCCGAATTCCTGTCCCCAGTCATGTATCGATATTTTTTCACTTCCTGTTAGGCAGCTTGCTGCATCTGTATTGGTGTCTGTGTACCAGCTGTTTTTTTAGCCAGATTTTTATTTGGTTCGCTTATGATGGCAATGTCTACCTCTTTAGAAACTCGTCGTAGCAAATCGTGTGCTGCAGTTAGTCTACGAAGGTTAATTTGTATTAGTTTAAGCATTTTGATAGCGAGCAGTTCGTAGTCTCTTTATCTCTTTTCGATATATAGGGCCTATGTCCAGGAGTATTGCATAGCGTGCAGTGGGCTTCTTTTTACAGTCTATCTGTTGGTGATTATCTTCTCCACATTGTATGCACAGTCGTGTTCTATCAGGGCTCTTGCAATATTTTTGCTACGTGGCCAATTTCCCAGCATCAGTAGCAAGAGTCAACCCGTACCCTTTCTCACACACTGCAGTTAACCATTCCAATCCTTATTTTCCCTGTCTTAAGCAAGCTATCTGTCATCCCCCTAGGCATAAAGACAGTAGCTGCTTGTGTCCCACCATAGTTAGGCCTCAAAGAGCTAAACCGGATTTCTCCTCTCAGTTCTTCTCCCTTAGCTATTTCCTGCTCGCTAGTTACAGCGTCAATATTCTTATTATGGAGGACAGCATCAAATTATTGGACTCCTCTTAGTGCTTTGACTCCATTCGTTCCCATGAGGGCTTCAACTAAGCGATTTGCGTCTCCAGTTGTTTTATCTATAGTAACGAGTAGGTTACCGGACTTGGTCATGCGGACACTACCGACGCTATAACTTAATCCTTTGTCTTTGACCTCCTTAAGTAGGTCAGGTAAGGTTAGGTTTTGTCGCCGATATCAATGACAAAAGCTTCTCCTTGTTTTCTTGCCTGAGCTTTTGCGTCCCTTAGTTCTTTGTTGCATGCAGATGAATGTTTTCACATCATGTTCTCGAAAGGCACATTCTAGCATCTTGCAAGTCTGGTCTTGGTTCCACTGTCTTGTAGTTAACAGGTGATGTGCCTCACTCCTTTATGCTTCACCGTAGCATATAGCTGACACAACTCTTCTTCTCTGTCCTGCCCGCTTGCCAAGCCAGCCAAGAATGTGAAGTTCACTGTTTCAGTCTCCCGTTCATCTTTCATCCAGATCTTGTTGTTATTGGATGTTTGGTATTCTCCCGTTCAGGAACTTATTGTCAAAAATTCGGGAACGAGTTTAAGCATGTTAGAAGTTCAAGTAAATTTTTGTCTTGCAAAAATAGCTAAATATATTATATTTGTTGGCAACTTTTATTTACCCTAGTCTATTATTATTTGGCAAATATCACGTTATTCAAAGAAAATGTAGAAATTGCATATTTATTTCATAGACATGGATATTTATTTCATAGACATAGACATTTTCTGCTTCAGTCAATCAAAGCTAAACTTTTCCTTTTTAGTAATATTTTGTTATTTTACCTACGACCACCCCTGTAGGTAGTCAAAAACACACAGTCGGCAATCAATGTAAGACGTCTATTACACACGGTAAAACAAAACGCACGGTTGTAAAGTAAATCGCACGGCTTCAAAAGCAACCACTTAGCAACTGTCAATAGACGTAGCCATTTTATTCAAAATGTATTACTTAGAGTTTTGACGTCGAATTCTATTCCATATATGTTCTGTACAGCTTATGGTTATGAAAGACCAATAAAAAATCGAAAACTTGTATTCGCTCAGGTACATTTACGAAAATTTTAGGAAATATTTAAATTATTTTGTAATAATGTTTAAAATTACCGCACTAAGTTTTGCATTAGAAATTACGTTTTATTACTCACTCGTACATAAAAATAGACTATATCTATATAGTAGAGAATACTCACACAATTTTAATAAAAATTGGTATAGATGCATAACAGGTTAAGGCAAATTGACTGAAAATATTTTGACAGACATGTCACTTCCGGTTATACCATAAAGGTAATTGGGGGGGAAGACGCGTAACATTTTTTTAAAAATAAAAAAAATAATTAACTTTATTCAAAACTTACAAAAACTGTGTATTCTATTACAAATACAATAAACAAATGATTAAACACAAAAAAGTTTTTATTTTCTTAAAAATAAACGAAAAAGTTGGATAAACATTGACAGCTGTCATTTCGGCAACTTACCCCAACTACGGGGTAATATGCCGACAGACTTGGGGTGAGATGACAAATTTGGGGGTGTGATGCCATAGACAGAAAACATTATATTGGCCATCATACTGCAGCTAAAGTGCCATCTTACACCAAGTCTAAAGTTTTGAATGTTTTATTTAGTGACTTTTGCGCAGGGATCGCACATATTCGGCCCCGAAGCACAGGTTTCGTGTAGCCACTTGTTGCATACCACACAGCAAATCCAGTCAACTTTGGGACCCTTTTTGTCAAAGTAAAAGCCATCGCAAATTGCACAGAAGTCGTCCTTGTCACTGTCAGGTTCATCAGAGCTATGGTCTGAGACAATATTTTCATCTCCACTGACTTCTTCACTACTGCTATCGTGTGCTACTCACTACTGCTATCGTGTGCTACATTCTTCTTTTTTTTGTTACCTTTTTTACGAAGTTTCTTCTCTAACTTAGCTGCATTCCCTTGTTGCTTCTTTTGTTTTTCTCTAATTTTTTTGCGTTTCTTTTGGCGGTAGTAAGGACTTCTGCATGTTGTTTTCTAACGTTTGGCCTACTAGGACCAGCTACGGATGGAATTGGTGCAATATCAAAATTTACTACAGCTACGTCGCCGCTATGTTCGTCAGAGTTTTCTGCATCGACATGTTCCACTTCTTCCTGTGAATTTCCAGTTTGGCGCTCAGCTAAAGCATATGCATGGTCGGGAATTGCATCTTTGGAGCATGGATAAATTCCACAAGCCCGAAATCCAGAAACACCATTCTGAACCGTTGCGGCTTGAGACCACGCTTGGTTTAATAGTTCCCCAAACTGATACCTGTAAAGCACAAGAAACAAAGAAATATCTTTCAAACTTATTTACTTAAATCAAATTACCTAGTTATTCGACGCCCTGGATGATTTCTTATCCACTGATTACAAGTGCTATTCCAGGTCTTTAAAGGTTTAAGAAATGAACGGTCGAGAGGCTGAAGCCAGTGAGTCGTATGACTTGGTAAGCAAACCACATGAATTTCATTTTCAGCCAAAAAGTCCAAAAGTTCCACGTCATTACAATGGGAAGCATGACCATCTAATATTAGTACTGCAGGCTCTGGTCCCTTACGAGGCAAAACATGGTCTTTAGTCCATGATGATAAGATACTGGTTTTCACATAGGCGGACTCCGGAGACATCACTAGTACCGATCCAGGGGGCATATTATGTTCAAACTCCTTTTTTTTGGTTTTTGCCTTTAAATATTAAGTAGGGAGGCAAAAAGCTACCTTCTGCATTACAGCAAGCGATGACGCTAACTGTTTCTCCTTTTTCTGAGCTTGTGACCGACTGAACATCTCTAGCTCCTTTTGTGGCTACGACTTTGGTAGGTTTATTGCATAATTGCAAGCCAGTCTCGTCCATATTGAAAATGTTTGCCGGTTTATCAAACAAATTGAGCGTCGTAAATGTATCGTTCAACATTTGGAAGTATGGATCTACTTCTGCGGCTAACATACCAAGTGAACGAGCAATTGAACGACCTTGAGCTACTCTCATAGTTAGGGTTGGGTGTCGTTTTAAAAAAAGTTTAAACCAATCGTAGCCTGCTAATTCTTTTTCTTGGTTAAATCTACATTTTAACCCATTCCTTTGCGAAAAGGTAAAAGCAAGGTGTCTGACGTCTCGTGAAGTTGGAGCATAGCCAATTTATTCTAACCGTTTTATATAAGACACCAGTTTAAGTTAATTTTCAATACCTAAGGACGCGGTTGGCCCAAGACTGCCCTTTTCAAGATTGTTATTCTTTACACGTCTCATCAAGGTTCGTAGAGGGATTCTATATTCTTTAGCAATCGCATTTGCACTCAGGGTTGGCTGCTGACGTAAAGCATTTGCAGCTGCTCTAAGGTCTTCTTCAGCCCATTCGCCTCTAGTTGATTTTCTGACGTACGTTCGTGGCATTTTACGTAAAACAAACAAGATAAATTAAGAAACTATTCAATTAGACGTACTGAAAGGAAACCACTAACCAAAATAGACGCAAACCTGAGAAAAAACAAGAGTTACAAAGTTTACAGTGCAATTAAGATAAGGCATCTTACCCCACACGGATGTGCGTTTTACCCCAACCCTTAGGTATAAGATGCCAAACCCACAAATCAAAATAACAAAACCCTTTTTCTCATTCAAACTAGGACAGGAGTATTGTAATGAATGCCAAAACCCTACATAAATTATATTAGCACAAACAAAAAACATTTAACACTGTATATCACATAATTAATTTCTATCGGAAAAAACTTACCGGCATCTTCTCCCCAATTACCTTAAGTGAACGATAACTTTGTTATTTTAAACGTAACACCCTATATATTATTAACTTTTCGGATTCTACATTAAATTTTAATGTCACTTTGTGTAGAATACCCTATATCTAAAATTTATACTTATCGAGATATTAATTTTTTTATTAAAAAAAATTGACAGGTGCAGACCTTTATTGAAAATTCTGCGTGAGTATCCCAATACCCCAAATAAAAAACATCTTGTCCGGTTGATTGGTAGGACGATAAAGGTAATTGGGGAGTTGTCGAAAACATCTTTATTGTATACAAGGTTGTTAAAAAAATTATGAAAACTTCAAGTTCAAAAATGTCAAATACCTTCAATTTTTTAAATGAAACAACCTGATTTTTATTCTTTTCCTTAAATCTAAGGCCGATAATAAGGACAGATTATGTTCACTTCTCTATACCCAATATATAGATAGTGCCTTCTCGTAAAACAACCTATATATACTGATAAAGAGAAATTGTCTTGTTATGATTATATTTTTCTGATAAAAATTCTGTATACAAATTTAAAATCGTTTACCGTTATAATTATATATGATATTAACCCCGATATGTACATCAAATTTCTTAATAACAAAAACCAGATTGAATTTTTTATTTTTCGAATTTCTTGATTGAAATAAAGTAAAATTTTAGAAACAGAAAGTGGTCTTTCCAGAAATAAACATATTAATGCATTTTGCATATATTTCTTAATATAACTTTCCCTTGAATATTTGAACCAATTCAGACTTTCCAATGTACTTGTACCAACAAAGATAACTCAAGAAGGTCGTCGTAGGAATCGATTCATCCAAGAAAGATGTGTATAGGTATGTGCATTTATATATCTGTTTTTTTTCATAGTTTTTACTTCAACGATGACACATGTGGAAATCACGTAATACATGCATTTAATAGATACATTTTTAATGGCTACACCAATGAATTTCAATTAGAACAAAACGGATAGTATGTGAAAAGAGCGTTCAAAAATGATATACATAATTAATTTTCTAGTACTCCATTAACAGACTAATCCATTCCACCAAAATTTGAAAAATATTAACTTTTTATATAGAAAAATTCGATTCATTACTTGTAGTATAAAAACTTTTGCTAATTATAGATTTTCTTTCGAAAAACTATGTGTAATCGCAGCTTTTTGTAGGTCTATAAAAGAGGAATGTCCTATCATGCATTTCCAACAATTATCATTATATTTTAACCAATTGATATTGACTTTTATAATGTAGTAAAATATGGAAAGCCGAGCAAAAGTTAATTAAAAGACCCCGCACACCTTATATGGGAAAATGGCTCTCCATCAAATTTCTTGAATTTTTGATATGTTGTAGAATTGATCATTCTGGTGAAATTTTTCAATGGGCGCAACACGATCCTATGACTAGTTTTCGAGATACAGGGTGTTGAGTATGAGAAATATTCACCTTTTCATCACTTCGTATCTCTCAAGTTATGATTTATCTTTGGTGGTATTATCATCACATCCTTGTATGACAAATTCATTCCCAAATCTTTTCGTATTACAGGGCGATTTCACTTGATAACAATGCTATTTTAAGACTTTCGTAATTTTGTTGTTTTATAAAGGGAAAATGCGAAAAAAGGTTGAATTATCATATATTATAAATTCATTTCGTCTTTCATCACAGTTGATACAATTCATACAAGGTGATTCACGAATATAGAAAAATAACGAATTTTGGTTTTTCGGACACCTTGTAAGTAATAAACCCACGGAAAATGAGAAAATTCTCGTGAAGGATGTTAAATGATACGTTCCATCGTATACAGAGTCGAATCAAGTAAATTTGAAAAATAACATATACTTTATTAACCTTCATAGGACTGACCGGGGTCCGTTTGTACCCCATGACGTATGTTTTTGCTGTATTTTTGCAAACGCAAATTTTTAAACATTGATCTTTCATCTAGCTGCAGTTTATGAGTTATTTTGATAAAATATGATGTATTTAGTAGTTTTTATTGGCTGGTATAAACAAAAAATAGCTTTATATTTCAGGGGTCTCTTCAGACCCCGATCAGCCTTTTACGTCCGGTAAAATAATCCCGGTAACTGTTAGTAAAATCGGGGAATCCCATACATTTAACGTTTGTTTACTCACAGGGAATTTACCCATATAATTGTAAAATGTAAATTACCAGTTCAAATGGGGGATTCCCCGCACTGCGATATAATTTTTAGACTTGAATATTCGGGTTAGTCTCTTGTGATATTGCGAGTAGGGTACATCGTACATCATTTTGAAAATGAGTCAGTTTTTATTTAGAAATAATCGCAAGGGGCTTATTGACGATGAGATGTTACGTATACTTGAAAGTGATGATCCAGAGTTTGATAGTGTTATCAATGAGGAAACATCGAGTGACTTAGAAGATGAAGACATTGTCACAGAAGTAGAGGAAGAAAATGATGTAATAGTTGTTGATCAAAGTATAGAGAAAACGAACCCAGAGGAACCAACAATTAGTAGATAAGCTAGCTCCGATAAGAGATATATTCGATATTTTCACTTCTAATTGTAAAAAATCACTTAATCCTGGCGACCATCTATGTGTAGATGAGCAGCTTGTACCATTTAGGGGTAAGGCACCATTCCGAGTCTATATGAAGAGTAAACCTGATAAGTATGGAATCAAAATATGGGCTCTTGTGGACTGCACTACTTCTTATATTGCAAACATGCAAGTTTATTTGGGTAAGTTATTTGAAAAGCAATATAGGCAAACTTTATATTCCTATGTATCTATTAATTTTTAGGAAAAAGCGGAAAAGGGTCAAGGTCAAAGGGTTGTCCTAGATTTGACAGACCATTTGGAAGGCGGATTTGGAATAACGACCGATAACTTTTTTACAAGTTTAGAACTTGCTGACAAGTTGTGGAAAAAAAATATTACTTTATGTGGAACCCCCCGGAAAAATAAAACATTTATTCCCAGGGAACTTCTACCGGCATCGTACAAGAAACAGTTTTCAAGTATGTTTACTTTTAGAAATCAAAGAACGCTAGTATCCTATGTTCCAAAATAAAAACATGCTGTCATCTTACTTTCAAGTGAGCATACTGATAGTAAAGTAGCTAGAGAAGAACAGCACTATAAATCAGAAATTATTCTTCATTACAACAAAACAAAAGGTGCTGTCGACACTTCAGATAAGTTGGCCAAAAAATATACAGTGCAGAGAAAGTCAAACCGCTGGCCAATGGCAATATTTTGGCATCTTATAGATATCGCAGGAACAAATGCTTATAAATTGTGGTTACTGCAAAACCCGGATTGGCGAAAAAACAATTTGAATAAACGTAAAATGCATATTTTGGGACTAGGAAAAGAACTCATAAAGAAAAACGTTTTCCGGCGATATAATAAAAAATACATTCAGACGAATAGAAAACGGCATATGACAGACGTTTTTCCCGAACTACTGGATGCAACAGAACATATAGTTGAACAACAAAACATTACCAGGGGGCGCTGCCATATGTGTCAAAGAGGAAAAGACAGAAAATCCAGAAAAATATGTATTAGGTGTAATAACTTTGTGTGCGGAGATAGTTTGTAAAAAATGTTAAAATGATATGAAGCTAGTAGTATTAGTGATTAGGGTATTTTGTATTTTTTCGTGATGATTTTTGACTAATAAATGGTTAATAGTAAAATTTTAATAAAACTTCTTTTCTGTATATTTAATTTAAAGAAAAATACAGCATTTCTACAATTTTACGCATGGGGTCTTCTCGGACCCCAGTTAGTCCTTTTCGTAAAATTTTGATGTCCGTCCCATGAAGGTTAAATAAAAAATTTGATTTTTTTCATCCCCCTATATCTCATAAGTGAGTCCGAAAAGGTAGCGATATTTTTTCATGGGAGAACTCGAAATACTTTCACTCATATCGTACAAAATTTTCAACGGAATCCTATGACGTGATTTTCATATACGAGGCGAACAATTTGTGAAAAAAGCTAAGATCTGTACATTTCCCAATACGCGGCATATTTCTTTACCAAAGGAACGTTTTATTTTTCAATTATGTTTTTGTATCTTCGAATCGTATATATGTTTGTAAATTCCCACCGTTTCGAGAACGTTTCTCTTTCTTTTTCTTGTATTTGAAACGTTATCTGAATCATCTTCGAATACCTACATATCACCACTTATTAATATACTTATTCCTGTTATCTCGTAGTAGGCATGGTGAATAATTTAAAGAGGGTAAAATAATGTCAACAGTCGTTTTCTTGTTGATGTCATAAAGCTCAAGAACTATTTCTGAATTATTATTGGACTAATTGAAGTTTTTTTTGTACTGTTCAAGTTTATGCGCTTTTCAGTATTTGTGGAACTTTGCTGAACAATATGGCTTTCGTAAATAGAGTGAGTTGTTATGTTTGTGACCGAAATGTTATTCCTAGACTCTCAATGCGTTTGAATAGAAGAGATAATATTTATGTTTTGCAAATTGCGACATATCGAATACTGTTGGGAAATACGGTGATTTTCCGGTAACCGGTGAAACGGCGACAGTGAATTCTAAATCACCGTGATTTTAAACGGTGATTTGAATCACCGCAGTGACTGAGTATAAATAGCAAAGACAAATCAAAATATAAGATCAGTGCGCGGTGACTGGCGGTGACCTCTTATTATTTTAAAACAATAAATATCCTGATTGACAATTAGCAATAATACGAAATCGAGATCGACTCTCAACTCGAAGAAAGATTAATATAAAAAGTGTAACATAAAAATTGCAACTAGTTTAATATTATTTAATTCTAAATTGAGAATTTCAGTTATTATCTGTAAAAAATATATCAATTTCTAGGGTTTATTCATTACTTTTAAAAAGAAAAAAAATTTCTTGCACATATTACATGTTGCATAATATTTGTCACACTCAACAGGTGTAAAAAATTCCAGATTTCACTGGTTTTCGCTTTTTAAGACATGTTCTAAACTGAAAATAAAAGAAAAATAATTTACTGTGGATTTTTTATCACTTGTAATTGCACAAGTGGTTTGTATTTTATCGGGTAAATTTGGTTGTTTAATGAGAAACTGTTTCCTAGCAATTTGACGAGAATAACTGTCAACTATTAAAAACACGACACCGAAGGTGGAGTGTTTTTAGGTTGACAGTTATTCGAGTCAAATTGCTAAAGGAAACAGTTTAGAATTTGAACAACACAAATTTACCCAATATCAATACAAACCTCGAGTGTAATTCGGCAGGACAATTTAATGAATGAGAAATTTGGAAACATATCAATGCAAACTTTATTTATGAAACATTAAAAATAAACACATTTTTATTTTAATGTACAATTTGACTAATTTCGGCGTTCGTAGACACACCGAATCGACTCATTGTTAGTTCTTGAAAATTCAATAAGTTGTTGACAAACATGCCAAACTATTTATTCTGGTAACCAACACCGCGATAATTGATGAACAAATGAATAAGTGAAAAAACCACTAGTGTATTTGTCGCTGTAAAAGTTAAAGCTAACTTTTGCCGCTGTCAAAGTGACAATTGCACTGTGGCATATGTGATTTTTTATACATGGTTAAAGGATTTTATAACTTTTTATTTAAATAGACAAGTCATATTCAACTTTTGGAACGAAGTTCCTTATCGCGCGTTGTGAAAGGAGGCTAGACGGAAAAATTCTTACGAAAAGTTGTCACGACACTTTTTGAAGCTATTGTAAGCTGTGCGGCGTGCGCATGTTTCTCCAACCAAGTCATACGATTTATAATCTCCACATTTTGTGTGTTTAGCAAGTGTACGCGTCATAATTTTAATAAATTCAAAAACAAATCATATTTTAATATTACTTAGTATAGTTTTTTGTCTTTATTATGTTAATTAATTGTTGAGATTCTCTACAACAAAAATTGAAATAATATACTTCAGTTGCTTGCTGTATAATGAATAATACTTTTGAAATCTCCTAAACATATTTCTCGGTAGTATAGTTTTTTATTGATTACATTGTTTTATACTTATGTTAAATAACACTCTTTATAAAACTAATCTAAATTATATAAAAATCTTAAGCATATCTTATACAAACATAATATCCAAACATGTTAGACGTCATAACTTACAAACAATTAATTGCTTATATTTAAATGTTTCATCAAAATTTGAGAAGTAGATATGGCCACACTATAGCAGCATTTGTTGATTAAGTGTTCAATTTCTTTTTCTTCCATTTTTAGGTCTTTGTGTAGGATATTTGTGAAATTTTTGTGTTCATCAGTCTCAATCATCTCACCATAGCAACCTACAATGAATATTCCTAAGTAAACGGGGCATCGATGGATTCTTTCAAGTTCATTCACAATATTTAGATCACGAAGAATCGTATCAACATTTGTGTTGTCAATCTGGGTGGTGGAGTTGATTGCATAACGTGTTCGTTTGATTTTTTCTTGTAGTCTGTAATTTTGAATATGCGCAACAGACACTTCGATGAGAATGATGCAATCTGGATTTGAAAATTTTATCATAATATCAGGTTTGTTATGATATAATTTCTTCTCAGTTAATATTTTTGTGCCAGCTCTTATGGTTATATTTCTTTGTCTTTGTTGGTAGTCAACAGTTAGGGTTGCTTTTCCAAATTGAAGGCCTCTTTTAATATCTTCAGGGGCATCTGTAACTGTGAGGATGGTTTTGAGTAGCCAATGTACAACGTTGTCATGTCTTGATATGTACATGTTTGTTGGGCAGGAAGATGAAACATGATAAGCTGTTTCGGCATTTTTACATCCTCTCCTACAATTTTTCCTGCGGCCTGGAATTGAGCCAAGTCCATGGAGTTGTTCTTCTGCCGCAGAGTGGAGTAGTGACAGTCTCCAACCGTCTATATAAGGGGATGAATAGGCGGGAAAGGTAATCTTTTTCTTTTCAGACGTTACAACTTTACCATAATGCATGTTTGCCGTCCATTGTTGTAACAGTTGATTTTTATATTGCGCTCTAATATGTTTGATGATGTTTTCGCATATCTTCTTGTATTCGCCTAATGGATAAACTGTGGTTTCGCATCCATATTTTTCGATAATGAAGTCATGGTCACTTATGGGGTTTCTCCACCCTGCAGTTTGCAGACTTTTGTAAGATTCGTATGTTTTTGTCATGTCTGCATGGGATTGTAAGTAAACTCCTTTTCTGATATAATGAATTTCCGTTTCTAATTCTATGGATTTCATACCTAATCCTCCTTCTTGTGAAGTTAGATAAATTCGAGCATTTGATGTTGTTCTTCCTTTCAAGTTATACTCTACTAATAGATTTCTAAACATGGTATCTAAGTCTCTGCAGTGTTTCAATGTAGTTGCTCTTTTCTCATTTGGAAACATATTACCCATAATATAAATTACTGCTGGGATAATCGTGCTATTAAATAGTTCGATTTTTTGTTTTGAAGTAAGTTCTGATTCAAATATTTTTGTGGTTTTTGTTGTTATTTTTGTTTTTATGTTTTCTAAATTTTTGGCAGTATCTCTCTCTAGTTGGTCTAAACCAAGGTACGTATAGCCTTCTCTCACTTCTGGAAGAAATGGAGTGTCATCTTCCTCTTCTTGAAACTTCATGCCATTCCTAGTGTAAACTCCACATTTACCTTCATTAAGTTTTAATCCAACTTCAGCGGAAGCTTTTTTTAGTTCGTTTGTTATTAGTTTCATGCTCTGTTTCGTATTTGTGTGACACTTGATATCATCCATAAAAGCTAAAATGGTAT
Organism: Galeruca laticollis; assembly: GCA_963921935.1. NCBI lineage: Eukaryota > Metazoa > Arthropoda > Insecta > Coleoptera > Chrysomelidae > Galeruca > Galeruca laticollis. The sequence goes on from OY998177.1 coordinate 228,714,996, forward strand.
GTTGGCCTTTAGTACATCTGTTGATATTGGGATTGGTTTTTATGTGTTCTATGATTCCCGCAGTAATTAGAATGAATAGTAAAGGACTTATAGAATCGCCTTGATAAACTCCTCTTTTAATGTAAATGGGTTTTGTATTCTTTTTGTCTGTTCTTACTTGGATCGACCACAAATTCATGGATCCTCTTAAAACGTTTTTGATGTTCATATTTAAGGGAAGTTTTCCAATTAATCTTTTAAGTTGTCTATGTGAAATGGAATCATACGCTTTTCTAAAGTCAAACCAAGCTGAGTAGTGTTTTTTTTTTCTCATTCTAGCTAATTGTGTTACTGCCTTGTCTTGAAGCATTCCATGTATTGTACCCCATGTTTGTTTTCTTGCCAATTGTTCTTTCGGAATCGCTCAGTCTGGGAGATCATTATTAAGAATTACAGTTATTGTTCCTGTTAATATTTTATATTCTGTGTTTAGTAGAGCGATGGGGCGATAATTGACAGGGTCTTTTTCATCGCCTTTTTTATAAATTAGTATTACATTTGCTCTTACATCTGTTTCTGTCAGGTTTTCTTTGCCTTGTAGTATTTTAATGATGAATTTTGTTAAGTATTCTTTGGCACTAGGTAATATTTTATAAAGGTAATTTGGTATGTAATCGCTGCCGGGGCTCTTCCAAGGTGATGTTTTCTTTATTACTACTTCAATAGTTGATTTTATAGTTGTTTCATCTAATTGTTGATTGTAGTTTTTCCCCGTTGAGTATTTTTGAAGTTTTCCTAGCCAGGTGTTCAATATGGGGGTATCATGTGTGTCATCAAATTGAGAATACAATTTCTGATAAAATTCTAATACTTTCGACGGGTCTGGGCTTCTTTTAATCGGTTGTTCTAGTGTCCTCATTGATGGTCTGTTATTGAAAATATATCTCAGCCGCTGAGTTTCTGCTTGTTTTCGTTGATGTTCTGCTTTTTCTTTTAAAATTTTAATTCTATCATTTGTAGATGTAATGTACTGTTTGGGTTTCATTTTCAGTCTTTTCATTTCTTCAGCTTCTTCTTTCAGTTGTTTACTGAATGTACCTCCATTCCAATTTATTATTGTTTCTGCATTTTTCACTCTTTTTTCTAGTGTTTTCATTTTCTTTTCTGTTTCTATGTAGCTTGGATTTGGTTGTTTACTTTTTCCAACAATGTAATTTCTTAAAAGAACACCGGCTACATATATTGATTTTTTGATGTCTCTTCTTTTCTTTATATATGATAATGTACTATTTTCTATGGTGGTAATGTTGCTTCTCAATATCTCGTTTACATGGTTGACATATCTTTGGTGGCATCGTCTTATATAGAATTTTTTGATCTTTTTCTTTATTTTTGGGGTAGACCTGTATATATTTTTGAATTTTGTTTTTATATTATTTAGTTCGATTACATCAAATTCTTCAATGGGTTGTTCTGTTAGTGTTTGTTCTATATTTTCTTGAAAGTTACCTGTTTCATCATTGTCAATAGTGATGATTGTATTATTTTCCTCAACTGCAATTATATTGTTTGTTTTATTTTGTTCGTTTATTTCATCTTCACTACTACTACTGTTCGATTCTAGTGAGGTTTTCTTCATATAATAAATATTTGGGTATTTTTCTCAATTTCGTGGCTATTGCTTTTTCTGTTCTACCAGGAATGGAATTGAGGATTGCCTTAACACGTTTTGTTACCTGTTGTTCTTCTCTGTTTATATATTCACGTATTAATTTACGTTCCTCATCTTTCGTCCATTTGTTTGGCTGCTTTGGTGGTATGTTTCGGTTATGTTTTAGTTCAAGACATTTCTTTTTGATTGCTGCTATTGATCGGTTAGGGATTGTCTGCCTTATGACCAAGTGATCTTCTGAGGTAATGGGACCTTCCTTGTTGTTTAGGTATTTCTGAATTACATTTATTTCACTTTCTTTCCATGTTGACATCTTGTTGACGTTTCACAGTTTTAACGTGGTAGTATAAGTTTTTTGCGTGATTTTTGTTATCACTATCCCTATTTATTAGTATTTTATTTAAAATGAGATAGTTCTACTTTTATTTGACGTATTGGGCCCGTATTTGCTAATTAATTTCGAAAAATTATTTAGATAACTTGCTCACACGTCCACCTTCGATGAAAGCTGTCATAAAAGTGGTAGTATAGTGGTCAGTATCCCCGCCTGTCACGCGGCAGACCGGGGTTCGATTCCCCGCCGGGGAGGAATTTTTATTTTCTGAAAAGTTCCACTCATTTTAGCCGGTGATTTTAACATCAACTTCAGTAATGAAAAATCAAAACCATTGGTACAGTTTCTAGAGGAAGAATTTTTTTATACCATTGATGCAGTTTTTTCAAGACATTTAAATAAAATAGAATCCCAAACATATGTTTCCTACTTCAGTTACCACAAGCCAATTATTACGAAAATTGAACCTACTGATTAAGTTTATATAACATTATATTTGTTAATAATAAAAAAAATATTATTATAACATAAAAAAAAAATTATTACAATTCCTTCACTAATTAATCGAAAGGAACTTCGTTCCATCCGGGTGTCCCTTGACACCTCTCAACTTTTTTTTAATAAAATTGGACAGGATGACCCCGAAAACTTCTTTTTTGTCCCTTATCCCATTGTTTTGTTAAAATGGCATATTAGTTCAAGACATGCCATTTAATTATCAATTCATTCATATTGTAACACGATAGTGGATTTTTTGAAATTGTTTACAAACAAAGAATAAAATTTACAATTCTCCTAATAACGTTTACAATTTCTGGCCATTACCTAAAGTCACTAAAATTCTTGCAAAAATACAGACTCCCTTTATATACAGCACAAAAAGCAGAGATTAACAAAAATAGATATTTATGCTACAAGTTAACTGTTAATTATCGATATCTACCACGTACAAGCTGTTTACGACAGCTTCTGTGTAATTACCATGTTTATTTGCATTTGTAAAAATATGTATTGTATTTACTACTTTTTGTGAATAAACATTATATTATTATTATCTCTAAGTGCAAAAAGTGAGTGTTTTTTGCACGTGACGTGAAATTGTCCAACGAGGCCTTTAGGCCGAGTTGGACAACACGTCGAGTGCAAAAAACACGTTTTGCACGAGTTGCATACAATATTTTTTCTACATCCATGCAAAAACTGGAAAATTAGAACCATGTCAGAACTCAAAATGTATTTTAACCATTCTTCTTTTTTTGTATCTTTATGGCCTCCACCTTATCAGTACTTAATCATAGCTGGTTTTCGCTTTGGCCATTTAAATTTTAAATAATCAAAGATTTTTGCAATAATTGTAACTCGTTGAGACTAAGTAGTAAGATACACATATCGTAAAAACCAAATAAAGTTGAGTTTACGTCATCATTGTGAACATTTGTAGCGTTGTCAGAGTGTTCACGAAATATGGAAATTAACAGAAAATAACTGAAGTCAACAAAAAACGTGAATGTAACGTAAGGATATTTTATTCACGTATTACCTACCTCTTGTACAGCATTTAAGGGCAACAAAGGACCATTATTATTCCTTTCTTGTCCAAATTAATTTACTAATGAAGCCACAAGTTCTTTGCATCGGCTATTCAGCTGTTTGGGCATTTTAACAATCACAGAAGAAAATGCTTTGTTGTTTTGAAAACAAAAACAGTTTTAATTATAAATATTTCTCACAAGAAAATTTTATAAAGCACGTAACTATAACCTCAAAAATCGATGACAATACACGAGTAGAAAAGTCACAAACAACGCGGCAACATGACATTATTTCTGGCAGTGACTATTTTACCGTCAATAATTGGAGGCGTCTTTATGAAAATTTTAACACAAATGTTTACATCGAGGGACGTCTAAACCTAATAAAGCTATATTGCTTATACATTAATTTGGTACAAAAGTTTTTTTATTGATCGGGTTATCTTTAGAACCGATTAATTAACAAATTTAAGTATATGCACTTTTCGATAGAAATGTATCCACACATGCGATAGAAATACGCCCTTGGTGACGTAAACGCAACTTTATTTGGTTTTTACTATATATTATTGCTGTATTAGAGCAGGATCAGACACTTGCTCTGGATTTTTATTTTCTTTAAATGTTTATGAATGTCATAAATCATCACAAAACCGACAAGAATGACAGATGAGTGGAACAAAAATTTTGTTGCCCTAGTGCAAAAAAGAACCACTTTTTCCATTAAATGTGTTTCACAAAAGTGTTGTTTTTTGCATGAACGTAGAAAAAAAACATTTATTTTATCTTATCGCTGTCAGGCGTTCACCAAATTTATTTTAATATTTCTCTTCGAAAAGAACAAAATAATTCACAAAAAAGCGGCACGTTTGTTCTTATCCGTATCGGGTCGGGCGGCATGTTTGTATCATTAATATACTTATATTATCTATACCAATTGCCGCCTTCTCATTCCCTAAAAAAGCATAAGTCTATATTCCGAATACCGATAATATCATATCGGCTTAAATCACCGTTCTCCTTTCACCTAATATTTGTAAATAATGATATTTTATATCGATTTTCGATCGGCGCGGTCTTCCAATGCTAGAGTCGATGATCGATGATGCCGATATTGCAGTATTCGGTTGAAACTGAATCACCGATCACTGCGAGAAATGAATCACTGGTGGTGCCAGTGATTTTACATTCACCGGTGAAATATGGTGGTTACCGATATATCGACCAAGACTAATATCGAAGACAAGCTGCGAGAAATCCGCCTATTGATATTCAGAATGATACAAAGATATGTTTCAATGGTAATAACACACATTATTGCTATGAAAAATAACCCGAATTGCCTTCGTCTAAATGTGTTGTCCCGAGTATCAAGTCGTGCGTGCATTATTTGTAATGTTCGTCAAAATATTTTTGTTGCTTCTGATATCTATGTCCAAGATTTCTGGAGAATTTGTGGTCACCATCTTAATCATCAAGGATTCCTTTCAAATTACTTGCATGGAGGTTTGAATTTTGTGAATAATAATAATAAGGTCGGTTTTAAAACGTCCGGCGACGTTGTCCGATACCTAACTTCCACTCGTTTCTATTGTTCCATTGGCCCTCTCTTAGGTCTCCAGCACTCATAGCTTTAGTTACTCCTTCTTTCCATGATTTCCTAGGTCTTCCTCTCTGCCTACGGTTTGGTGGCACCCACTGCATTGCCAGCGTTGGCAGTCTGTTTTCGTTCATTCGCTGTACAAGTCCGTACCATATAAGTTGCTTTTTCTCAATATCTGTTGTGAATGAGCCGACCCATACGTTGTCTGACATCATCGTTTCGGATTCTGTCTCTTCTGGATATTCTAAGAGATCGTCTAAATACATCCATCTCGGTCGCCTCAAGATTTCTTCTATTGTTTTCTGTAATTCTCCATGTCTCTGCGCTATAGGTTAGATTACTTTTGACAAAGGTTTCGTAGATATTATTTTTCCGTTGTTTTGTGAATAAACCATACATAATTTCCAATCTCCAACATTTTCTTCAAAGAATGAGGAAAATTGCTAATAGAAACAGGCCACTCCGTAACTGGGAGAATATCAATTGTCTCACTGAAGACGAATTTAATGAGCTCACATCAATTTCAAAAAACGATTTTTGACAATTACTAGAATTTTGCGATATTATTGAACAAGGTTGCAAGAGAAAAAAATGTCGAAGAAAAAAACATTTCCTCACATTTTTTATAAAAATGAAGCATGGATTTTCAGATGAGTTTTTGAAAATATTGTTTAGTTATTCTTCCCGACAAGCCACAAGCCTCATTATTTCTAATGCGAGACTATCTCTTTTACAACGGTTCGTACCGAATAATATTGGATTTAATTCGATAACGAGAGAAAATTGTATAAACAGTCATGTATCCCCTTATACAATCCCACACCAGACATTACCATGCAATAGTTTATATAGATTATACCTACAATAAAATAGAAAAGAGCAGTAACTTTCGAATATTGAGGTAATCATACTGTTTCCACAAGAATGAACATTTAGTCAAACCAGAGATCATAGTTGCTCCTGATGGATATATTTTGGCAATCAACGGGCCGTATTTCGCAGATACTAAGAATAATGATGCGAGTGTTCTAAATCACGAATTACAAAATGATATGAATGGAATGAGAAGATGGTTTCAACAAGCCGATATTGTGATAGTCGAAGAGGCTATACAAATCCAATCAATAGTCTACAAGAACTTTGCTTGCATTACTATATGCCACCATTTCTACCGCCGAATCAAAGGCAATTAACGACAAATGAAGCTAATTAGGCACGTTTAATAACCACTACTAGATGGATTGTAGAAGCTAGAAATGGACATTTTAAATCAATTTTAGAATATTTTCGTCAACCCATATCAGCCATACATGCTACGAAGTTACGTGATTATTACCTGCTGGTGCTCTTATAAATAAATACTATCCTTTGATAAATATGCCTGGAACGTTGGATACGGCCACACAAATGTTAGTTGATTCCGATGATGTCAACATTGTTCAGGCACGAAATGAAGCTGAAAACATCCGTACTAAGAATGGTCGATGGATTCGTTTGAATCAACTTCATATACAATCGTTCCCTCGCCTTGATATTGAATATTTAAAATCATTTACTGGAACATATCGCTTGGCTGCGTCATATATCTAAGATACAATCCGTAGAGCTGGTAAAGTAGATAACATTTTAGAAATCAATGAGTTACATGGGGAGCCTAATTTTCTACGATTCAGAATATTTTCTTGGTTCAGGAATGCTACTAAACACATGCTTTGGGTTGTTTTCACTGAAAGAGGTGACGAAAATCCAGAAGATCCTGTTCTCCCCATTTCGGGGTATTATTGTACTTGTAAGTCCGGTGCTAGGACTTTACGAACTTGTGCGCATGTTGCTAGTGTAATATGGTTTTTGGAGTACGCTAGATATCAAAAAAACATACAATTTCCATCAAATCGTCTTTAAGATTTCATAGGAGATGCAGCAAATAGAACACATGGATATCGATCCAGAAATAGTTTAATTCTGTTGGTTATTTTCTCATTTAAGAACGTTCATAAGAATCTTCTTCTTATTCGTATTTGATATTTTTTTATTATGGAGAAATTCAGTTATCCATCAAGTATTTTCCTCGTTGTGTTGTCGTCATAATATGCCATGCGCATTGCTCGTGCCAACCCAATTAATAAATTATATCCTATGGATATCTAAAAAAAAGTAATATCTCATCCATACCTCAAATGTGACTAGTATTACAGCAATGAAAAACTCAATGTGAAAATGTCACAAATTTATTTTATTATACTGAAGTGCTGAACTACTAGTTTCGGCCCTCAATGGCCATCTTCAGGTTAAATGATGATAATTATTAGTGGAGCAACAAACGTTCACACATAGCGCCGATGGAGGCAAGGATGTAATTTAGGTTACTGGAAAGCGCAACAACTATAAATGCATGTTACCCCCAAAATAAAAGCTAACGATACAAATTCTGGTAAAAGTAAACAAAATTCATTCTGTGTATACCCCCTTCTTCTTCTTTCGGTTCCGTCTTCACCTTAGTGAAGGTTGGCAACAATCTCGGCGAACTGGGTTCGGTTTTGAGCAGCTCGGAATAAGGAATGTGAGTCGAGTCCGGTCCAGTCTCTTATGTTTTTCAACCACGAATGTTGGCGTCTTCCTATACCTCGTCTGCCTTCTATTTTGCCTTCCATTATTATTTTCAGCAGCATCATTCTATCACTCCTGATTACATGTCCCAAGTATGCGGTTTTTCTCTTCTTTATGTCGACAACTAAGTCTCTGTCCTTACCTAATATTCTCAAAACTTCTTCATTACTGATGTGGTCTGTCCAGGGTATTTTTAAGAGCCTTCTATACACCCACATTTCGAAAGCTTCTAGCCGCCTTAGTGTTTCGGCCTTTAGGGTCCAGATTCGGATCCATACAGCAAGACGGAATAGATGTAACAATTGACAAATCTAAGGCGTAATTTCAAGTTCAGTGATCGGTTACAAAGCACTGGTCGCATTTTATTGAATACTGATCTGGCCTGTTCTATGCGCGATCTGATTTATGTACTAGAACTCAGATCAGATGTTATCCAGGTACCTAAATACAACTTGGTTACGTTTTCGATGGGTAGTCCTTTTATGTATATAACTGGTGCTGGATTAGTTCTTCTAGTGATGGCCATTACTTTTGTCTTCTTTATATTAATTTTAAAGTCCAGGGTCTCTCCTACTCTGTCGATTCGATTTAAAAGTTGTTGGAGTCCTTCTAAGCCATCGGCTATGATGGCGGTATCATCTGCGTAAGTTGTTAATCAGATGCCCGTTTATTCTAATGCCGTGTTCCATACCCTGTAGAGCTTCATCGAATATGTAGCCAGAATATATATTAAATAGTAAGGGCGATAAGACACATCCCTGTCGCACTCCCCTATGAATGGATACATCATCTGTTTTGTTTACTTCGACCCTGATGGCTGCTGTTTGGTCCCAGTATAAATTTTTCAGTATCTGGATGTCGTTATTATCGAGACCCTTTTCTTTCAGGATGTTAAACAGGGCTGTGTGTTCGACTCTGTCGAACGCCTTCTCGTAGTCGATAAAACAGATGAAAGCCTCTTTTTGTTGATCTCGACATTTCTGTAACAATACAGATAGGCTGAACAGTGCTTCCCTCGTGCCCATTCCTTCTCTAAAACCGAACTGTGCGTCATCTAGATCTATTTCGCATTTTTTGAATATCCGTTTGTGTATGATTTTTAAAAGAAGTTTTAATGCATGACTCATTAGGCTAATTAGTCTGAAATCTTCACATGTATGTGCATTTGCTTTCTTCGGTATGGGAATGAAGTCGGACTTCAACCAGTCGCGTGGGATGTTTCCCCTTCAGAATGTATAAATTTGGTGGAAACCCTATTGATTTCCAATAATTTGTGCCCGAATGTCATATCTGATGTGGTGAACATGCTCCAATTAGCTTTACAACAAAGCTTTTTTCAATTTAGTAACAAATTTTACCAACAGACTACAGGCTTGGCTATGGGTTATAATTTGAGCCCTTTACTTGCTGAAATTTTCATGAATAATTTGGAAAAAAATTATGTTAATGATCCCTTTTTTAAGAAATATATAGTCTTTTACTATCGCTATGTCGATGATTGTATAGTTCTTTTTAACGGTACCCAACAAGAGGCTTTCTCTTTCTTGGATTTTATCAACACCCTTCATCCTAGGATTAAATTGACGATTGAGTTTGAGAATAGTATTCCCTTCTTGGACCTGTTGATCACTAGGGATGTTAGTTCTGGAAGGTTGGATTTTCAGATTTATCGTTAACCTACCACAACGGACACAGTTATTAATTTTCACTCTAACCACCCCCAGTCACATAAAATTGCACCCTTCAATAGTTTCTTGCATAGGGCTTTTTCATTGCCTTTGTCACATGACGCCTTCACTAAGGAAATCAATATTATTAAACAAATTGCAATTGATAATAACTTTCCACTCTCTTTATTCAACCAAATATACATTAGATATTTTAATAAATTTAAACTAACTTTTCCCACTATTACATTACACGATAACACTTCAAATAACGATGTATCTAAGTATGTTGGCTCTTTACATTTCCTTGGCCCTGTATCTTATAAGTTTGGTAACATTTTCAAGAGGTATAACATTAAATTTGGCTTTAAGACTGATAACAATCTAAGATCTTTTTTGGTTAACACCAAAGATTCTGTTCCGACGTTACATTCTCCTGGTATATATAAATTGAGCTGTCAGGATTGTAATTCTGTCTATATCGGTCAGTCTAGTCGTTTGTTAGACACTAGAATTAAAGAACATCTTAGTTTTGTTAAAAGATTTCAAAATACTGACCCACCTGCTTCACCATCTGCTTTTGCAAATCATATTATATCTGAAAACCACAATTTTTCTTTATCAGATGCGTGTAGATTACATAGGTGCTTTAAAGGTCCTATGATGAATTTACTTGAGATTTTCGAGATTAACCGGATTAGTTCTGATAACAACGCTGTTTGTCTTAATGAGCAACTAAGACCAAAGGATCCATACATCTTCCTCAATCTCCCATTTTGATTGTTTGGTGTATTTCTTTGCTTTTGTTTTGTTTGTTTTTATCGACCTCCTTCATGATTTCCATATCCTCGTACAAATCAAGTTTTAAAAAATGTTTGGTTGTTATGTTGTGGAAGAGTGTTACCCCGCTCTCGTGATCGATATTGTGGTTGTTGAATTTCAAGTGATGTCCAAATACGGATTTATCCGGAGTTTTTTCATGTTCAATAACTCTAGTTTTCAGGGACTCAAGTTCTCACTACATAAAGAACCCTCTGAGAACGAGTTGTATGAACTTTCTATCGAGGTTGATCTTATCATCAATAACCTCACTTCGAACGATAAATTAAGGAAACTGGTCACTGATCAATGTTATAACATTTTTTTGAACAAACGTTTTAATCATAACAACCATACCAAATTAAATTATAATAAATCCTCATACAATAATTTTCATAAAAATAAATTCTTTAAAACACTTAACAACATAAAGTCTAAAATGAGAAATCATAATTTAATTTTTACATAAGCAGATAAAGGACAAAACTACATACATTGATAGGGTGACCACTTTTCTTGCAGACAATAACTTCAAGGAAATATCATAGAATCCATTGAACTGGTTCATCAAAAGAACGAAAGATTTTATAAAAATTTACTCAGACCTTTTTTCAGAATTCAATGCTCCTTTTACTAAGATTTCTAGCAATCCAACTATACCACGGTGATGATATGACTATGTTATCGTTTGATGTGAGTAAACAGGAAACTCTTGATCTGGTAACTGAACTTTTGTATGACTCTAGAATCGCTCAACAAAATTCTTATTTCATTATTGAACTACTTAAATTTTGTCTTTCTCAAGATTTCTTTGTATTCAATAATTTATTTTATCAACAACCAGAAGGTCTAGCAAAGGGCAGTTGTTTGTCTCCCTTTTTGGCAGATTTATTTATGGATCATTTAGAAAACAAATTTATTTTGAAGAACAGTGAAATATTGCATTTGTCTAGATATGTAGATGATTGTTTAGTTTTCATAAAGGGTGGCCCCCATATAGCTGATACTTTATTAGACAAAATTAATAACGTACACCCTAATATAAAATTCACTATGGAATTAGAGTCTAATTTTGAAATCAACTTTTTGGACCTACGTATTAATAGAACTAACAACAAATTTGAATTTGGCATTTACCAGAAACCCACTCAGACTGACCACGGCATTTTTTCTAGTTCTTAGCACCCTATACAGCACAAACTAGCAGCCTTCAACAGATATTTATACCGTTTACAAACCATCCCTTTGTCAGCTGATAATTACAATAAAGAATATATATATATATATATATATATATATATATATATATATATATATATATATCAGTTTTAAAACGTCTTTCGACGTTGTCCGATGTCTAACTTCCATCTCTTCCTATCGTCCCATTGGCCCTCTCTCAGGTCTCGTGAGCTCATCGCCTTCGCTATTCCTTCTTTCCATGTTTTCCTAGGTCTTCCGCGTTTTCGACGATTAGGCGGCATCCAGTTCATTACTTTCTTGGGAAGTCTTTTCTCTTCCATCCTCTGAACATGCCCGTACCACACTAATTGTTTTCTATCGATGTCCGTTATTAAGGAGCCTTCTATCCCCATTTGGAGATGTACGTCCTCATTTCGTATTCTTTGTCTTCTGCTGATTCCTAACGATCTTCTGAATACATCCATTTCTACAGCTTCTAATCGTCTTTTGTTGTTTTCTGTTATTCGCCACGTTTCTGACCCATATAATAGGCTGCTCTTTATGAGGGTTTCGTAGATATTATATTTTCTATGTTTTCCGATTTCCTTACTCCAAAATATCCCATTCAAACACCCAATTATCCGTCTAGCTTGTGTGATACGTTTATTTATTTCTTTGTCGTCCTTCCCTGTTATGTCGAAAGTTACACCTAAATATGTATATTCATCGCAAGCCTCAATTTCCTCCTTTTCCAGTTCTATGTTCATCTTCTCTTGTGCTATAGGTAAATATTTAGTTTTTTGGGTATTAAGTTGCAAACCCCATTTTTCGTATTCTTCCTGCAGTTTACGTGTCATATATTCTAAATCATCTTTGTCATTTGCTATTAAGACTTGATCATCCGCAAACTGTAAGGTATATAGACAGACACCGCCAAGGTCAACACCCATTCCCTTACACTTTCTCTTACACAGGTTTAGTGCTCGGGCTACGTAGATTTTAAATAGTGTGGGTGAGACACAGCATCCCTGGCGTAGTCCTTTATTTACTATAAATTCTGGTGACAATTTATTGCCTACTTTTACTTGTGATATCGTTTGGTCGTAGAGATTTTTCAAGGCTTTTATTAGGGTATGACTAATATTAGTTTCTTGTAGGACTTTCCATAACTTATTTACAGGAACCGTATCATATGCTTTTTGGAGGTCAATAAACATGAGATGTACATCCTGATTGGTACCCATTTTGTTTTCTATCATCTGTTTTAAGCAAAAAACGTTGTCTGTGCAGGTTCTTCCAGCTCTAAAACCCGATTGCTCCTTCTTGTTCCCTGTATTCAGATTCTATTAAATCTCGAAGGATTCTTCCATATAAGCGGCTCATGGTACTAGTAACAGATATACCCCTATAGTTTGCACAGTCAAGTTTGTTTCCCTTCTTATGAATAGACGAAATGTAGGCGATTTTCCATTCTTTTGGTATAGGAGCGCCATTTAAAAATTGATTCATGCACCATGTTATTGCTTCAAAAAGTTTATTCGTTCCGTTCTTAAGTAACTCGGCCGGAATGTCTCCTGGTCCTGATGCTCTATTGTTTTTCAAGTGTTTTATAGCTTCCTTCACTTTATCATTATCGATTTTAATCATTTCGCCTTCAATAACAACATCCGTCGGTGTGGTTATCATATATTCGTCTCTATTTTCTGTCAGGAGCGTCTCGTAATGTTGTTTCCATTTGTTGATAGAGATTAATTGTAAATTTGTGTCTTTCTTTTCTGTTGTTTTCACTCTGTTTATAAACTTCCATGTTTCTGTACATTTTTTGCCTCCTAAATAGGTATTTATTTCTTGGCATTTTTGGTCCCACATGTCCCTTTTTGATTGATTTACTGTTCTTCTCGTCGTTCTCTTCAGTTCTAGGTATTTATCTCGGTCATCTGGTTGTTTGGTACTTAACCATTTCCCGTAATCTTCCTTCTTTTGTTTTGCAAGTGTTTCTATCTCTTCATTTATCCACAATTTACTACTACTAGTTTTATATCTTTCTCCTAGGGATTCCTCTGCTGCTTCATGCATACAATAAAGAATACAATATACTAAAACAAATAGCTGTTAATAATGGTTATGAGCCAACTATTGTTGACGATGTCATCAGGCGGAGGGAGGGAAAGTTGCTAATGTATACTGCCTACCCTGCGCTTGCTGATGCCACCAGCAAGTATGTGAGTCTTCTTTTTGTTGACCACAACTTGTGCAACAAATTAAGTATTTGCATCAAAAAATATTTTCCCGACACTCAAATTTCTTATAATGTTAAAAACAGTTTGAGTGCTTGTCTGGTCAATGCCAAGGACAAATTACATAAATTACAGAGGAGTGGGGTTTACAAGCTCTCTTGTTCTGATTGTGATGCCACCTACATTGGTAGGACTTGTAAATCCCTGAAAACTAGAGTTATTGAACATGAAAAAACTCCGGAGAAATCCGTATTTGGACATCACTTGAAATTCAACAACCACAATATCGATCACGAGACCGGGGTAACACTCTTACACAACATAACAACCAAACATTTTTTAAAACTTGATTTGTACCAGGATGTGGAAATCATGAAAGAGGTCGATAAAAACAATAAGTGCCTTAATGTACAGACAGAGTTTGACAGAAATTTTACCCCTATACATAGGAAACTTTTTGATGGTGAGATCCTACTTAATGATGACAATAGTTCAGATCAGTTGGGACCAATACAACACGTGACCACAACACCATAATTCGAGCTACATTTCCAACTTCCATGGCGGGAGGTTTCGTGCTTCTGCGCATCTCCTCTTCGGGGCCTCTTCCAGGGGATCGGCCGGTTTGTTGCTGAAGGGATGTAATACAATGCCTGTCGGAGCAAATAGCTCGAGGAGTAGTTGTTTATCCTTTGGAGACTTTCGGGTCGCTTCCCTGATTGGGATTACGGGGTGGGATGTGTGCAAGCGGGATTATTCTTGTCTGATTGTGAGTCACTTTTTCATTAAAGTTCTTTTTCATTTTTCCTTTTCTTCCGTGGCTCTTACTTTACTTTAAAACCTGAACTATTTTCAGTTATTCTCACCATCACACATTTGTTTCTCTGAGGAGGTCATAAGAACGTAATTGCTAAAGAAATTTACTAATCTTTCAAGCTTTTGTCAACTTTTGCTTCTATGATTCTCATGACGTCATCAGAGCACCGGCTGTTGTTAGCCTACCTTACTAATTAACACCTTCAAAAATTGTTCATTTTCAACTATACTCTATAATTGTTGTCAAACAGCTGACTCACAAATAATGTATCGAGTTAAATTTTATCCCCTATTTTAGGGATTTATCCATTGTACAATGGGTTGTGTGTGCTTTTTATTATTATTTTAATTAAATAGTGACTGTTTCAAGCACTATATTTTAATTCATTTTATGTATCTTCTAATTTGTGAGGATTTGGAGTACACCCTGACCATCTGAGTGAATTGTATCTATTTGGCTTTTGGCCCTTCTAAACCTTTTATTTTATATCGAGAATGTAAGATCAATTTTCTTACTTTTACAGGGGGCACTGATGATGGTTTATCATTGAACCGAAAGCGCTCTGCTAATAATAAATTCTTGTACCAAAAAACAAAATTTGGTTTCTTTTCGATAATTACTTATCAAATATATAAGATTCTTTGAACTTTTAATATTATGAGATGGGAGTTCCCACTACCATTCCGTATATCTGAGTAAGAATCCTCCTGGTAGGCAACAATATCCAAATTAGAATTTTGATGACAAGATGAATAATATACAGAGATTAATGAAAAAACTAGCCATATACGTAGCTTGATGTGCTACATTTGCGAGCAGAAAATAAAAATGGATTTCCACTGTTTGTATAATTATTCGAATGTATTACTGACTGATATGAAACAAGAATTCCCATTCTGCCATCGATAGAAAGTATGCAATGCAGTGGATAAGTTTGATGATTTTAATTTCCCAACTGATGCGAGTAGTTATTTGAATACTGTACATAAATTAGACAAGAGATGTTTTGAAGGGTCTCAAACTTGAGCTGATTCGTTTTAGTGACATTACAATACTATTTTCCTCAATACGGGAATGAAAACTAATAATGAAAAATCTAGAGGATTTGCTGAAACTCCTTCAATCGTGGAGTTTCCGATTGTGATTCTCACATAGTTATAAATTTTCGATTTGATTTGTCTTGAGTATTTATATGTCTTGAGTATTTATAATAATAATAGTTATGTCAACAAGAGACAGCGGTTGCTGGATATCTGTAATACATATGATTCATGTATATTACCTGATAACACTAGTGTTCTAAATTAACCCTTTTTACTTGGGCCATGTTCTAAATTAACCCTTTTTACTTGGGCTAATTAGAGGGAATGTAGGTTATCTGGTTATTCGAAGGACCACTACGGTTGTTTCTCACTGATGTAATGCTGAACCGTAGAATGAAATTAAACACGTAGATCACTTTATGATTTATATTGTCATGAACTTATAATTTATTTAATTTTGCGTCGACAATTAAGAGTTCACTTGTTATTTACGCGATGAATGAAGGTATTTTGCACATACTATGACGATTTATGAGATGACTAAAGCTTAAGGACACATGTTTGTTCCCGGTATGAAAACGCCGGGTGCTCTTCTAAACTGAGTACCTTTGTGTACCAAGTTCAAGGATGAAAAAGAGGGCGAATGTAGGGTATATGGCGTATTTATACGTCGGATAACGTAGGTCCACTTGTTCGGGTGTAACCAATGGGATACGAGTATTTTAAAATGTAATGTTCAAACACAAATGAAATTGCCAGTTGGAGATATGTTTTTTTGGGCTTGAAACGGTTTCGTAGATACAGATAACAGGGTTTGGACGAGCGTTTTTATGAAGAGATAAGATGTCGGGGACTTTGATATATTCAGTGGAATTTCAGAAAACGATATTTATCTGTTTTTCTTAGGTGTTAGTAAATTTAAATGACTTTTTTAGTGAAGTAAAGAAATATTAACTGTTGAAAATAAGGATATATTTAGTTATCTGTTTTGAGCATAATATTCGAAAGGTAGTATACAGGGGAAGTTGAAATAAAATCACGGGAGAATTTGGTAATTAAAAACCAAATTCGAACAACTAGTATCGTACGACATACATCCTTACTGACATGTGCCTAAGATTTATCCACTTGGAATGTTCCTTATATGGTAACATTCAACGGATATTTATAGGACATATTACTTCCTCTACCTAGTAGATATCTTGAGACTCCCGCATTATCCATGACGGGCATCTTTATTATGTGTGCCATCTGTCAAGGCCGTTCAAGTTGTGATTGGTTAATTATCCATATTTCTAGTTGAGTAGGCCTCATGGGGACACCATTATAGAAAAAAACCTCTGGGGTGGCGTGGAAATGATTTGAAATAATGTTGATTTCACTTCACTGAATTCCTTACTTTTACGTTTTGAATAAATATCTAACATAAGTATCTTCTCAGTCACATCAGGAAACTTCAAATGGATTGGTTAGTCTACTCATCTAAGATCCACACCTACAATTCAGTTAAGTGAAGTGGTAATTTTTTAGCGCAAAATAGTGAAAACATATGGACTTTTTCACAAATTGTTCACCTTGTAGGGGAAGGGCGGGCAAAGTGACATAGTTTACGTTTGACTGGCTCTTACAAAGTAAAAATAAATCTAAAAAATTTAGATTTTTGCTCATTCAACTAACATATTATTGGCCTTTAAGATCTGAAATATTCACCCTCTCAACTGAACGCATCTGCTTGAAATCGCGATATTTTTTCATCTTTGTGAAATTTCACTTTGCCCGCACTAATGCGGGCAAAGTGGAATTTTGGGGAGGGTAAAGTGGAATGCAGCAATAGCTGGAAAATTTAACACAATTAATGAATTTGGTAACACAAAAGATATTACTTTATTATCAAATGAAGTCATAGTTCAAATTTTAACTAAAAAATAACAGATTATTCTTAAAAAAATTAAAAGGCACATTTTTCTACAATAGGTAGGTTTTAGTCTTACATATTAACAAACTGACTGAGTTCCGGGATATGGAAGAAACCTCTTCGTAGCTGTTTTGGTTCGTTTATATTCATATGGAGATCTTGATATGAATATGACATCAGGTCCTCTTTTGCAGGCCATCGGAAATATTTTTGAGTTTTTTCCATACATTTAACTGTCACTCTATCTGTTGTTTTATTTACAACCAGCCCTGGGAAAAATTGTCCCTCATACTGGACCACAACCCAACGTCCTTCATGAATCATTTCTGATGAGAGAGTCCGTTTAGTTACTATTTTGTTTTCAGTTTCTTCATCTGAAAAGCTCTCCTCAGAATCACTGTCGTCTAATTTAAGGCTCGTTTCACTCTCTGTATCTGAGGCAAATAGTTGTTTTGTGACCTTCCTGACTTTCTTTTTTCTTATTTTTTCTCTTTTTTCTTGTTCCTTTTTCTCTTTTTCGTCCTTTTTTCTTTTGAGTTCGTCAATAAAAGGTGTGCTGGTAGCTACAACGGTAACACCTTTACGACTCTTACGCGTTTTTGACCCCTCTGCAATTTCATTATTTCTGCTGTCCACATGAGGTATAGGTAAAATGTCATGAGGTGAAACAATTTCAATTTTTGAATTACTAAGTGAACGATTAGTTGTTTCAGCAGCTGAGAAAGCATCATCAGGAAAAACTCGTTGGAAAGGGTATATGCCGGTTTTTTGAAAGCCTGAAATTGCATTTTGTAAGGTGGCTGCCTTTAGTTATGCTTCACCAAAAAGGGGTCCAATTTCGCGAATAGTGACCACTTTACCAGGATTCTCTCTCAGCCATATCCTTACAGCCTGCTCATAGTAAGCTGAGAGAGGGAACATGAATGCCACATCCAATGGCTGCAAGCGGTGAGTGCAGTGTGGAGGTAGTACTAAAATATCAACATTATTTTCCTTTGCCAACATCATCACTTCCAGATTATTGACGTGTGTAGCATGTCCGTCGAGAATTAACAAAACGCGCTCTTCAGCTGTAGGTTTGGAATATTTCATAAAATGTTTAAACCATTCTACGAATATTTCCGACTGCATCCACCCGGACGGATGTGTGAAAACTTTGGTGTTTGGAGGGAGACCTTTTTCAAACAATGGATTAGCTCGAACTCTCGGAAAAATAAGTGAAGGAGGAATGTAGTTTCCGGTAGCGCTGAAGCAAATTTCGGCCGTCACTAGAGATCCTCTTTCAGCTGATGACAAAACACCCACCTGCTTCTTCCCCTTTCGAGATAATATCTTTGACGGTCTGTTCGGCACTGTGCTAATACCAGTTTCATCACAATTGTACACTCTATCAGGAGTGTAGTGATGAGATTCGTATAATCCTTCAAGAAGGTCAAAAAACTTATTAACGTTAACTTTGTTGAACGCAGAAGCCCGTGCTGCAGATGTTTTCTCAGGAAGTCGTAGAGAGAGTTCAGGATGTCGTCTTAGAAACCCCTTTACCCAGTCCTTTCCTGCCTTTTTGTCTCTTTTATTAAAGTTGTTAACTATTTTATTGTGTTCCGCAAATTGAAAGGCAAGATACTTTAGATCTGATATCGTCAAACCAAAAAGTCGAGATTCCATGGTAAGGATATAGTCAACCAAGATGTTTTCTTGTACGGAAGTAAATACGGTCCGAAAGCGTCCCAAACCTTTTTTTGATGCTAGATTTTCAGGTTTTTTTAATCTTCGAAATAATGTTGCTACTGGAATGTGGTAATTTTTTGCAGCTGCATTAATACTGTTAGTACCTTCCCGAACTGCATTTATCGCAGCCTTCATACAGTCTTCTTCCCATGCTTGTTGATTACTTTTTCTGTTGTATTGATGAACCATTCTTACCTGCAAAGAATTAGAAAAAACCATTCTTAAACATGGCGGGCAAAGTGAAATAATTTCATATTGCCCGCCACATCCCATTCCACTTTGCCCGCCCTGTTTAAAAATTATGCAAACATTAATAACTTTTTACATAGCCGTAATAACGAGATGATTATTAGTAAATATGTTCTCAATTCATTATTTTATGTAGTCATTATAAGTAAACCAAAACAGGCATTATAACAGAAATGTCAGAGCATCGGAAACATTAATATATACTTACAATTTTATCGAAGAAAACACAAAAACACGAACGACAAAGATACCTGCAATAAGATTGCCGCCATACTAGTTTCTAGCGGTGCCAACTGTCTTAATCTACAAATAAATGGCACTAGATGGTAGCCACAGTAACAACCAAAAATTTAAACTAGAAATTTCACTTTGCCCGCCCATTTCGCTTTGCCCGCCCCTCCCCTATATGAAAATCACGTCATAAGATTCCGTTGATGTACGATATGAATGAAAGTATTTCGAGTTCTTCCATGAAAAAATATTGCTACCTTTTCGGACTCCCTCATGAGATATAGGGTGATAAAAAAAAATCAAGGTTTTTATTTAATAAAGTATACGTAATTTTTCAAATTTACATCGTTCGACTCTGTATACGATGAAACACATAATTTAACATTCTTCACGAGAATTTTGTCATTTTCGGTGTGTTTATTACTACAAGGTGTCCGAAAAAACAAAATTCGTTATTTTTCTATATTCGTAAATTTAATTGTATGAATTGTATCAACATGATGAAAGATGAAATGAATTTATAATATTATGTGATAATTCAACCTTTATTCGCATTTTCTCTTTATAAAAACAAAATTATGAAAGTGTCAAAATAGCATTATTATCAAGTGAAGTCGCCCTGTAGTTCGAAAATATTTGGAAATGAATTTCTCATGAATTTGTCATACAAGGATGTGATGATAATACCACCAAAGATAAATCAGAACTCAACTTGGGAGATACGGAGTGATAAAAAGTAAATATATCTCATATTCAACACCTTGTATCTCGAAAACTAGTCAAAGGATCGTGTTGCGCCCATTGAAACATTTCACCAGAATGATCAATTCTACATTATCAAAAATTCAAGAAATTTGACGGGGAGGCATTTTCCCATATAAGATGTGCGGTGTCCTTTATTAATGGTTTTTATCTTTTTATTATAATTTAACTACCGTGTATTTTTTAATCTTCTTATGTTTTGCTAACTGTGAAGTTTCTAGCCATGTATATAATTTGCTAAACACACTTTTTTTAGTAAATTATTGTATTATGAATTATATCATTAAAAAAATTGGTATTGATTTTTTAAAATATAATTGACCTGTTTGCAAATGATAATATCAGATCGAGAAATAAAGTTATTTATTACAATCTCCTTTAAATAAATACGAATGGCCTTAAGGAAATACAGTTCTACTTAATTATGGACTCTATCGCAATTTCTACAAAAATTTTTTCTGAATAATATTATAATTAAATCTAGATTGTGAACGTTTGTTAAGAATGAGGCCAGAAATGCATAAGGGAAATAACAGGAAATTCACGATAATAATCACATACAATGAAGATCAAAAGAAAAAAAATTGTACTGAAAAGATTAATCAATAATACACCTAAATAAAATATTGCTATGGAACTTATTATGAAAAAGCCCTTATCATAAAATAGGAATAATAATAACTCATTTCCAAAAACGAGAAAACAGATGAAGCCAACACCTGCCTAAATAAAATAATATGTACAAAATTCTAACACACATGCATCTAAATAGCTTATTTCCCAACGAACAGAAGGGTGCGTCAAAAACACCTGTTTTGTAATATAGCTTCATACACATTTAATTCAGCATGGGATACGATAAAATGATGTAGAAGTAATGCAGTATCATTTAAAAGGTTTTAATCATCTATAAAAAAGCAAAACTTTTACTTGAATGAAAACGTGAACCGAACGCAATATCTCGCGGCTATATTCTCGAACCTTATTGGTTCGTCACTGCAGATGGGACGAAAACGTTGCTTTGAAACGTGGCATGATTCTGTAACTGAAGGTGGGAATCAAACGATGGTTCGGAACGGAACATAGCTCCCCTCCTTAAAGGCTCCTGACTTTAAAACTACTTTTGATTAGGCAAGACTGTGATATTCTTGACCACGAACCTTCACAATGGCGCTTCTGATAACGCCATCACTACCTGGGTCAATGGAAATGACTCTGCCTACATACCAACGCAGAGGGGGTAGGCCATCTTCTTTAATGAGAACAAGAATGCCTGGAGTCAGAAGTTCTTCATGATTTCCCTTCCATTTATGTTGAATCTGGAGTTGCGATATATATTCAATGTACTAGCGGGACCAGAAATGTGGAACCCTTTGTTGTACCAACTCAAAACGTAGCAGACGGTTTTCAGGTATAGTACGCGCTAAACATATAGTGCAGAAATGTAATGGTATATCCCCTTTAAGTTATGTTGCGGAGCTAGACTCTGAAAGGTATTAGCATTTTGTTTACTTTTACCAATACCACTTACACACTACACTATATCTTGATGCTAGCCTAGCAACTAAATAGTGAGCGTTGCTTATTGCTGGTGGACACCTGCTGTGTTCGAAAAAATATACTTGTAGTTCAGTAAAATATGGGAAAAATAATAAGTTATTTGAAAATTAGATTACTAATTCTTGTTAATTAAACGAGATATAAGGTAGTGTTAATTGTCTGGTGTAGAAATGGACCATTTTTTCCTAATTTGTGTTGTCCACAAATAAGATCCCAAAAGGTCTCAGAACTAGTGATGAGCTAAACAGCGATATTTGCATAACGCCGTTAACAGCGATTTTTAAATAACGGCGATTTAAAAGCGTTATCGCGATCTCGGCTTTTCGCTCTCGGCCGAACGTTTTCATCATTTCGCGGCTATGCTCTCGCGTGATTGATTTTGCTGCTGAATATTAATTTCACTTGCCTGCTTCCTATTGTACTGATCATATACTGTGAAACTGGGGCTGCTTACCAGGAAACTTAGTTTTTCTTTATGAAGAAATCAAGTAACATGCTTACTTCTTTAAATAAACCTTCTTTTTGTTAACTATATGGATTGGAGTCAACTTTTGTGGCACAAAGAAATAATAACATGTATTAATAATATATTTTATAAAAACAAAAAAATATAATATATTAATAGAAACAAAGAAATTTTGGACATTTAAAAAACAGTTACCACTTATAAAAGACATTTATTTGCTATATTAGTAATTTGCATTTACAAATAATTTGAGTTTTCCTGTCACTTAATCGGGTTCTACGTTCATTCAGGACCTGACCAGCTTTAGAAAACAATCTTTCACATTTTTCTCGAAATCGTACATTAAAACATTTATTTAAGAAAATTCACAAATTTACCAGAATTTTTTTTTGTTTTTGATTTGATGCCAGAATGTTACTTTGGTTTTTTGTACATCTCAAAACATTCTATTACTTTTGTATCTAATTTTTTATTTTGGGTTTTATGCAAACATGTTACTGAAATAAGCCTGTCCAATTGGTCCTGTGACATTGGGACTTTTTGTTTTTAATTGATTTTTTTTAAAAGTTATGAAATAATTTCGCGTCTGAACTATATTTTCTTCTTTTACCAGTTTATAAATACATTTTTTCAGTAGTATAACAATAAAAAACCTACTGATAATAATTGTGCCGATTATAGCAAATATTTCGTAAACAATTTCAGTCTTTGTGTGTGACTCAACTTATCTACTTACGAACGCAAAAATGCAACCAGCAATTTTCTAATGGAATAATTGCATACAAGGTCCTATTTTATCCTACATAACTTTATGATGTGATTTTTAATCCCATTCATTTTTTAATTGTATGCAATTTATAAGCCATCGAATATTATTTCAGATATGTACATAATATTAATAAAGAAAATAGATTCTTTTGTGAGTCATACCAATAATAGAAGGAAAAACTGAGCAAGAAGTGGATTTATGTTACAAAGATCGATAAGTTTAAATTTACGAATACGTTGCCAAAAAATATATGTATTTATTACAACTGCAACAATAATTATTTTAAGTTGATTGTAGGTGTTGAATAATGGTTTATTTTTGAAAATGCGTCTGTAACTATTTTGGAAAACGTAATAAATACTGCTGAAATTAACCTTTAAAATAATACCTTCTATTTATATTACGCAAGTCCTATATTTTTACAAATGGTACCAATCTTTATCTTTATTGGCTTTATATATATTGAAATAGTATGATTTTATTTATAATGAAATTATTTAATTTATTATATTATGATCAAAATATTACAAAAATATTTTCTTTTTATTAATTTATACAGACTCTTATCTAACAGGGTAGAGTTCCAAACACTATTTTATCTAATTAGTTATTCCTACCTAGTTATTATATTGAAAACGTTTACAAAAATATTTTAATAAAATAAATACCTTCCAAATAAGCTTAACAGTTTTCTTTTTTGTTATAGACCAAATAGAATTTAGAATCTCTAATAAAATGTTTTAAACGGCACCTTTTATTTTCTAAATTGTTTTTAATCATTATAAGTAATATAAAATTTTTATTTATTAATAACACTAAAAACTAATTAAATTAAATGGAGAGAAAAATGAGATAGAAAACAGGTAGGAGTAGAAGGAGGATCAGAGGAGGAAAGAGAAGAAAGGGGACATGGTGTGGGTGATTTTCCAATGCAGCACTTAGAACAAGGAATGCAACAGACGGAGATTTGACAGAAGAGGCAGAAGAACAAGAGGATAGGAGACAAGAGAAAAAAGGAAGAACAAGTGAAGAAGATCAGTTGATGGAATTTTTGATCAGAATACGGAGGCGCATATTCTTACATCTTCTTTGTCTTTTACTATGGGTCGGAAGGTTATGCGGGTGGGCGATATGCGCCTCCGTGTCGATTTTGGTTGTTGTCCTGAAAACTCGGGATCTTCCAATTGAAGGCACAAATGAGCGTTTGGTTTCCCTGCTGAAATCCGTTGTTTTGTGTTTTCCCATGTTTCGATTAACATATTTGCTCCCAAATTTCACATCCTTATTTGGTTATACCGTGTTGAAGACGGCAAATGAACTAGAAACATGCATGTCCGCGGTTACCAGTAGCCTTTTTTCTTTTTGCGTGAATTACCCAAGAATATCTTTATTATATATATATATATATATATATATATATATATACATACATATAAACATTTAATTTTTTGGTATAATTATTCGACATTTGTATAACAAAACGTCCTTCCTTCCTTCATAATACCTATTGAAGCGCTCAAAATATAATATATTTTACACATAGTAAACGAAAACAAGTTGCACTTATTATAAATAACAAACAGGTGCATTAAGAAAAAAGTTTTTCCCTGCTGTCGAATGTAGACACTTTATTAATAGAATTTGGAGACTTCAAAAAGTAATAGGGTCGATGTCCGGTATAGTAGACCAGTCAAATTTTCATTAAAAAACTGTACAATTTCATTATTAAAGAGATGGATAGAAAAGACAGCTAAACATGGAAAAAATAAGAAAAATTGGACAAAACATAAAATAAACAATAAAAAACAGTACATTCCTCCTCATCAAAACATTAGAAGATATATTCAAACCTCGAAAAATAAGTTTAAAAGTAATACTTTGTATAAAAAAAGAAAAAAATATGAACAAAATTAAAGAATGAGAGAGAAAGAACTGTTTACAAGAACACGAACATCTTACAACACATGCTCTCAAAAATTAATTTCATCTATATATTTAATCGACTTCTTCCATATGGATGGAGCGTCTTCAGTCAACATGGATTCTTCTTCGTCAATGCCCAAACCAAGTTTGATCATTCTGTAGATTCGAGAAGCGTGTACATGAGGTACATCCAAAGTGAATCCAGAACTAAGCAGAACAGTTTCAAATAGTAAAATGTCTAAATATTTCACTGCTTTGTCTTTCTTATCAACTTCAGTCTCCTATGTATGGTTTTCGACTATGGAATGGTCTGGATTGATTTCCAAGCGTTTCTTGGCTTGAGCCTTCATGTTACGTATTGAGAGGTTACGATTCTACCAAACGGTTAGACACTACAACTTTTTCAACTTCGTTATAGAGGATGCTTCTTATTTTCTTCTTCATCTTCGGACACTTCTAATCCTTCTTTGGTGACAGATACGAGACTCTTTCCGTCGTAGTCTTTAAGTTGTTGGACTACGTATTCATCGATAGGTTCAGTCATGTAGACAACTTCAAATCCTCGTTTCTTAACAACTTGGTCCTTGTTCTCACCAGTGATATAGTAGATTTGTTTTTGTTTTTCCTTCATATGACTAACGTAGTCCTTGAGCGAGCAAGTTTCGTCTACACTGGCGGATGTGTGGTAACGCAAGAGATCGGTTTTGCGAATCTTCGTGGATACCTAATTTGATATTCTTCGAGAATTGTTCGTAGAATTTTTTATAACCGTATTTATCTTCGGCAAGTTCTTCAAAGGGATCTAAACATTTATTGACCCAGTTCTTGCGGATTACTTTGAGGATCTTGTTTTGTTGGAACATTTCTCTGGAAATATTCAAAGATAAATCTTCTGAATCAACTAGATATTATTATGGAGTAAAATCTTCACAGGTGTCCATAATAAATACCCTTCTTACATAAAGTTTGATGTTATTCCTCTTGTTTCCAAAAAGGCCAAAAGGTACACTACGTTGTACAAAGAGCAAGGCCCTAAATTCGAGATGACCTTCAACACTGAAGTGTTTTACGGCTAAATGGTCTTCCCAATGATTTGTAGAATTCACCATATTCTTCTTGGGTGATATCATCACCGTTCCTAGTCAAAATTAGTTTATTTATGTTTAGTTATTAATATTTTTCTTAAATGGTCTTTTTTGATCATTTTTGTCTTCGTCTTCATCTTCGCCTACATCTTCAATCTTTGGTTTATCAGATTCCTCTTCTTCTTCCTTCTTTTCTTCTTCTGCTTCATCGACACTCAATTCCTTTTCTGTTTCTTTTTCTACAAGCAATTTGATGGCATAACTGATTAATTGTCAGTGTTTCTTAACAATTTCTTTGATTTTGTTTTTTTCGAAGAACTCCGTTTGCTCTTCGATGTATAGGACAATTTTTGTACCACTACTAAGTGGTTCACCTTGATCTGGTAGAATAGTAATGTTGCCTCCTGCAGATGATTCCCGAATGTATTGTTCATCATCGTTGCTCTTTGAAACTGCGACTATTCTATCTGCAACTAAATATGTGGAATAGAAACCTACACCAAACGGTCGAATCATACTGATGTTGGCACCAACTTGAAGGGCTTTCATAAAAGCTTCAGTTCCATATTTGGCAATTCTACTCAGTCTCACGTTCACTTTATTAGTACAACTTCTAATTTGACAACAACAATAAATTAAAAGTACGAACAGTACGAAAAGAACATTGGTCAGAAAAGAAACAGAATGTCTGAAATTAACAAGGAAAAAGAAAGAAAATCTGCCAAAAAGGGAAAATTGGAAAATATATACAAAACTATGAAAATAAATTGACTAAATATTGTCGAAACAAAACTTCACTGGGCTATTTGTCTATGTCAGACGTTTCGATAACCGTATCACGTGACATTTTCAATTTGGCCCATTTACCCGAGTTATTAATAGTCCAAATACATTTTCATTTCTAGCAGGAAAGCTTAGGGAATTTTTCGGAAAATGAAAGCAGTTCATGATGATCTAATAAGATAAATTTATTTTTAATTTGAATTTTAAGAAATGAATGTGATAGACGATTGTAGAAAATAAGCTTTTTTCGGCAACTCTTGTTTAGAAGTTTATATCTATTCGAAATTCAAAACCAATCTTCTGAAAATATGCCTCATAATTTTAACCTTGTATAAAAAACTAAAGATTTCTTTTCCATTGGAGGGGTTTCGAATCATGCTGAATGCGAATACGTTTATAACTAAGCTCTAGCAATCACGTTTGGAAGTCTCAACATTTTTTGAAAAACGACTCGAAAGTAAACAAACAATATATTTTCGAAATATCCCGATGTCCTTTTTGTTCATAGAGTGCTGAATATTACTATGGACAAAATTGCTGAAAAAATTATATATTTCCATATTTTAGCACAAAGTTGTAAAACCAACTTGAAAGTGGTAAAAATTGAAAAACAATTTATTTAACTCATCATATTAATTCATACATATTTTTATCCCTCGGGAGACCTACTAATTACTTATTAATATATTAGGTTTAATCTATGTATCTGTTATTCCATCTACATACATCATATATACATAATTGATTTGCATTAAAAAATTAATTATGAAATTTTCTCACGTTTCCACTATAGAGATTAACGCTATTTAAATTACTATGCATTGTTCTGTAGCATATTGTGCATATAATTAATTCGGTAATGCCAAGTTGCCTGTAATTTTACGCATTCTACGCATATCAACCCGTATTATTATATCCGTATGGAATTTAACAATATTCTTTAATGTATGCTATAATAAAAGATGAATATATTCACAGCATTCACTGTTTTATATCACGAGGTCAAATTATAAACTACCTGGTTGGTAGGTATAGCCTCTCTTATATATTAAGTGCCCTTTTTTCTAGATCTTTCTAGATTGCGGCTCACAAAACAATGGCCTCCCTGGAATCGTCTATATAAGACTAGTCACAAAAACAATGGGTAACCGTTGGATGTTGCTATTTGTTTAATTGTATTAATTTCTCTATCCAAATTATATGTGTTCGTAGGAACTGAAAATGCTGCTAATTTATGTGACATGGGGTGATAAGAATTTTATGGAATAGTCACATCAGTGTGTGTCGGTTTTCTGTAAATTGAATAGTCACGTTCATTATTAACTCTTTGAATATTTAAATCAAGAAAATTGAGTTATTTTCTTCAACTTCTAACGTAAATTTAATATTTGGGTGTAAATTATCAATATGGTTGAAAAATACATCTAATTGTCGTTCACTACATATAAAACAAGCTAATATATCATCTACATATCTATCCCAAAATACGATATTTTTTGAAATGTTATATTCAAAGATTTTTTTTTCAAAACTGTCCATAAAACTGTTTGCCAAAATTGGTGATATGGAGCTTCCCATTGGTACACCTTCATTTTGAATATTTACCCTATTGTCAAAAGTAAAATAGTTCTGATTAATACATTCATCAAATCAATTGAGTATATATGATATTATGAAATTGACTGTCTCGACCCTTACTTCGTGGAAAATGCTCATATTAGTGTTTTTAAATGAAACTCAAGGTCTCTAGTTAATTCCACAATATAATACAAGTTATTGAAAATTGTCAATTTTTTATAATTTTCAATAACTTGTATTATATTGTGGAATTAACTAGAGACCTTGAGTTTCATTTAAAAACACATATATGATATTGTTCCTGGATTAATATTTTTATCTTCTACAATCTAAATAATTAAATCTAGCGGTATATATACTAATTAAATGGAAGGGCAGATGTTTGAAGGTACAATGATGTAATAATACGGGGTATAGTCGTAATGAAGGTAATTCAATATAAAAAAAGTATAAGGAATGTGGGTAAAGTTGACCCAGCCTTTTTCGAAATTAAAAAAAAAGTGCTGAATTGTGCTCCTTTTGCTGCAAAATATCTCTTTTTTCAATAATTGAAGTTTTGAGAATTCCATTCGGACTAAAGGGAACTCCAGCAACATTTCAAAGAGTGATAGACAACATTTTAAGAGGTATCCAAAACGAAAAATGTTTAGTTTATCTCGACGATATCATTATATTTAGTACAAACTTGCAAGAGCACATAAATAATTTAAAAGAAGTATTTAAAATGTTACGCGAATCGAATTTTAAAATCCAAATTGACAATTCCGAATTTTTGAGGATAGAAGTAAGCTTATTTGGGACATATTGTTACCCCTGAAGGTTTAAAACCAAATTCCGATAAAATAAGTGCTATTCAAAAATTTCCCATACCTAGTAAAGAAACTAAAGCTTTCCTAGGACTTCTTGGATATTATAGAAAATTCATTAAAAATTTTTCAAAACTGACTAAACCTTTAACTAATCGTCTTAAGAAAATGCAGTAATTAATATAAAATATCCTGATTATACTAATTGTTTTAATACTTGTAAGAATATGTTATTAAATGATCCTATTTTGCAATACCCCGACTTTTCTCGTCCATTCAATCTCACAACAGACGCAAGCAATTTTGCTCGAGGGCGCTGTTCTTAGCCAAGGAAAAATCGGAACCGATTTACCTGTGGCATATGCTAGCAGAACACTTAATGATTCTGAAGTAAATTATTCAACAATTGAGAAGGAACTCCTTGCAATTGTTTGGACTGTAAAATATTTCCGCCCATATCTTTTCGGAAGAAAATTCACTATAGTAACAGACCATAAACCACTTCAATGGTTATTTTATTTGAAATATCCCAATTCTAAATTAGTTAGATGGCGGTTGAAACTCGAAGAATACAACTATGATATAGTGTACAAGAAAGGTGCATTGAACACTAATAGTGACTGTTTATCACGAATCCAGCTAAATATGAATGAAGTAAATTATTCGGATAATCCTCCCAAAAAATGATTAGTTTATATGGAAAAATTTAATGACTCACTTTCAAATAATACAAAAAATAAAAATGTAGAAACTGAAGATTTGAATGACGATAATAATACTATTCACACTAACATTGAAAATCCTATTGCAGGAATACCTATTTCGGAATCTGCAGAAAATGTGGGAAAAAATCAAATTGTAATCTCTGAAGGTAATTTTGAACCAGCTACACCAAGTATAATTAAATTATATGAAAATAAACAAAGAATTCTAGTACAATTTTCTAAAAAAAACTTTGAAGAAGATGTAATAGATTTTGTGAAAGAATGAATATATGTAGTACCAAAAGCAAAATATCATATTTATTTTGAAGATCCCGTATACGAAAAATTCAGCACTGTTGTACAAACATATCTCAAAAATTCACACATTTCATTTATCGAATGAAATAAAAAATTAATTGACATCCCTCTTAACGAAATCAAAGAAGTTATACAAAACTATCATGGAGGTAAACGGAGTCATAGAGGATTAGATGAAACCGAAAATAATATAAAATCTCGATACTATTGGCCTAATCAAAGATCTTCTATTCAAATGTACATTAACGAATGCGAAATATGTCAAATAACAAAATATGATCGCAAACCCGTAAAACCATATTTTAATATTACCTCAACAGCTATTAAACCATTTCAAATAATACATTTAGACACTATTCCTTTAGAAAATACGAAATTTCTAACTATTATAGACTCATTTTCAAATACGGGCAGTTGTATAAATTGAACTCAGCCCAAGGTACAGAGATAGATAATAATTTAATTATTTCACGTATCATTGTATACCCAAACAAATAATATCCGATAACGGAACAGAATTAAAAAATAGTTTAGTAAAAGATTTATTAGAAACTCATAAAATTCAAATTCATTTTATCAGTTCACAGCATCCTGAAGCAAACTGCATTGCTGAACGATTTCATTCAACAATTATTGAACATATTAGACTTTTAAAGAATCGGACTGAATTTAAGAAAGAACCTATTGAAATAAAAGTAAATTATGCTCTTTTGGCGTATAATAATAGTAACAAAACTAAAACCATACGAAATTATTACAGGTCATTTGGATTTAGAAAATAACTCTTCTTTTGATTTAGACATTGATCGACAATTAGTAAATAATTATATTTATAATCACAAAGAAAAAAGGAAATTACTTTATTCTAAAATAAATAAATCATTGCAAGAAACTAAAGATAAAGTTATTCCAGACCATCTACCTACAAAAGTATTTGTCAAAAATAAGCAGATTAAAAGTAAGACAAACAATAGCAACCTGAAAAAATAAAATCCGTAAACAAAAAAAATAAAACTGCGAAGATTGTAACACATCATTTTAATACTGCTGAAGATATTCATATTTCAAATGTAAAACGACCTAAGAAGAAACCTTATAACTTTTATTACAGATTCTTCTAATTCGGACAAGCAAGAATGGAAATAAAAGACATCACTAATAACCTAGGGATTTTACCAATAAATCTTGGACCGGCAAAACTACAAAAATCAAGTCATACATTTCTATAACTTAAGTCCGTTACTGGAAAAATTCCTTAAATAAACATTTTGAAAATATCACAGTTGAGATATCAAATATTACATATTTCGTACAACAAAAAGAAAATATAGTTAATCTTATTTATAATGTTAAGAGTAATATAGAAGAAAAATTTGAAAATTTAAATATTCATTCAATAACAAACAGAAAAAAGATATGTTGAATGAAGTTTTAATTATTTATAATGTAATATTAGATGTAATAGAAACTGTAGAGACTTCCTGGACATTCTGCAAACTAAGGACATTGCATTCGAGTATAACTAAATCGAAGGAATTATTTACAGAGTTGCAAAAAATATCTTCGTATTATAAATTACAATTACCATTGGAATTGAAATACGAGAATATTTTAAACTTCGAATCAATTTTAGATATAACATGTAAAGTAAGAAAAAATAGTAAGTGATAATTGTAAAGATCAGCCGATATAGTTTTCCTGGTTCTCTATATCATTGCACTGTTATACTGATCTTAATTGAAAAAATGATATCCAGGATATCACCATAGGGCTAATAATATCTAAGCTTCAATATTTGTAATATCACATTTTCTTCTTTTTTCTATTAACATATATTAAGTCAATCACAAGTTAGGTCACTTCTTAGTCTAGCCAAAAATAACTACTAAACATCAGGTAGGTATCAAATGAAATGTAACTTCTGTCATTCTGACGATGATATTGATTTATCGAAACAATTGTCAATTTTTTAGAATTTTCAATAATTTTTATTATATTGTGGAATTAGCTAGAAACGGTGAGTTTCATTTAAAATACTAGTATAGAATATTTTTATCAATTCCCATATATTTTAATATTGAGCTTGAATTATTTTATTCATTACCTATACCTACTAAGTTAGAATCAGAATTCGTAATAATAATACCAAATCCAAAGTATTTGCTAAGATCTGATACACAGATAAAACCTCTAAACGATATTTGTAAAAGAAGCTTTTCAATGTGCTTCACACCTTCAAGATAATAATGAACAGTTATGTGAAGAACAAATACTATTAATGGAAAACTGTACTAAATGCGAATACACTAAAATCAAAATGATTGAAAATCTTACCAGAAATAAACCAATACCTAGTAGTATTTCCAGAAGAAGAAACATTGATAATTAAAGGTTTCTTCCAACCAACACAAAAACCGTAATATTAAGATACAAACCCAGTTGACCTGCTGATTAGTGAATATAATAAGTATGTGTAATTTACATCAAATTTGCTGTGTTACTGAGATTGTACGGTACTAGAACGGTATTTACTTCGGTTGGAACAAACCTTAAATGTTCAGAAGACACAGAAATCAAAATTTTAAATGGAATTTTCCTAATCAAAATGTAAAATAACTTTTAAAAACCAAGAAT
This sequence comes from Galeruca laticollis, assembly GCA_963921935.1. Lineage (NCBI taxonomy): Eukaryota > Metazoa > Arthropoda > Insecta > Coleoptera > Chrysomelidae > Galeruca > Galeruca laticollis. Next base: position 228,747,996 of record OY998177.1, read on the forward strand.
TAATATTTCAAGATTGAACTTTTGGTCAACCACTGGTACTGAATAAACTTAAGACACATTTTAATGAAATTAAAATCCAACCTTTGGAAATAAATTTGAAAAAATTAAATTTAAAAGAAATATCTTCGCAGAGATTGACACCAATACATGAAGAAAAATTAAATTTCCATATTCCTAGCATATGGACAGTATTTCTATATTCTAGCGGAGTATTGATAATTATTTGGCTACTCTTGAAGAAAAGTCAAGTAAGAAGAAAATCAGAAGAAACTTCAATGGAATTACAAGAAAAGAAAATTCAACTTCCAGGGTGAGGTGTTATATACGTTAAATTCCTTACTACATATTAAATAAATTGCTTAATCAGTATATTGTGTAATCATCTGATATTTTATAAATTGTTGAACCTTATTTTTGCTTACATTATAATTTTTACCTTTTCAATTGTTTAGTTTATATTGTCAGTCTAGAATATACTTTGAATCTTGAAAGTTGTAACTTTTGTTTAATAAGTAATTTTTAAAAAAAGCTATTTCCAAGTGTGAAAAGTTATTTTTCATGAATACTTTTCGGACTATCGAATTATTCGAGGGTTCCCATCACTAGTCGAAACATTAAATAAATAAAAAAAAATACAAAAACAATTAGTTTGAGAAAAATTTACTCACCCTGTGAGGAGATTTCAGTAATCGATGTATAGCTGCCAATTGGTTGATGAGCGGCAACGTGAGGTTGAATGTATGCAGGGGCGGTCTCGCCGGATCCGGAAAATTGGTGGTATAGGAAAACGGGTCGATATCGTTCAAATATTGAACTCGACATGTTAGAGCCATCATGCGGCAAAAAGCACATCACAAAAATATCCACAAGTAATAAAAGTTCTTTTTTTAATATGTTCACTTTATTTCTTTGATAAAACTGTTCACATTTTTGGTTGATTGTTAGGATTTCTGTTTGGTAGTATTTTAATCGTTGGAATATCGTTGTTCATATTATGGAATTTTGTTTATAATGTACCTATATAAAGGTTAACAATAAAATGATGATTTAAATTAGTATCCAAAAGGCGAGACTGCGTTTTTGAATGTAATTTCATTTTACATAGATTTAATTCAAATTTGTAATAAAATGAACTTATATTCTAAAATGCAGGCTCGGCTTTTAGGTGCTAATTTGAATCTTCATTAATTTGGACAAAAAGTATGGTTTTTAATATAATTTTTTACATTTTTTGTATTCATAGAATCTATTTTGAAGAATATTTAGAAATTGTTTTTATTAGGCTTGAATTTTGGTTAGATCGCAACTTTTCAAAAAAAAACGACACCCTGATCAGTTCAAAAAAATTTTATTACATGCTACAAATAATCTAATAAAAATGTGGAATTCTCCGAAAGTCTACTAAAAAAGGACCAAAAACTGTATTAAACAAAAAAATGTTCTAGTAAATTCCACAAGAATATGTAGTTTTTATTTAAACAGTGTTCCTTTGAAATAAGAATATACAATGAATAGTTAAAAATAAGTATAAGTGAAATTAGATTAAAAATTAGTAGTAAATTCGTTAGTATAAAGAAAAGGTGGGATAATACTAATGTCTCTGTTAACTTTGAATTAATATAATTTAAGTTTTTTTCAAAATTACATTAACACATGTGATTTTATTTTCAAAAGAAGAAACAATTACAAGTTTGGAATGAAAAAAAATAAAATATTTTGTATTAGTTGGAAGACCAAAGTCTGAAGAAATAAAAAAAATCTAAAAAAATCATAACCAAAAAACCGTAAAGAATTTTACTGTGACAAATATGCTAGATATGCTCTTATAATTGTCCTATTTACCCCTCCCATCAGTATGGTTTACCAGACACCCTGTATACCAGTCGCAGAAGGTCTAACTGTGATCCATAAGGTTTTTATCTTTTTATTGCTCCGACTGTATGCCATAAAATTTTGGGACTGGTACGGGGGCTACTCGATTTATTTGTGGTATACTCCGTTTTTAAAAGGCATGGAGTAATAAATCACTCATTTTGGCCGGAACCATAGGCGTACCACATTTAGTCATTTAAAAAAAGTTAAGGCTTCTAAAATTATCTCATTTCCGAAAATAACCGTTTTGTAATATTATTTAAAATGAAATTTCAAATTATCAATAATATAATAAACTGTGGATTATATCACTGACATCAATTTTCCAGAAAATTTATTATTATGTATAAAAGGGCGTAGACGAGTCCCTCCACTAAGCTCCAGGTAGTTATAATCCTACATACAATAAATAATAAAATAAATGTTAATAACAATTTTATACAAATACATATAAATATCCAAACCAACCCCATTTGCCGATTATTTCACCCAATTAGCAGGTAATTGAAGAAACTTGACAAACAGGTAGCTCAAAAATGGTTTTATTATTGTGAAATATAGTCTTTTCAGATCTAAGAAAATGCCCCCATAATACAATGTACTTACTAGAACTTTTCAACTATAAAAGTAGCGGAAAGGTTGAATATTTTCAATTTACAGTTCATCTGGTCTTGAGAAACTGCTGTGTTGATTGATTTCCCCATTATTACTGTTATTTGTTATTATTTTTTACCGTTATTGTTAACTGGTGTTTATTTTTGTTCATCTGTACAAGTTCTCTTCTCATCACACGAGACAAACACCTAACTACACCTTCCAACTATATAGTGTTCCAACCAAATTCGACCAGATATGGAGGATTTATCACCATCTAAGCGACCTAAAGCTGGCCCATTGTCGCTGAACGAAAAAAATTTGATATTAAATTGCTATTCCTCGTTGAAGAACGAAGAAATTAGAAGAAAAATTATGAATTTGACAGGAAGTGTTGATGAAACTGTGGAGGTTTCTGCAACAATGATAGGTGTTTCAAAAACAACAATTTATAATTTAATGAACGAGAAAAAAAATGGAAACATCACCCCCCAGCAAAGTCCCCAGGCCGACCCAAACTTGAAATGGATGACGACTTGAAGAATGGAATAAGGCGCAAGGTGCATGTTTTTTCTTTAGAAAAGAGATCCCAACTCTTTCCAAAATTATGGCTTCGGTTCAAGAAGATTCAGATTTTCCGAAAATGTCTCGAAGTACATTATGGAAAATTTTGAAGGAACTTGGATTTGAATATAAAAAAAAATTATCGGAACGCAATGTTGATTGATAGAGACGACATTGTCATTTGGAGGAGGAGTTATTTGCGCAATATTCGGAAAGCAAGACTAGATCAAAAACGAACTTATTATTTGGATGAGACTTGGTTAAATGAAGGTCATACTGTTTCAATGTTTTGGCAAGACACGAATGTCAAAAGTCGGAGGTAGGCAGCTCTTGAATGGTGGTCAACAGGCCTCAATTCACCAGCAGGAAAAGGACGTCAACTCATCATTACTCATATCGGAAGTGCCGAAGGTTTTGTTAAAGGTGGATTGTTGTGCTTTGAGTCGAAGCGAACCGGAGATTATCATGAAGATATGGATGCAGACGTTTTCGAAGAATATTTCTCACAAATGTTAGATCTAATTCCAACGGGCTCAGTCATTGTTATGGATAACGCAAGATATCACTCCAGGTTAGTGGAGAAATTACCTTCAACTGCATGGCGTAAACAAGATATCCACGATTGGCTAACCTCGAAAAATATTTAATGCCCAGATAACCCGCTGAAAAATGAGCTCTTGCAACTGGCCAATTCACATAAACACAAATATAGTAGATACGTTGGAGATCAAATGGCATCAGCGCGTTGTATAACGGTGCTGAGGCTTCCTCCTTATCACTGTCAACTCAATCCCATAGAATTAATATGGGCCCAAGTGAAAGGGGAAGTTTCAAGAAAGAATACGACATTCAAAATGAGTGACGTAAAAGTTTTATTCGAAGACGCGTTAGGTAACGTAACCAAAGAAAACTGGAAGAAATGTGTTGAACACGTGTTACAAGAAGAACTAAATATGTGGGAAATGGATCATGTAAGTGAACACATGAATGAACCATTTATAATCAATGTTAATAATGGAAGCTCAACAGAATCGTCTGATTCTGATATATAGACTAGTTTTTGTGTTAGTTATTACTATTATCTGTTAGACTTTTTTTTTATAAATATTACATTAATTCGTACTTTATTCCTGCATTTTTCTTTTTTCCTCTCCTATTGTAAACGGTATATTAGTAGTAAAGTTGATACCTACTGCAAAAAAATTTGCAATTTTTTATATAATATTTTATGTTTATTGTTTATTCATAGGAACACAAAAAAATGTGTTTTTATTGAATCGATATTGTGAACTCTTTTGAATAGTTTTCGTAATTATAATTTCATAGTGCCTTCATATTCATATACCAAGTTTGTTTTGTCCTGGTTGCACGCCTCTGAGGATTAAATTGTTTATTTGTTCATTCAAATACAATAGAGCGACCCTTTCAATACAATAGGCGACCCAACCGAATACAGAGTTACGGGGTGTCTACCTGAAATTCGAAACAAATGAGAAATTTTAGTACAAAATTAGATAAACGGAGATATTTTATTATACACCCTGTATCGGTTTTGCATACCTAATGAGCTTTTATTACTCCATGCCTTTTAAAAACGGAGTATAGTGTATTTCAATACAACATATTTCTCAATTATTTTAATTACAATGTATTTCTAATTAAATGTTAATGATTAAATCCTTGTTAAACAATTTATTACTCACATCCTGTATATTATGAAACGTAATTCTGGTAATTTAATTTGATATTATAATTAATCGACCGAAATAATTGTTAGATTTTCAACTACCAAAATGGCAAATAAAAAAAATTAACTATAATGACCTGATGACGAATATAAAATAAAAATAAACGGTTTTAAAGATTAAAACTAACTTTTCCGCATCTGTGGCCCTGAACAATATTCTATCATAAAATTGTTACTTGTATACACTTCGGGAGATGTATCGTGCTAACAAACCGAAATTTCTCCAAAAATAACCAAAAATTTAGTATATCTAGTTTTATAGGACCCGCTGTACTCGCTCTAGTCAACTGAAAATCAACAGGGTACATCTGTGAGACACCTTGAACAATACTTATTCATAAAGTTGATCAATCGTATACTCTCTGGAGGCTGTATCGTGCTAACAAACTGAAAATTCTCCAAAAATGACAAAAATTTGGTACTTCAAGTACCACAGCACCCGTTGTACTGGCTTTAGTCAGCTCAATATTAATAGGGTTCATCTTTAAGAGGCTCTGAATAATATCCAATCATAAAATTCATCACTTGTATATACTCCGGAGGCTGTATCGTGCTAACAAACTGAAACTTCTCCAAAAATCACAAAAATATCGTACTTAAAGTACTGTAGCACCGGTTGTATTGGCTCTGGTGAGCTGAAAATCAATAGGGTTCATCAGTGAGATGCCCTGAATAATATTCAATCATAAAATTGGTGACTTGTTGAACTCCGGAGGCTGTATCGTGCTAACAAACTGAAATTTCTCGAAAAACGACAAAATGTCGTACTTCAAGTACCATAGCACCCGTTGTACTGGCTCTGGTGAGCTGAAAATCAATAGGGTTCATCTGTGAAATGTCCTTAACAATATTCCATCATAAAATTGGTGACTTATTGCACTCCGGAGGCTGTATCATGCTAACAAGACTTGCAAGGAAAAGTGGCCGACGACAGCGACGACGACGACATACACACAGGATTTTTTTTCTAAAAACCGTTTTTTCGTGTTGTTGTAGATGGATAACGTAAAAATAACTCAAAAGAAAATTCAAATTTCCAACTTTTTTGTGGTTAAACCAATACTTTTCTCGCATATTAGATAGGTTGGCGGAAAAGTAAAAATGGAATTTATGGTAAAGCATCTGGAAATATTGATTATGTTAGATGCTCCAGTTAATTCCATGAAGGTGAACCGATTTTTAATTTTAAAAATGTAACAAAACACAACAAGACGTATTATCGTGTTTTTTTATAAAATATTGCAATATAACATAAAAAGGTTTCTAACAAAAGTTGCGAAGTAGTAGGAGGCAGATGGACAATATATCAAATAAAATATACGAATAATCTTTCTTCTAATGGCACAGTTGATTTTCTGAATTGATTTCTTAAAACAAATTCCCTGTTGATTGATCTATTTATTTGTATTATTCAATCTAGCCTTGTTCTAGTTGTGGTAGACCAATTCATATAATATAGAAACTAATCAAAATAATTTGTGGTAGTCCATCTACATATTGGATATGCATAACTGATTTTATTAATTATATAGATATATACGAAAATGTATGTAATATATTTCATTGAAATATTTTGTTTTATTTATATGTTAATCTCAAAAAATTCTAATAAAGAAAAGAAAATATTATTATCAAACTTCCCTTATACATTTACTCCATCATTATCATTAAGCTAATGCTTTGAAACGATTTTAAATACTCTTTTTTAGATGGGTCATTCCTAGTTTTCTTCATTTTTCTCGTTGGTCCTAACTGCTTTTGCTACATATTTCTCTTCCGGCATTTAGTCTTCTACTATGTCGTCAATCTAGTTCCTCCCATCTTCTTGGCCATATTGGAATCCATTGTGTTACTTTTCTAATTATATTCGGCCTCGTCTCATAAATAAATAATATGTAGTACCTCCGCCTCTGGCCACTAAATCCACAACCTAGAAAGAAAATATCTACCCTATCCCATCCTTTTTGTGCTGATACATACGCATCCCATAGTGAGTTACCGGGATTCGGTAGTGAAAATTATAAGGAATTTTAAAAATCCTGCCCAAACATTCGCAAAAGAGAAAAAGAAGTCGGTCAGGTTAATCTAAAATTCGTGTAATAAGCGATAGTGAGTGTGAGACGGAAGATTCCCGTTCTTGTTCATCGCCTAGGAAGAGTCGAGATGATAGTTTTTCGTCAACCGCTTCATCAGGTGAGGACATATATAGAGAGAGAGACACGACTAGTAAGTACAATAATAGTTTTATTTTTCACTGGTCAATGTGAGAAACATTCATACCTGTTCGTGCCAGCAGGTTACCTATTTGTTTGTGATGACAGATAGTGTGTTCTGATAGCAGAAAATGAATTTACTTCTCAATTGCCTGTTAGTGATAACAGATAGCTTATCCATTTGTGGTAATGGATAGTGCTTTTGAAATTTCACAATGTTTCATATTATTATTATTATTGTTTTATCCGTTTGTGATAACGGTTATACCTTAGAAAATTAATTTACTTGTCAATTGCCTGTTTGTGATAACAGGTAGCTTATCCATTTGTGATAATGGATAGTGCTTTTGGAGTTTTATATGATTATTATTGTAAAGATCAGCAGATATAGTTTTCCTGGTTTTCTATATCATTGCACAGTTATACTGATCTTAATTGGAAAAATGATATCCAGGATAACACCATAGGGCTAATAATATCTAAGCTTCAATATTTGTAATATCACATCTTTTTTCTATAAACATATATTAAGCCAATCACAAGTTAGGATACTTCTTGGTCTAGCCAAAAATAACTACTAAACATCAGGTAGGCATAAAATGATATGTAACTTCTGTCATTCTGACGGTGATATTGATTTATCGAAACAATTGTCAATTTTTTTAGAATTTTCAACAATTTTTATTATATTGTGGTATTAACTAGAAACCGTGAGTTTCATTTAAAACACTAATATGAGTAGATTCCACGAAGTAAGGGTGGAGACAGTTAATTTCATTGTTTTATCTGTTTGTGATAATGGTTATACCCTATACCTGAATTACTAAATAGGCAAATATTTCTTGCAGACGTGCCAGAAAATCCTACAAGTTTAGGGAAAGACATTTTGTCAATTTTAGGAGAAGAAGGTACTACTAAGAGTACATTTGCAAAACTAATTCAAACAGATGTAGCATCTCGTTGAGACAGTATTTTGACCCGTAGTTTGGATGAGGAAACCAAAGACGTTTTGATAAATAAGAGGAGGGGTAGAAGAATAGAGAATATATTGAATTACTAAGTAATGCAGGCAGGTTATTGGCAAATGTTCATTTTTCAGACTCAAAATCTCGAAGGGAGCTCATTGCTCTAAATTTAAATAAAGAGCTTTTAAAGAGTCAGTACATCAATTTCACCAATTGTTTGGAAATAATCTAGAACAGGGGTTCTCAAACTTTTTGACACTGCGACCCCCTTTTTAGACCTAGTATTTCGGCGACCCACCTATTTTTAAATATAAACAAAAATGAAAAAAAAACACTATTGGCTAAGTTTTATCCATAAAAATATTATTAACTAGTAAAAATAAATACAAATTGTTGTCACTTGAATTGTTTTATAATAATGCTGAAAATTAATGTGCAGAAAATTACTGCAACCCTCTGTCGAGCAGTTTAAGGTAAAATTAATGAGCAGTGGTTTTCTGCAATTGTTTATCGAGGAAACTGTCAGATGCTTTTAATTCTGCTATGACTAACATTTTCAATACAAATGTAGTCTTGTTGCAATTCAACTTAATTGAATGCTAGTTAAAATAAAAATAAACTCTGTTCATTATTTATTTATAATCTTTATTTATTCTGTAATTATTTATTATTTATACACTGACAAAAATTGTATTTTTGAATGTCCAACTCCAACAATTTACAACAATTCACATAAACGATTAACAAAACTATATGACCATATGGAGAAAACACAAACTTCAAATAATGTCAAATTGCTCGACACAGGATTGCAGTAACTTTCCGCACACCAATTTTGGGCATAAGAGAAAGTGGGATAACTCACTTCGTGGCACGAACAAGGACAAAGCAATGATGACTCATGGGGCCTAGAATAGACTGCAGTCACAGCTGTCTGCGCGCGCGCACTCTGCCAGCCGGTGCCCGGCAGACGACACGACAGTCTGGCTTCTTGAGTCGATCACTCAACACTGTGTGTACTTTGTGAGTAGTATTGCCAGCAAATACAGTTGGAAAAAGTAGCAATGGATACGTTTTTGAAAAGACCGTCATCAAGTAGTGATGCTAGTTCTAGTGAGTGCGGAAAGACAAAATTCCAGTCGTACATACAATTCGGTTTCACTGAACTGGCAAACAAACCTCAATATGTGGTGTGTAGTGAAGTGTTGTCAGCTGAAAGCATGAAGCCTTCGAAAATGAAACGCCATCTTGAAACTAAACATTTTGCTTTCAAAGACAAACCAGTGGAATTTTTCCAAAGAAAACTGTTATCCCTTCGAAGTCAACAGGTAAACATTACAGATCTTGCTAATGTTAATAAAAATAATCTTAAAGCTTCATACGAGGTAGCACTCAAGATTGCTAAAAAAGGGAAGCCCCATACAATTGCTGAGTAATTAATTTTTCCTGCTGCAATTGATATGGTTTCAAATATAATCAGTCCTCAAGATGCTGAAAAATTGAAAAAAATCCCGTTATCAAATGATACTATTTCAAGAAGAATATGTGACATGGCTGAAGATGTTCAGAACCAGCTAAAGAAGCAAACAAAAAGCAGTACTTTTTTGCAATTCAGTTGGATGAGTCAACAGATGTTGCCAACTGTGCTCAGTTTTTATGCTTCATCCGGTACGATTACGGTGATGCTATTCATGAAAATATTTTTGTAAGCCCCTGCCGAATAATACAACAGGTGAAAGTCTTTATAAGGTGTTTGTCGAAGCAACTGAACCTTTTGAATTGGATTGGAAGAAATGTGTGTCAATTTGTAGTGATGGAGCAATGGCCCTTACGGGAAAGAAGAGTGGCTTGGTTGCCAGGTTGAAATCATTTATACCGAATGCAAGCTGGGTCCACTGTTTTTTACATAGGCAAGCTTTGGCAGCTAAGAAAATGCCAGATGAATTACGGCAAGTGTTAAATGAAGCTGTCAAGATAGTGAACTACATCAAAAGTCGCCCGCTGCAAAGTAGGTTGTTTAATAACTTGTGTGAAGAGGTAGGAGCCTTTCATAAACATATTTTATTTCACAGTGAAGTACGGTGGCTATCCCGTGGTAATGTATTAAGCAGGCTGTTTGGATTAAAGTCAGAAATGTTGTTATTTTTGGTTGATAGTAAACCCGAACTTTCCAGTTTGTTCAGTGATGAAAAGTGGTTGGTTAAGCTTGCTTATTTGGCTGACATCTTCTCTCATCTTGATATTTTGAACTTATCCCTACAAGGACCAGACAAAAATATGCTATATGCTCAAGACAGAGTAAATGCATTTGTAAAAAAACTCAGTGTTTGGAACGCAAGAGTTAAGAAAGAAGATTTTGAAAATTTTACACTAACTCAAGAGTTTATAGAGTATCTGTCAAGTATTAACGCTACATCCCCTGACACTTCATCTCTCTCCTTACTAGTATCTTCTCATCTCGAAGGTTTGATTGAGCAGCTGACAAATTACATTCCAAATAAGGATACGAGTGGGGTTTTATGGGTAGTCAATCCGTTCAGTGATAAGTCGTAATAAAAGCTGAGCTAACTGCTCGTCAACATGATCAACTGATCGAAATTTCAAGTGATCACTCAGAAAAACTCACTTTTAACAGTGCTTGTATCGACAAATTTTGGATAGGTATTAAAAATGAACACCCAGAACTGTCCACAAAAGCATTACAGACTTTGATGCCATTTTCTACGTCTTATAACTGTGAACAAGGTTTCTCCATAATGGTGAATATCAAAACAAAATCAAGAAATCGTTTGACCCTGGAAAATGACATTCTTTTGTGTATAACAAAACTCAATCCGGACATAAAAAAATTGGTTAATTCCAAACAAGCTCATGTTTCCCATTAAATAGTATTAGGCCTTTTTCAACTTGTATGTGTATTACAAATTTGTGTAGCCTTTAAATTTTGTTATTAATAAAAACTACAGCTAGGACTGATTTGTTTTTCTCCTCCTTATCCCGCGACCCCCCTGGACACATCACGCGACCCTGTGGGGGTCGCGACCCACAGTTTGAGAACCCCAGATCTAGAAGATAGAATTAAAACCGCAAAAGAATTGGAGGGATCAGGGCAACAATTAAAACCCAAGAAGCCAAGAAGTAAATCGTCAGTAGTCCAGTCTACTTCCGAAAACTACAAGAGTTCATTCCCCCAGAGGTCGACGGGAGTCAGGAGGAATGGATTTATTCACCAGGTTCCCAAGAAGTCGCAGTACAGTAGTACACACACAGAAAGACGTCATACAAGAAGGGACAGAACTACTATTTCCGTAGCAAACAGAGGGTCCAGAAGCGACTGCCTCAGTTTTAGATCCGAGGGTTGGTAGTTGGTAGACCATGTGGTCGATAAAAATTGTTCTCTCATAGGTGGAGAGATTTGTTAATACACAAGACAGTGCTATCTTACATTGAAGGTTTTTCTATTTCATTTATTAGGAAGCCAAAACAATGTATTATACCCATTGAAAACAAGTGGTCTCCAAAAGAAATAATACTGTTAAATTCTTTAATGGAAGATTTATTAAAGAAAGGCGCAATCTGAGTTGTGGACCAATGTACTTATAAAAAACAATTTATGTCTAACAATTTTTCTGTTCCAAAATCAAATGGTTCGCAGACTCATTTTAAATTTAAAAAAATTAAACATTTATGTGAAAAAAAATTATTTCAAAATTGAGGATAATAAGGTAGTTGCAGGAATTTTAGCTAAAGGATTTTATATGACTTGAATAGACTTAAAAGATGCTTGTCATCTGATTCCTGTGAAAAAGGCTCACCGTAGATACTTAAGATCTTTCTTTAGAGAGGTGACGAGTACAACTGCCTACCATTTGGATTAAGCTGTGGCCCCCAAATATTCACTAAAACTGTAAGGTTTATTGTTGGTATGTTGAGAAAGAAATGGGTACTTTTAGTAGTATATTTAGATGATTTTTTGATTATTGAAAAATCATATAGTGAGTGTAAAAAGAATACAGAATTAACGTTGAATATATTATCATATTTGTGTGGTGATACACAATGGAAATATAAGTAATAGAGGAAAAGAAACTTACAATATATCGTTTTTGTGAAATGTTTCTAAAGGTAAAGGAATGTAACTTTATTGGAACGCTTGTCTCGGAATTAAATATGGTTTTTTCCACACCAATATATTAGAGCATTGTAAATACTCGTATTTAGCACTAATAGAGGACAATGGGTGTTATAATGCAAAAATAAAGATACCAAAGCAGTCACTTCCAGACATTGTTTGGTTCAAAATTAATATCACACATTCTTTAAATAACATTAGTTTATCAAAATTTAACCTAGAGATATTCTCTGACGCGTCCAGGACATGGTGAGAAGTTTTCTGTAAGGACAAAAGTACCTTTGGTTACTGGTCTGAAAAAGAACAGGACCATCACATAAATTCTCTATAACTTCTTGCATTGAATTTCGGTTTCAAATGTATCAGACTGTACTCTATTGTGTCGAGTAGAGTGTTAGGTTTCATAAATTAAATCATATAACGAGGAAAATTTGGAATTTCTGTGAAGAAAGAAATATTTACATATTTGCTAGTTATATCAATACAAAAGTTAATGTAGGGGCAGATAGGGCATCCCGTCAAGTGCATAAAGAAACAGAATGGAGCTTATCGAGAAAGGCTTTCCAAAAAATAAAAAATTAGATCCAACATAGATTTGTTTGCTAGTAGAATAAATAAAAAATGTCCTCTTTTTATATCATGGATGAGAGATCCAAGTTGATGCTTTTACTTTAGATTTGAATAAATTGAACTTTTATGCCTTTCCACCATTTAGCATGGTCTTAAAAATGCTCCAAAAAATTATAGAGGACAAAGCTGAGTGGATTGTAGTCGTTCCTCTCTGGGTTTCTCAACCGTGGTATCCTATTTTTAAGTCTATATTAGTCGGTGATCCTCTAATTTTTAAACCTAATAGGTTTTTACTTTCTTTTAGCGAGTCGCCGCATCCCCTTTGACAGAACCTTATCCTGGTGGTAGGGAAGCTATCAGGAAGGCGTTGTTATTAGGAAAAGTACCCATGGATTCACTGGACATATGCTTACAATCAATTACGCCCGCCTCACTTAAACAATATAATACTGCTCTGAGATTATGAAGGGAATTTTGCTTAGGAAAGAATATTAACCCATTTGAAGTGATAGTTCCAAATATTTTACAGTTTCAGACCTTATATTTCAAGAAACTGTACATATGGTACTTTAAATAGTTATAGATCCGCGATTGTGCAAATTGCCGGTCCTAACATGGGACAGGACTTTTGAATTAAAAGATTTTTTAAAGGAGTTTTTGGAAAAAGACAACCTTTGCTCATATATGAAAATTCATGGGACCCAGGTATAGTACTTGATTATTTAAAATCGTTCAAAAATGAAGAAATTAATTTGGAAATTCTTACTCAAAAATTAGTAGCCTTAATGGCACTAGCAGCGGGAGAACGGATACAAACTCTACATTAGACAATTTTACCTTGTCATAAGTTGTTACACGTATCCGTATTGGAGTTACGTTAACGTAAAGAAGTTGTCAAGAAAACCTTTTTAGAAGATAAACGTATAGTTTCGTTCTGTTTTTAATTGTATAATCTCAAAACTTTTTTAGGTTTGTATTTTTAAAGCTAAAAATGAACTTTGTGGTTATAATCAAACCAAACCTATATCAAAGAAGACCTGTAAAATAGCACAAAATGCTGATTTTGGTCGAGATACGGATACGTTTACGTATACGGAGTAGGGGACGTAGCAATCCGTTCAACGCATCGTATCCGCTGAGCCGTAACGGGTCTACACATGCGCAGCTCGTTGCGGATACGGATACGTGAGAAATTTAGGACAAGCTAAAAGTACCTATTTAATTAGCATCGATAACTTAATTATTCAACGTAATAGAATAGAAATAAAAAAACCAGGCAGAATAAAGACTTCAGGCATTAATAGAAGTCAACCATTTATTGTATTACCATTCTTTGATGGAGATCTTAACATTTGCGTTGCTAAGTCTCTATTCAAATTCTTAGATAAAACAAAAGATTTACGGGGTGGGGTACCCTGCTAATTTATATTTCTAACATATAAGAAACCCTTTCGTAGTGCAACCTCACAAACCATAGGGAGGTGTATAAAGCAGGTTTTAGGCAAAAGCGGTCTGGATATAACTCAATATAAGGCGAATAGCACACGTCACGCTTCCACATTTCCACATCAGCGGCAACTAGGGGAGGAGTTAGTTTTGATTCCATAAGGTTGGCGGCGGGATGGACCAATAACTCAAAAACATTTGTCACCTTTTATAATAGGCCCTTGATTTGAAATGAGAAGTTTGCTAATACTATTTTAAATTTGTAAAATGTTTAGTTTTATCTTTATCTATACATTTATTTTGCTGTTCAGTTTATGTTATATAATCTTAGTTAACCATACGTCAGTAAAGCTAGCACCCCCACTTTTTCAAATTTAAAAAAAACTTATGTGTAATTTAGAACTAATTTAGGACTAATTTGTACCCAAAAAATTAGAATTTGTACCCACTTAGTTTTTCTGAAAAATCACTATTTAAAGTGGGGGTGCTAGCTTGAGCTCAAGCTAACACCCCCACATTGACAAAATCAAATTTTATTGGCATAAATCTAAACTTTGACTGAAGGACTAATTTGTACCCACTCAGTTTTTCTGAAAAACCGTTATTTAAAGTGGGGGTGCTAGTTTAAGCTCAAGCTAGCACGCCCACTTTTACAAAATCAAATTTTAACAGCATACCTTTAATCTTTGAATTTAGGACTAATATGTGCCCAAAAGCGTTTTTTCATTATTATATCATTTTGTTTATAAAAAATGATAGTAAATTAGACCACGTGTTTTATTAATTTCCAACTGAATCATTAAAAGATTTGAAATTATAAAAGATAACTAAATATTATTAATTTTCGAATATAGGACTAATTTGTACCCAAAAAATTAAAATTTGTACCCACACAGTTTTCCCTGTAAAAGGAATTTTAATGTGGGAGTGCTGGCTTGAACACGTCCACCTTTAAAATTCCAATTTCAATAGCATTCCTTTAAACTTTGCATTTAGGACTAATTTGTAACCAAAAGCGTTTTTTAATTATCATATCATTTTGTTTATTAAAGATGATAGTAAATTAGACCACGTGTTTTATTAATTTCTAAGAAATTATCAAAGATAACTAAATATTATTAATTTTCGAAAATAGGACTAATTTCTACCCAAAAAATTGAACTTTGTACCCACACAGTTTTCCCTGTAAAAGGAGTTTTAATGTGGGAGTGCTGGCTTGAACACCTCCACATTTACAAAATCAAATTTCAACAGCTTACCTTTAAACTTTGAATTAAGGACTAATTTGTACCCAAAATAGTTTTTTTATTATTAAGTATATAATTTTGTTTATAAAAGATGATAGTAAATTAGACCACCTGTTTTATTAATTTCCAAGTGAATCGTTAAGATTTGAAATTATCAAATGTAACTGAATATTAATTTTCGAATATAGGACTAATTTGTATAGTCATATTTTACCCAGCCAAACTACTTTTCAGAGGTGTTCAAACAGACATATCAACTGTGACTAATATGAATTTAAACACCACAGGTACATCTTCTAAATTATTCTAAATAAAACCCAAATTAATTATTGAATTACCTTCGAGGTTAATGAATTTTAATTTGAGTGATATAAATAATATATTTTAATTAAGTTATAGGTATTCTCAATACTTATAAGTGTACTAAGTCATTATTGAAATTATTTCAAATTCGTAGTTTATCTCTTAAACCGCGCATTCCTAGAGGGATGCCCTTTAATTTTAGACATAGAAGTACAGTACTAAAAAGTATATTGAACGGGAACTATATTGTATAAAAATATAGTTTTATTTTTTCACTCAATATAGGAGCAAAGACGCAAATCATCTAAAAAACAAAAAATATCACCTTTCGGTATTTGCGAGGGTAACAAAAAAATGTTTTAAAATTGTTTAGTCATTAGAAAGGAAAGTCTGACGTGATATTGCACATCTTTACTAAACCGCCAAGCAGTGAAAAAAAGTGACAACACCATAGTATGTATAATCATTCTTTTAACCACTTTGAACTATTTACGCATTATTACGCACGTGCACAAGGGGATATTTTTGTCTCGTCAAAGGATCGCCACAGTTATCACAAAAGATCTCACTGAAAATAAAAATAAGAGTTATGGTATCAAGACAAAACAATATATACCTAATATATGAGAACAAACATTTCTGGGAAGTGTCATGTTTCATAAAACACTTCATCTAAGAGTTTGTCTAGTTTTCCGTCCATTTTGAACTTTATTCAGGATGACTGCTGTGAGGTGAAGCACATTAAAAGCCTTTTTTAGGGAAAACAGTGTGGATACAAATACAAATTGGTCCTATATTCGATAATATTTAGTTACTTTTGGTAATTGCACATTCTTTAACGATATACTTGGAAATTAATAAAACACGTGGTCTAATTTACTATCATCTTTAATAAACAGAATGATATGATAATGAAAAACGCTTTTGGTTACAAATTAGTCCTAAATGCAAAGTTTAAAGGTATGCTGTTGAAATCGGATTTTTAAAGGTGGACCTGCTCAAGCCAGCATTCCCACATTGAAACATCTTTTACAGGGAAAACTGTGTGGGTACAAATTTTATTTTTTGGGGTACAAATTAGTCCTATATTCGAAAATTAATAATATTTAGTTATCATTGATGATTTCAAATCTTTTAACGATTCACTTGGAAATTAATAAAACACGTGGTATAATTTACTATCATCTTTTATAAACAAAATAATATAATAATGAAAAAACGCTTTTGGGTACATATTAGTCTTAAATTCAAAGATTAAAGGTATGCTGTTAAAATTTGATTTTGTAAAAGTGGGGGTGCTAGCTTGAGCTTAAACTAGCACCCCCACTTTAAATAACAGTTTTTCGGAAAAACTGAGTGGGTACAAGTTATTATCTTTTGGGTACAAATTAGTCCTTAATTCAAAGTTTAGATTTATGCCAATAACATTTGATTTTGTCAATGTGGGGGTGTTAGCTTTAAATAGTGATTTTTCAGAAAAACTAGGTGGGAACAAATTCTAATTTTTTAGCTACAAATTAGTCCTAAATTAGTTCTAAATTACACATAAGTTTTTTTTTTTAAATTTGAAAAAGTGGGAGTGCTAGCTATACTGACGTGTTAACCATTTGTATATTACTGTATACACTTTTATTATACTTATAAAATATAAACCAATTAAAGTTTGCTTGCGTTTATTGTCGCAATGAAAAATATTTATCATTTAGTTAGTTTTTTCTGCGTATTTCGAGATTATTAAAATATACTTATGATAAATAATTAGAGTTGTTGCAACTTCTTTAAACACCTACATATTATTTATTTATGATACGAGGGCGAATATACGTATGACAAGTTAGCTCCCCCCCCCAGCGTAATTTTGAAAAAAGACAGTACAAGAATTATGTGCTATTTATGGACTAATTAGTTGCTCTAATTAAAATTTTTGGGCTCCAACCATTTAGCGGGAATTTCAGCTTAAAATGGGGGGAGAGGGCTAGCCCCCTACATACGGAAAGAGATCGCCAATCGAAAAATCAAATACCTCTGAATTTTGGGCTCTCAGAATACGCAAACAGATTTATGAGAAAAGCAACCATTTCGGAGAAAATCGATTTTAAAGTTGCTTGACATCAAGTTAGCCCCCCCCCCCCCCACATACATAGAACGAGTGCCGCAATTGAACAAACAGTAACGCCTGAATTTTGGACTATTTATGGGCTCTCAGAATATACAAAAGCAATTAACAAAATAAATATACAGAGTGGAAATTTAAATTTTTTTAAAGTTGAAAAATTTCAATAGCGAAATTTTTAAAAATGACGGTACTAAAAGGGCTTATTAGTTGTTTGTTGGCGATTTCTTTCCGTATGTAGGGGGCTAGCTTGACATGTAGCTAACCCCCCCCCCCCCCATTTTAAGCTGAAATTCCCGCTAAACGGATGGTACCCAAAAATTTTAATTAGAGCAACTAATTAATCCATAAATAGCACATAATTCTTGTACTGTCTATTTTCAAAATTTCGCTGGTGGGGGGACTAACTTGACATACGTTGCGAATATCACTTGGTAAGTTCGTTTGACCTATGATTCTGTCTGTTGCTTTCAAGTATCTTATTATGTTTTCTGTCTTAGTTTGTGTTCTATTTTTTGTTTTACTTATATCACAATAATTTTGGGAGGCATTTATTTATATAAGGAAACAAACACATTATTGTTAGGATAACCTTCAAGCTGTTTTTATTTATATGTACTTACCTCATCTGCATTTTAAATTGATTAACTATTTATCAAGATTTACAAAAAAAATTGCTGGTATAATAATAATAATGTATCTTAAGTAATAAACATTTAATGGCGATTACAAACATCTTGAAATTAATGTCAAGAACGTATTTATAAATAAGTCGAAATAAAAAAATATTTAATATTATAAGGTACACAATTTTTCTCAATTTATCGTTTCATAAATTTAAAAAAGGGACTCTCTTCTGGCTTAACCTCACTATAAATATGTTTAATCAGATCACGAATAGAGATTATTTGCATAATGAATAACTAAGTAATAATGAGATACTTATTTCAAATACCTAAATAATTGTCTACTTTCTCTTTCTAGAGCAATATCGTGAACAGAATGTTTTTATTTTTGTTAACGTATTTTGCTACGGGATAAACGTTTTGTGGTAACTGAATTGAATGAAAGTAAAAAAAACCTACGAAGAAATTGATTAGAAAAGGGTTTTTGTATTAAAATATGTCCTTACAAATGCCTTAGAGTGTGTACTATCCTAGAGGACAATGGGTATGTATAATGCCATACGAATTACTTACTACAGAATTTATATATGCCTTCATGGCTTTCAGCATTACTCTCTCCCAGGATAGAAGTCGAATGGAATTGTTCTATTTTACTTTTCAATCGCACATTGCATAGTGCAAATTTCCACAGGTTTGTCGAAATCGCTCAAAACTAAACTCCGTTCCTTTTACTTTATTTATACGAAGCATGTCCTTGCAATGAAAATGTAATGGTTATGAATACGAATTGTAGCAAAACCTTTCACTTCTACCTTTTACCTCAAAGTAAATAAGTAATTCAATTTTTTAAATACGGCAAATTGTGTATGGGTCTAAAAATCTAATCAGTTTTGCTGATTTCAATGGGCTATTCTCTGTAACCTCGTAATCTGCTGTCCTGACCGTTTTTTTTCAAAAAGTAATTTAATTATTTAAAAAGAAACTACTCCTAATGAAAATTTTACCCCGAAATATTACGGGCCCATTGTTTTTAGAATCATAACTATTTTAATTTGTTTTCTAGAAGTGATAAAAACTCTAAAATACAGTCTCCTGGCAGTCCCCATCACTGTATTCCCGCCTAGAAACGGGATTTACGAAGAAGTTATTGAAACTATATACATTTGGCAGTTAATATAATAAGAAAAATAATAAAATTAACTGTCTCGACCCTTACTTCGTGGAATCTGCTCATATTAGTGTTTTAAATGAAACTCACGGTTTCTAGTTAATTCCACAATATAATAAAAGTTATTGAAAATTCTAAAAAAATTGACAATTGTTTCAATACATCAATATCATCGTCAGAATGACAGAAGTTACATTTTATTTGATGCCTACCTGATGTTTAGTAGTTATTTTTGGCTAGACCAAGAAGTGACCTAACTTGTGATTGACTTAATATATCTTTATAGAAAAAAGAAGAAGATGTGATATTACAAATATTGAAGCTTAGATATTATTAGCCCTATGGTGATATTCTGGATATAATTTTTCCAATTAAGATCAGTATAACTGTGCAATGATATAGAAAACCAGGAAATCTATATCTGCTGATCTTTACAATTATCACTTAAGAAGACAGTTTATTAGTGGAGAACTCCCTAGATTTAACTGTTCATTGACAACTTCATATTGTGGGTTTCTTAAATGTCGTCTAATTTTCAATTCTTCAAGGAAATCCAGTTCTTGTTTAGAAAAAATTCTGTTTTAATCCTTCTATTAAGGCTGCACAAACTTCTGAAAGTATAATGAAATTGAGCAGGTAAAACTCTGACAAGATATATTAAACTTTTGTATGAATCTCCAGTCGATATTAACCATAAAGTTATCGCCAAACTTGTGGTAACACATAGGCTTTCCTCACGTTTATCATTTTTGTTTATTTTTGGTTCAATTATGTTGACATTATTATTAACCCTTAAGTACTATCATCGCATTTTTAATACAGTACTACTATAAGTGGGTCTGTAGGACCCATAATTTTTTTACCAAAAAAATGTTTCACTGTCAAAATTGTTTTTATTTTTTTAAGTGGTTAACATAATCATATAATGGTAAGAAATAATTATTTTTAACTATTTACAATTTGAGCAAATTTGAATGGAACATTGCAGACATATGGCTATTTTACATACTGAACAGACATAATTGGTTTTTCTGTCTTTTTTTGGGGGACACATTCCACATCGCTTCCTTTTCTTTTGCACTTCATTTTGTAGCATGGTTGCCAGCTGTAATCTACTACTTGAGAATCATTGTATTTTTTACATTATTATCAAGATGCGAAATCAAATATTTGATTAAAATATATCTTTAATGAATTAATTTAACCCAAACTCAAGAAAATAAATGAAATTATAAACACATTTATATATGATGATACCTTTATATTGTGTATTTGAAGAAGGACAATGAAATATAATCATTGCATTCATCCTTCCCCTTTATGAAAAATATCCAATACTTTGTAACTCGCACATCAGGTTATTCAAGAAGGGGAAGGGAATATAATCATTGGATTCACCCTTCCCCTTATTGAATAACCTAATAGGCATTACAAAGTATTGGATATTAGGTTATTCAAGAAGGGGAAGGGTGAATCCAATGATTATATTCCCTTCCCCTTCTTGAATAATATTTGATTTCGCATCTTAATAATAATGTAAAAAATACCATGATTCTCAAGTAGTCAATTACAGCTGGCAACCATGCTACAAAGTATCGTATTCTGTTTTGTTGGTAGCATATCTGTATATATATACGCTATACTGCTAGAGTGCATTCATAATATATTGGCGGGGTGAGGAGAGAACTCTGACAGGGTAACATGTCAGTCGGGTAGAAACCTAGGGAGAAAACAACTTGAACGATTAGAGCGCGTTCTACCTATTTGTAGGTCGACACTGTCCAAATTTGATTTTGACATTGAAATTATTTTACGTTGGCTGCGGAAAACAGGGATTGTGGAGTGTTTCAACCTTTAACATTATTACCAATGGAATTTGAAAATATTCTGTTGATGGAAACTTATAGCTAACCTCAACCCACAGAATAACAATTTCTGACGCATTAACCTCTATAAACAAGAACATTTGTGTAATACGAATTATGCATATCACGGTAATAATTTCCTCGATCTTGAGAGGGTAACTAAGAGTAGACTTTAGGCGTTTATGAACGCTTTGTTACAGAGTGTGAGATATATGTTAAATGTTTTATGAACGGTCACTTTGTACCTAAGTATAACTCTTACACTCAAGACGTTTGTTTGTGAACGCACCCCTACTGATATAAATGTTCAAGTTTGGGTTTCATGGTATATTGGTATATTATAAAGTATAAAATAAAGAGAACCAAACGTGATATTGATTTATAATTAAATGGTTCAAACAATTTTATTTTTTATAATGACCTAACAAATTTAAAATGTTCTCATTCGCATTGAATGATGAAAAGAAAATGTTGGAGAATTCATATTTAGATTTATGGTTTTGGTTACGCATTACTGTTCACGAAAAGGTATCTGTCAATTCTGTCATTAAAATTATTCACATACAAATTTGTTGTCTTACAATTATATATATTTATAAAAGAGGTAATTTAAATAATATTATCAGCAAACTAACTGAAATTTTATTATAATTTGTGAGAATATATATTGTTGATCACTTTCCTGTACAGTGCGATACATTTAAACTGTTTTTTGTATAAAATATTTAATCCAAAAGTAATGGTTTAAGTGGCGAAAAAAAAATCTTTTTTTGGATTTTTCTCTGTAAATTGTGTATAACCCGCAAATTTTTCGACGGATAATCTTCAAAATAGGTGAGTACTATCGATTTTTCGCAAAATCAGTCAAAAATTCGTGTCTCCCTATAGTTCACCGGACCCAGATGGTGTACTTGGCGATGAAATAAAAAGTTTACTTGCCAAAAAAACCGGCTTAGTTTCTTGGAAATGTTTATCTTTCAACAATGGTGAGGTAAATGACTTATGTTAATGTTTTTTTAATGTAAATTGGATAACAACATTTATGTGAATGTTATGTTTTTAATAATTTATTTAAAAACGTGCAAAATGTTTGATTAATATAAGAATCATTGGGTGTATATAAAATAAATTGTAAAATCCGCATTCACTATTGTTTTTTATTGTTAAAAATTCTATTAATCTTTTTTCATTTAGAAATCGGAATGTTTCAAAGGAGTTTATTTTTTTTAATCTATACAGAATCAATCAAACAGAATAAATTGTATTGAATCGTAAAGTTTGTATATTTATTTTATCAGTCGCCTTTCAATACTACCGACGCTTATTTATACCAGATATTATTCTAATGTAACAAAGTGTAACTTAAAAAACAACTACTCATGACTTAAACCATCAAAAACGCTTCAGGATTATATAACAAAAATAAAGCAACTAATGTAAATACTTTTGTTTATTCAAACCTTTGGAAATAGTTTTTTTCAGATATAGTTTTAGTTTCCTCGTATAGAAAATTTCACTTGATAATAACGATACAAAGGCAATTTCGTTCTTGGCTTACAAAACAAGCTGGAAGGTGTATATATATCGGTAGGTGTATTATACAAGTATTCTTTGTTCGTTGTAGTTCGTAACCAAACAGGTTCGTGAATTCGTTAAATTTCAAATCAGCTGATCGCCGAGGTGGAATGTCCGATGATGTCACAGCAATTTTTTTACTATCAATGAAAAATACTGCTTAACTATGAGAAAGTGTTAATGTAAACTACAGTCCCAAAACTAGTGATGGAATTAATAAAAGGAATAAAATATTAAATCTATATTGCTCAATGAATGTTGCAAACTAAGGAAATTAATAGAAAAGTGAAAAGATAAATTAACACAGAGAAAATTAGAAGAATATTATAACAAAGACACTAATTAAACGATAGATAATGTTATTTTATAAAATATATTGTAATTCTTAATCAAATTTAATAATATACGAAATTTTTATAGCCTGAAGATAGTCAAGTACCGAAAATGGTAGCTGTTTTGTTTATTTATCTTATTGTATGTATAGTTTTATTGCATAAAGTCCCGCTTTTTTGAATAAACAAATTATTATATTCAGACCCACTACTAATAATTAAAAAATATGTCATTATGCCATTTCTTTACAATTCGATTTACATTTTTATTAATCTAAAAACATTCAACTGCTCAGGGTATCGATAAGTATAATAATACCTAACCTCAAATTCGTTGCTATCCAAAATCCAAGCATCGACAAATTAGTATAAAAAACTTTTCAAAAACACAGTAAACACTATTTAAAAGGTAAACAAAGGGAAGTAAACATTCAAAATCTCACTAATATCACCGGTTTTTTATATCGTTTTATTTTTTGTCGATTAGAGAGAAAGAAGCAACAAAATGTGCCCGACTACCTGTTTGCTTTTTTTCAGGGTCCAACGTCCTATTTACAAGGCAACCACGACGAGACTGCTTCTTTGGTATGGTTTGGTTAGGTTGATTGGCGGCGTGTACACACACACACACCGGCAACTTCAGCGAGCAGCGCAGATACACAAAACGACTGGACAGTCGGGAAAAAATTAGGTAGGACGCTGAATGCAACTAGGAATTTTTAAATTGTGTCAAAACATTTCCCACTTTTTCATCTAAACACATGAGTTTACTATAGTGGATATTTATAGGCAATTTTAATGTAGTTAAGAAGTTTCTCTAGGAATAAAATATTTTGAATATTAGGTATTAGGAAGACTTGAAAAATAAAAAAGTTTTATGGTGATAATTATCTGGTAATTTTAATTTGTATTAATAAATGAATAAATAAACATGTTTAAAAGTTGGACTTTAAAAAAATTCATGTTATGATAATTTCTATATTTCCATAATTTAGTAATCTAATATGGCTCTATTTACATACCAATATATCGATGGTGTCAATACAATACCTTGTATCTCTTTGGAAAGTTCTTATACAGGAATGAAGAAAAACTTTTAGAAATCTTACCGGTTCTTGTTTTGAAATTGTATGGTACTTATCTGATTAGTGGGCATTTTTATTAACTATCTCCAAGATTTTTCTCAATAATTATTGAATCTGTAATTATTCATGGAGATAGGTAGTATTGCACAATAATATTTGTCAAAGAAAGGAGATACTTGGTATTGCAATAAAACAATAAGAATTTCACGAACAAGAATTTTATTTTGTTAATATTATAATTTCAAAATAATTGACAATATTCTAGTAGCTACCTTAGTGACAAAAAATAATGAAAATGAAAAAATGGTTTTTCAACTAATGAAATTGTAACAAATTATCACAAAATGCCCAATAATTTTTATGAAGCTTGGTTTTTATTTCCTGTAGATGGGTGTACTTTTTTTGGGTAGGGGAGAGTGGGCCACCATGAGACGGAAAAAGTCTGGTTTAAATTGACGGTTAATTCATTGTAAATACGACACATATATGTCGTCGGTGCATAAGTTATGTTACATTAATGTAAAAAATGGATATAAACTCTATATATTTGACTAGATTTTAACCCTTTCGCTGCGGCAATACGACGAAAAGATGCGGCGTTTGCGGCACAATATTTTATTTGAAAACTTATTGGGTTTCTATGTATTGTACAGATTTTGGTCAAAGTTAATCATATTTGCTGTTTTTATCAGTAATTTTTGAAAGACGCTCATGTGCGTCCTCCGCATGTTTGAATCGATGCGGAATGTGGAAAGCGCAAATGCGCTTCTAATGAAATGTTTAAAAATAATATTTTTTTAAGAATATAACTTTATTTATAAACGAAACCACTTATAATATAAAAAATGAAACATACGCATTATAAAACATTAACATTATTTTTTGTGGTATTCTTGAAAACATGCTCCTAAACACAGTCTAGGTTTGTCTGTGCATGCTAGACAATGGTAAATGGTATCTCTTCGTATTTTTTTTAAGTACAAGTTCGACATTTCTTTCTTAAAGTTTTGCCCTAATCATTGGTTATAGAAATTTTTGAAGGTATATGTTCCAGATTTGGTTTATGGCCTTGTAATGGGGACGGTGCTAGTAAAAGTTTTTCCAAAATTGCCATTCTAATTTTATTGAGTGTCATTTTTTTTCCTGAAAATTTGTTGAAGAGTATATGAGAGTTTATCAATAATAGCTGAATGACGTGTATACCCATTTTCTTATACCAACGTATTGTTTTCCGTTCCGCTGGATAATAAGCCATAAGTTGGTCTCTTCTGTCTACTCCACCCATATTTTTATTATACTGGACAATTGCTAAGGGTCTTTCTTTTCCCTGTCCTCTTCTATTTTGCACCACTTCCATCTTATTTTTAAATTATGTTGAAATGTACATAACATCTCTCTTATCAAACCATTTACCAACCATTACTCCATTTAAATATTTGGCGTTCGTTTCATCCTTTTTTAACTTTCCATGTACAATGTCACCTGGAGAACCCTTTCTCTCCTTTCTCAGGGTACCTGTGCAAAAAGTACAGTATTCGCCAAAATAAACAGTAACGAAAATAAAAATAAAAATCAATTTTTAATTTCTGTAATGTAAGTGTTCAAAATGTTCACCATTTCGACGCAAACAAGCTTCATATCGATTTTGTAAGTCAATAAACATATTTATAAAGAGTGGTTGATGTAACTGCCGAAAAATATTTTGTATTATTTCGGCGGATTTTCCGAGTGAAATATTTTGTCCTTCATTATGCCCCAAATGTATGCGTCAGGTGGCGTCAGATCAGGTGAATGAGAAGGATAGTCGAAGTCTGTTCCTCGAGAAATTATTCTATTATCGAAATGCTGACGGAGTAAGTCTAAGGTGCGCACAACTGTATGGCTCGTTGCACCATCTTGTTGGAACCATTGTGTGCGAAACTGTAGATTTCGTGCCCGGCAAAAGTTATTTAGATCTCTCACAAAAGGTATGATAATTTTCTCTCTATAACGCTCTTGGTTGACAGTAAGTGGATTCTGATTATCATCTTCAACGAAATAAGGACCTATCATTCCAGGACCAGATACCGCGCACCAAACGGTAACTCGAAGACTGTAGAGTGGTTTCTCTACAATGACATCAGGACGTTCAAATCCAAGGAATCTGGTTGTTTGTCTGAAAACCATATGTTTTTCAAAAATTCGGGATCTTCGTAAATTAAACTCAACTCAACATGCGACCAGAGTAAATTTCTCTTGTACGTTTGTCCGCAGCATTTAGTCGTTGTCCAACTTGAATACGGTATGGATAACCACCAATTGATTTGAACATGCGACGTAAAGACGTTTCACTAATGTTGAGTTTACATGCAGTTCTTACAAGACTTCTTTGAGGTGATTGCACAACTTGGTTAAAAACACGTCCTTCATTTTCGTTAGTGCATACTGTTTTTCGACGACCTGAAGAACCTTTACGTTGACACAATACACTATCAGTGCGACGAAATTTTTCAACAACAGCTAACATCACACTTTTACTAGGAGCTGCTTTATTAAATTTTTGTTGATATTTTATTGACACCTGTTCTAAGCTTGGACCATCATTACGACCTTTTCCGTATGAACGAAAATAATGCTCTACCAAAAAAACTTTTTCTTCCGTTGTTAGAACCATTTTAAAATCAAATTCAACTGCAGCGTACTATTAATATATCAACTAATAACACTTAAGTCAAATATGACAAATCCATATTACATAAACAACTCCACAGCACTCTCTGTTTCGGTACTGTTTATTTTGGCGGATACCGTACCTTGATTTATCAAAATTTTGGCGAGATCATAGGAGTAATTACGCATAAGATGAAGTACTACTTTCTGGGTATGATCTTTACCTCCAAGCATATCATTTGCGCCAGTATAAACTATCATATCCAGTACCGTTCCATCTGATTCGGTCAACATATAAATCTTGATTCCATATTTATGACGTTTTTTAGGAAGGTACTGTTTAAAAGTAAGTCTTCCTTTCCACAAGACCATCGATTCGTCTAATGATAAATTCCTTCCTGGATAGTATATATCTTTCATTTTTTGAGTAAAATAATTCAATATTGATCTTATTTTATGTAGTCGATCTAGTTCCTGATCATAATCTATATTTGCGTTGAAATGTAAGCATCTCATAATGGGTAAGTATCTATCTCTACTCATATATGTTCCAAAACAAGTAGAGAATAGTCGATGTGTTTTCCAGTAGTCGTGCAAATTATTTAACTTTATTGTTCCCGTATGTATTGTCAGCCCCAAAAAAATTAGTAATTCTGATACCGTAATATCCTTCCATCCGGAAATTCTTGATTTTTCTTTGCCACTACTAGTAGACAGAACCTCTACAGCATATTCATTTGTTTCTCTTACTATCATTTCCAACAATTGGTCATCGATTAACATTCTAAACCAATCATACGGATCATCGCCTGGTGATTCAACCAGCAATTGACTCCTTTTTTGAAACTGAATCTTTGTCATATTGTCAATTGTTCCTTGCCACTCACTATTAATTTCCCGTAAGTTTCAGACAAATCTATAATATTTTGAGGAATAGTATCTTGAACCACGTCATGTAAATATTCATTTTCACTTTCAGAATTGCCAGTCTCATCTTCGTCATAAATTCGATCTAAAAAGATAACAGCATCAGCATAAATTAAAAATCTCTATTGTATAATACTTTTCCAACTTACAATCATAATCACTATCATTTTCATTTAGCAAACTTTCTTCATCTGAATCGTATAGATATCCCATCATTTCTTCAACTGTTAAGTCTTTTGGATTTTTTATATGTTTAGTTTTACGCATTTTTACATTAGAAGGCCCCGCTTCACTTACATCTGCCATTATACAATAAATATCTAACGTTAACACACGCCACAAAACGATAAATAATAGCTTTGTTCGCGGGTCTGATTCCGAACCAGTTTAGGGACAGGCCGCATGCGCACATTCAAAATCGTCGTGCGCACATTCAGAACTGAGCGAACCGCGCACAACGATTTTGAATGTGCGTATGCGGCCAGTCCCTAAACTGATTCGGAATCAGACCCGCGAACAAAGCTATTGACACCGACCTATATCTGAACCACGTTTTATTTTACAATTAGAGTAAAGTACTCAGAGCCTGACGCCATCTATACCTACAACTTGACACCATCTAGAAAATGTTTAGCAAATCTTTCCGATAAACGAACGTTGCCTATTTATACTTTACATTCATGTGCGCTTGCCGCAGCGAAAGGGTTAAAGTTATGTGGGCCACTATGAGACGGGGCAAAAGGGGAAGAAAAAAACTAAAAATTGTATTAAAATATATACGAGTATGAAACACACAAGAAACCATTATTAGTATCATCACAACATTTGAAATAAGGAAATATTTATAAAACACTCAAAAAGGATTAATCTGTATCTTATATTAATAATAAAAATTAACGCATGTTCAGTTGATTAAAATTGATTTCAAACTTATAATACGATTTCAATCGTTTTGTATTTCCTAAAAGAGTTGGTTTGGATAAAATCATTTTCACATCAATGACTGGAACGGTGGCAATGTCTCGGACAGTTGGAAATATAAAATGTCCTTCAACCTTCGAGGCTTTTCTTAGGAAATTGATTCTGACATACATCAGTAGATACTGATTCTAGTTCGACTACTTTTCCTACAAAGAATACATCATATTTTGCCTTGAATTGTACCAAAACAAAATCATTGGGCTCAGGATCCTTATCAAGTTCTTCAAAGCTTGACGGTTCGACTTCAGGAATCCACCCGTCCTCATCAGAATCGTCTTGGAAACTTCGGTATCATCTTCATCGGAAGATATGTTCTTATGCCGGTCCCAGACACTACGTGTATTTGGCAAATATTTGGTATTCAGACTTATTCGCGTAGCGTGTGGGAAGTTAACTTTGGCAAATATTCGTCCTTCGTCATTTTCCCGGCGCTGGTCGGTAAACTAGCACGAAGTAAAGGACGCCGTAGTGCAGCGTAGTAAACTACGTGTACCTTCGGCAATGCTCCCACACGCTTCGGCATAGTAGAAGAGGTATGCGGATAGTTTTTTGTTTCAATTGAGCGGTGATTATACAGTACACGTATTATTGTATGCAGTGCTGCGGTGACGGAAGGTTCGTTTCTACAAAATGTAGTGTACGAACGAATTAACGTTGGAGTTTTTGGGGTTGTTCGAAAATGAACCTGTGATTAAGAATCCAAGGATTCCAGACCGTAACGTCACTGTCTCAAATTTAAACAAATATCTAGTCAAAAATACTACCTAGAACGACTTCTATTGAAAGACACCATCCACCATCTTCTCTTTTTACGGTTCTTTTGTTTTATTCTTTCAAGTTGTAAAGCACTGGTTACAATAACACAACTAGCAGCGGTAGCAATCTTTAAACTGAACTAAATTAACTAAAATAATTGCATAAAAACAAAAATGCCACACGCCACTGATAATCCACGTCTTTCTGCGCGAATATTCGCCAAATGTTTTCAAAGTTAAACCTTTTCTATACTACGGCACCGTGTGGGAGATCAAGCAAACATTCGTGCAAATGATAAATATTGGCCTATTCGCCAAATACACGTAGTGTCTGGGACCGGCCTTAGTGATATGTTTTCGTTTCTTCGCAAATACGTTTTTTTTGCAAGCTTACTTTCTTTTCTTCTGTTCTTTTTCTTTTTTTTTCCATTTCTCTCTGTTCAATTTTCTCCTTTTCAGGTGTGTCTGTGGGTATACAACTTTTAGCTCTTTTACGCTTGCTCTTTTGTAATTTTCTTTGGCCTGCCTTCCGGTAGCCTTTGAATATCTGGGGACTAACAAAAACTGCTGTAGCAGGTTTATCTTCAGCTGGATTATCTGTAACCTGTGGTGTATTTAAGGAGGTAGATGGAATTTGTATAAAATGGGATGTTTCCACAGAATTTGATGGTATTTCTTCAGTAAAATCTTCAATGACAGGTGGGACATCCATAGTCGTTGACGCAGTTTGCTCATCAGCAGTGTACAAAGCTGAATCATTTAATACATCTCGATCAGTCACTGAACTACTTAAAAAATCATCAGTGGTGAATATTTCCCGATCAAAAGGAAAAATTCCGGTTTTCTTGAAACCTGGCTTAATATTTAATGGAGTCATAGATCGTTCAAATGCCACACCAACACAACCAGCAACTTCATAAATGGATAACGGTGTACCAGGATGATGTAGAAGCCAGGAATCAACTGCAGAATTATAATATGCCTTTAACGGAGCAAATATTGATATATCTAACGGCTGTAGCTTGTGACTACAGTGTGGAGGTAGTGAGGTAGTGTAATAATTGTAACTCCATTATCTTTAGCAATGTTAAGTGTTTCTATGGTAAGGTGGCTTTCATGATTATCGAATATTAAGATAGTAGGGCTCTTTTTGAAGGATCCACTATATTCTACGAAGTGTTTCATTACAGATGGAAATATTTCTCCATTCATCCAACCTGATGAAGTTGCGAGACCTAATGTACCTGATGGGGCTCCATTTAACATATGGCTTTTAAATTTTTTTCGTGGAAACACCATGGCAGGTGGCACTTATTATACAACACGTAGTAATTAACACTCCACGTTCACCACTGGTACATTGACTGACTTGTTTAACTCCTTTTGCCGATAATACTTTCTTCGGTTTCTGAACGGTCGTCGTGCCCGTTTCGTCCAAGTTGTAGATGCGAGTGCCATCAGAAAATGCTTCGGAGCGATCATATGCATTTTTAAGATTATTAAAGAATAACTTAACGTTATGCTCATTAAATGACGAAGCTCTGGAAAGACTGCACCGTTCAGGCTGCCGAATACTTAACTGTTTGCTATGTCTTTTTAGAAACCCTTGTAACCAGTCAATGCCAGACAATTTATTTATTTCCCAACTTAACGGAATTTTCTTTTGGTTAATTTTTGCCATTTCTCGAGTATCTTTTGTTGTTTGTCCATAACACATTTTAGAGCATATGATTACATAATCCACAAGCGCTCTTTCTTCATTATCTGTAAAAATTAATCTATGTTTATATTGGCTTTTTATGGATATTGGCATGTTAGGGTCCGTCTTTTCTTTTACTTTTTTAACATATCTCTGCAACATCTGAAAGGATAAACCGTTCTCTTCTGCAGCTTTACGTAGAGACAGTTTTACGCCACCTTCCCCTATCAATACTTGTCGAACAGCTCTTCTCATACATTCTTCTGAAAACAAACCTTTCTGGCTTTTCCTTTTACGACCTCTGGACATCTACAAAAAATAATTTACCTGATACAGCCAGTTCCTTATGTGGGCCACCATGAGACAGTGTCTCAAGGTGGCCCTGAAAATGTGTCTCATGGTGGCCCATTTGCACGTGGTTAGTAGATGTACATACATAATTTTTTTATTTGCCATTTCATACATTTATGACGAGCGAAAGAATGCGTATTAACTGTTCTAAAAAATGGTATAGAAAATTTACCTTTACTAGTTTTATTCTTCTCTTGACGAACGAACGAAAATGCACGTCTTAAAAATTTCGATGAGATACACACCCACTGGTGGTCAGAACTCTATTAAGACTAACGTACGGTAATAGAAAATTATATTGGTAAACCGGCACGTAGTGTTAACTTATTACCTCGACCAACAGAGGTCAACACTATATCTAGACGGAAATATTTTTCTCATGGTGGCCCATGTCTCATAGAGGCCCACCCTACCCTAATTGGAAGTTTTGCAGTATGTAGTTTTTGAAATTCTTCAATTTTCTTGATTTCTTTTTTGGGACGCTGCGGTAAAGATTTAAAAAAATTGTCCTCAAAACTAAGTTTATACCGGATTTCTCCTCTCTTGTATTTTAGAGCTCGAACAGTTACAGTAGGTTCGTTCAGTTTCCTTCCAGGACTAATAGATTCGTAGACAATGTCTTTATTAAAGTTATAAAAGAACTCAAAAGTCGGACACACAACTTCAAATGGTTTAGGATTTGCTCGAGCTTCCTCTGTGATTCGGTGATAGTCATTAGGAATTGAAATGGTTTAATTCTTCAACTTTTTCTCGATGGTTGCGTGTACGCTATCACATTCCATATTGGTATGGCCTTTTATCAAGAATTTTTGAATAATCTTAACATTATACTGATAGGAAAGTGAAAGTAAAGCGTTTGGTAGGTGTAGCCATCTTGAGAAATTATGATCGGTTTTTGTTGGTTCATATTATTTTCTACATATTTCTTTTTTAAAAACCCACCAATAAAGACGCAAATGTCGAAGCCTGAAGATCGGTATCAGTTTCGTCAAACCAATAACAAACAGCATCCTTGGTTTTTAGATCAAAAACGGTATGACTATAACAGCAAAGCTTAGTTTTGAAGTAAAGTGAGCTAGCTTGTAAACATGGACAAGTTTACACGGCTTGTAAATCCATATAAATGACGTGACATTCATCAAGTTTGGCGTGCTCTTTATCATTGTTTTTTTCTTCTTGAGCTTTCTGCTTTTCACTTCTATGCTTCTCCCACACACTTTGGTCCAAATTCCCAGCTTAATACTCCACTGATCTTTTCTAGGACTAAATATGCCTATGTTTTTGATTTTCACATATTTCATGAGCGTGTTTCTTGATAGTGCCTGCTTTTGAGAATTTTTACAATGTTCCTAATATAATTTAAACAGATCAGCAAAACGTTTGCTCTAAGTATAGCTTCTTGGTATCCTTCCGACAGTAATGACTTGGTAACTTGGGAAGCTTGACTAGAAATGTTATCAGAAACTGAATAGAGTCTTCATTTTTACATCGAGGTTTGCTGGATCTACTGGGTGCAGGTAAGTCACACGCGGAATTTTTAACCCAGTTTTGGACTGTCCACTCTTTAAGGCCCAGGGTGCTTAAAATAGCTATTTGTGTATTAAGAGCGGAAAGTGATACTTTCTGCTCGAATTGCACACAAGATTTTTTCTACGATCACCTTATTTTTAGACAAATAATTTAAAAAAAACATGAAAAAGCCTTTTACTGCGTCCCAAAGCTCTTCGTGTTCTAAATAAATATGTAACGCGAATTTCCACGTACCATAGCTCTCGTGCCCTTTTAGATGCTCGATCAGCGGAAGCTGGCTCACTTATTAACACAAAAATTCAACAAATTACAAACTCCAGAAGCTTCAATGGTGTCTCACGCGTGTCCTGTGTCCATAACCTCCTGCAATTTGATGTTTTGAGTCAAGGTTTCGAGAAGAAAAATAACTTAATCTATCAAAAACAGCGTAAAAGCAACTAATGACAATTTAAAAATTACAAAAGCCGTAAACCAGTGGTTCCCAACCTTTTCTGGACCACCGCTCCCTATAGAAGACAAAAAAAATTCACCCCCACCCAGTCGCTGGTTAGTCCAAAGTAGTTAATTTTATTTCAATATCATCTGTACCGTCCCAATTGATCTGTATTTAGCTTTAATTTCAGTTAATGTCTAAATTTTATTTTAGAGGAATGATGAAGTAGAAATTTATTAAACGACTACCAAATGTACAATAAGATTGTTTATTAAACTTAAATATAAACACAGAATCAATAAGAAATACAATCACAATAGAAATAAGAAATGCAATACAATAAGAAATACAAAATTAATAATAAAGAAAAAATCAATGAGACGGTTGAGGCTGGTGGAGTGTTACCAGTTTGTTAATATCGGGTTCCAATTTCGTTAAGATCAATCGCAGATCGCCACGTTCAGTGATGTGTAGTCTGTTCCTCTTCTTTGACAGCAAATCAGTTACTGCACTGAATGCACGCTCAGCCATATAGGACGAAGGAAATGCAATTAACAACTTCTGTACTATTGTCCACAATCCAGGATAGAGAACTGGTATTGGTTTTTGAAGCCAGAACTCTTGATATCCACGTTTGAATTTTACTTTCAGTTCTTCGTTAGTTGTGTCTTCTAATAGCTCCTCTTCCAAATTTGATGAGCCTTCAGTATCTGTGTTTGCGAAAGGATCTATAACCCAACTTGGTATTTCCATGTTTAAAATATATTGCAAACGCTCTGTAAAATCAACAAGAAGAACTTCCAAGTAGTGGCAGTAAGTAAGTAAATCTTCCGGTTTTGCAGACACTGTTGATAATGTGGGAAAATGGTTGTACTCACCTCTACCAAGATTTCTTTTGAATATAAGAAGTTTTCCTGCAAAAGCAGCTATGCCATTTTTAGTTTTAATTAAATTTAAATCATCACCTTGCAATTGTAGATTAACTTGATTAAATACTTTAAACAGGTCCGTCAAATAAGCGATGTCATTTTTTGACGTAATCAGGTTTTCGCGCACTTGTTCGTTTTCTTCAAGAAATTCCAACACTGAGTCAAATAGATTGAAAAAACGATTCAGACAAACACCTTTAGAGAGCCAACGTACTTCTGTGTGCAGCAGCAAGCGATTGTAGTCTTCATCATTTTCATTGCAAAGCTTATGAAACAAACGGTCATTCAATGCATTGCTTTTAATGATATTGATTGCTTTAATAACGTTATTGAGGGACGCATGCAGACGTTCATTTAATTTTTTTGCAACCAAATGCTGACGGTGAATAATACAATGTACAGTGAGTACACTTGGCACTGCTTTTTTCAAATGTGCTATAAAACCCTTATGACGCCCGGTCATTGCTGGAGCACCATCTGTAGCAGCAGACAAAATATTGCTAATAGAAATTTCTTTCTCTTGAAAAAAAGCTTGCATGATATTAAATATAGAATGTCCCTTTGTATCAGATTCCAAATTCTTAACAAATAATAACTCTTGATGAATTTTTTCTTCTTTTATAAATGGTACGTATGATAAGAGTAGAGCTTCGTTACTTGGTAGAGTTGATTCATCGAGTTGAATGGAAAATTTGCAAGTCTTTAGATAATCGCATAATGATATTTCAACGTCATTTACCATTTCATCTATTCTTCTTTGCACTGAATTATTACTGAGAGGAATTTTTTTAATGATATCAAATGGTGTCTTATGATGGAGAACAGTTTTTAATATCTCTTCGACTGCCGGCAAAATTAATTCCTCGCCAATGGTGTGTGGTTTTCCTGTCTTTGCGATTAACATTGAAACGTTATATGAGGCTCGTAGCCCATCATCGTCTCGTTTAGAAGACGATGCAAAAAGGTTTGATATAGTTGGCTGTTTTAAATATTGTTTTTCGAGCTCTTGAAAATAGAATATATCTTTGTTCTTCTTATCAGGATGCATTTTATGTAAATGCTCTTGTAGCCTAGAAGGTTTCATAGCTTCATTTGAAAAAACTTTTCGGCAAATTAAACACATAGGTAATGATTTGTTTGTAGAAGATTGCGCAAATCCATATTTTAATATTCAATACTGTATTGCCGGCATTTCTTTTTTAATTTAGAAGTAGATTCAGCCATTTTCATACAAAAATTAAAATCTCAATAGATTTATAGATAGTAATGTTTATAAAATGACACACCAGTCACGATTGTTTACTACGGCAGAGCTTATGATTCACGACTATATATCGCGGCCAAACACATACAACTAACTAACAAAAAATTCGTAGAGCTGTTGCTTTTATACGTTTCATTTCGTGCATGATTCAACTTGTCTGTGTGCGAACATGTCGAAACATGTTATTTTGTATGAACATCGCGCGTTCGCTTATCAACGTGCGAGGACAAGTCATATACTTCTATTCTGAACTAAAAGAAATTATTATAATTATTAGTATTATTATTAATGCTAATTTAAAACTGCTTATTAACCCTCATTAAATCATTTTTATTTCACCATTCCTCTTGACTGCTTATTATTTGCTTCTGAATCCGCTACCGCCCCCCTGAAAGGCTGCAGCGCCCACAGGGGGTCCCATCCGCGGGATTAAATGGGTCACTTTAGTCGCTTGGTGTATAATGTACTTTTAATATACCTATTATTTACCAACTTTCTTTAGTTTATTGTGAATGAGAACATGTGAGCGGAAAAGTACGCTCTAGAGCGGAAATAATGTCAAATTATGACAGATCACGGAAAACATCAACTTTGCGGTTAGATTTGAGTGTGCAAAAGCCTACTTTGGGTAGTGATCGTAAAAAAACATTTTTTTGCAAAGAGGAATATGTTTTTTGCTTTCTATGCTTAATTTATGAAACAGTGAACTGGATCTCCTCGAAGATTCTTTGGGTGTCCTTTTACTCTCAGTTTCTTTCCTGTAAACTAAATTTTAGACAAACTATTTTTTGCTCCCAGCTATTTAATTTTTCCCAGAAATTTTTAAAAATCTGCTGCCTCTGTATTTCACTCAAGTCTTGACAGAATCTTTTTTTTGATCTCTTGCAGGCGTTAGGTAGGCACGTAGGTCCCATTACTCTCGCATTTCTTTCCGTATCGTGGAATATTAGTTTCGGGTTTTTTGGCCTTCAGTAGCCTAAATAGGTTTCTCCTAAAAGTCGCCGCTTTTGATGTAACTTCCGTTTTGTTCCTCAGCCACCATCAGATTGTTGTTCCGCTTCTTCGCTGGTTGAATTGTTATCTTCTTCGCTAGTTCCATTGTTATTTTCTCCACTTGTATAGTCACGTAGATTGGATTATTCACTATCAGAACTACTATTTTCTTCATCACTTTCTGGTTGGTAAATGTCCACTAACTCTGATCTATAATGTTGTTCCTCAATGCCTCTATCAATTTCGTCGTCATCTGTTTTTGCTTCTTCTTCAAATAATTCAAGGCATTCAAACTCATTTTTCTCCTCAATTTCTTGCTGGTGAACTAATTCTTGACCTACATCTAAAATGTAGGCATTGGTTGTCACAGTCTGTAATAACTCCGTTTCAACATTAATTGAAGAGCAAATTATGTCAAAATCAGGATGTATATTATTATTTGCATTAATGCTGATATTTACAATTACAAACTCGGAATTTTCTTAGACATTTTCAAAATTTTCAACTGTCATAGGTGTCAAAAGCTCTCCAATAACATTTTTACTATCGCAGCTTTCATTTTTTGGCTTGGAACAACTTTGGGCTTCTAGCTTGGTATTGCACATAGATAAAAAGATTTTAGTTCTGCCGGACAATCTTAACGTCTTATCTAAAAAAAGAAAACTAGCATAAAACCTTATGGAAAAAGATATTCGCACAGTTGACATTTAATAATTATATGTCTTATTGCAAAAGCCAATTTTTATACCCAATTGAAAACGGAGACAGATAAATTTTATATCATTAAAAACGACATTTTGGGAAAACTTTTAAATTATTATAACCATTTCGGTAAAAAAACATAAACACGTATCAACCATAATGCTAGAAAAAATGTAATATTCAATAACACGTATCTCCAAAGGTCTCATTATTTTCCCAATTTTCTCTTTAAAACAGTACAAATATATTTAAATAATTATGTAAATTTGAACAAACATGAATTAATATAACCGACATTATTTTACTGAAATAAA
The DNA here is from genome assembly GCA_963921935.1 of Galeruca laticollis. NCBI lineage: Eukaryota > Metazoa > Arthropoda > Insecta > Coleoptera > Chrysomelidae > Galeruca > Galeruca laticollis. The sequence goes on from OY998177.1 coordinate 228,785,940, forward strand.
TTTGATATAATAACAGGAAAACAGAATCAAAACTTACCACATTTCACAAGTTCACTCACATCCGCAATATCTTGTTGAAGATACGAGGTATTGCATTTTTCCATTGGCAGATGACGGACCTATTTTTATCTTATGGTCATTTTGGCGCCATCTACCGATTCATTAGCTAACGTTTAACCAAACGCCACAGAAACCTTTATTTCCAAAAATTGTGGAGATACGAGGTATTGTATTGACACCATCGATGTATTTTTGTAATTTTAATTGAATCTGAGCCACGGACTTAGGATCCATGGACTTCTAATAGTATATGTTTCCCATACATCCGAAATGACCCCTCACTTTGCTAACACATGGCCGCCATGTTGTGCTGATTTTAAGTTGGTATTAAGAAGCTACAGTTCATATGCGTGTTCTGGATATTGAGTATGAAACGTTGGTTGGTTGCGCGAAATAATTGACAGCATAATAGAATTAATTAACCAATTAGAATTTAGCTGGATGAACTGACGCGACATTTTCGTTCTGTCAATTTCTGTTTCCTTTGTTCCGTTGTTGCAAAGCGATTTGCCTGATTTGTGACAGCGTCAGGAGTGGCATCAGGTCACATTTCGCAATTTTCGCATTGTCTTTTATTGAGTTAAGCGCAAGTTTGATATTTGTGTGTTAACTTTTGGATTATATTCGTGTTTATCACAAATTAATAGTGGTTAATTACATTTTATAAGTAGTGTTATTTTAGTAAGGTAGTTAATAGTATAGTGTTATTTGTAACATCTAGAACTCTAGGAGACTAGCTACAAACTGTTCTAAAATGCCTTCCTGTTTTGTACGAGGTTGCTCTAACGCTACTTACATTTTTCGTTTGAAAGAGGGTCTAACATTTCATAAGTAATTTATATGATTTTTTTGTATGTAAGTTAATTTACATTTTCCTTTTTCTCAAATTTGTAGATTTCCCAGTGACAATACGCTTGAAAGGTCCTGGTTGGTAGCACTTGGAAAAGATCCAGCTTATAATATTGCCTATGAAAGGGTGTGCTCCGAACATCTTGGATAAACCAATTTTGAAGTGGCAGGCGAATGGAAACGTTTGAGAATAGGGTCAATTCCAACCCTAAAACTACCTCAATGTTTTGAAGTAGATCACATGGAGAAAAGTTATTTACCTAGCTCACCTCCACCTACATGGTATGCTAATTTTCAATTAGTACTCACAAAGAATCAAAAAATATTTTTTAATCGTAGCAGCAAGCTGGAAAGTGTTGATTCACCTCAAAGTAGGTCACCAAAATCTCCGACAAAACTTTCTCCAATAAAACGGAGTGATTCAGACTCCTCTCCATCTGCTCATTCTTCTGATATAGTACCGATGGTACAATTCTTTCATCCGTATAGGTAAGTTTAATATCAAATTTTTTTTAAAATCAAAATATAGTATGTAATTTATTTATATAAATTTTACGTAGCATTTATATAATGCCTTAGTACCAAAGTTTAACTAGTCTCAAGAAATGTTCTATTTTCAGCAAACCTTCCACCGAAGATACCAATGTAAAATTGAGAGAGAAGATTCGCTTTTTGAAGAGGCAATTGAGAGTATGCAGAAACAAACTAAAAATTTGCTGAAAAACAAGCATTAGGCGAAAACTAAAAATAAAATCCTTGAACAGGTTATTAACCGAACTAAAAAATAAATTTTCTTCATCTACCCAAGCCACATCGGATATTATGACATTTCTTCAAGGAGCCCCATCTGCTTTATTAAAAAGAATAATGTTGAATAGGAAACGTACAACATAGTAAATGGTATTTGTGATAGTCCCAAGCTTCTCTCTAAAATATATTTAGTTGTCCCTTCTCGTCTTTCTAGACAGGTACAAACGTTTCATGTCGCATGTCATAGGTACAACTATGCAATGAATAGTTTTCTACCTAGGACACTTAGATCAGCAAATTCTATCGATGGAATTCTAATTTTTGATGAGTCCACTTTCAAGTTTAAAAAACATTTGCTGGAGCGTACATCTTTTATTGCTGGTTTGATGTGTTATCACTCCTCTTACTTTATTTGCTTTTTTCTTGTGATTTATTCTATGCTTTAGGTTTTTCCTTTTGTATTATAGATAAGTTTAATGCATGTGTCAATTGTTCTATCTTGTTCTAGTTTTACATATTTTTCTTTTATTCTTATTGTAGCATTTTTTATATTTACATATTGTGTTTATGTGAATTGGGCCTGCCCGTGATTAAATTAAATTAAAATTAACGGCTATTTTATTTAATTCCTGATTAATTGAATTTGAATAAGAATATATAATAATATAATTTATAAATAAACACTTCTTAAAATTTATGAAAAAGTTTTCCATAATCCCAACTTAGGTAGATACACAATACGCAGTAGCTAGTATAAATAATAAAGTAGGTATACTTTTTTTTTCTCACCGTTTCATATTTTCCTATCTTATAAATGATTTCTGCTTTATTGTTTAAACCGGTCCTGTACGAATCACGTGACTCAGGCCGGCCAACTTAAAATTAGCACAACATGGCGGCCACAGTAAAGGAGTTAAACCGAATATACTATTAGAAGTCCGTGATCTGAGCGCGTATTCTGTATCGTCATAGAAAGGAAATTTCTTTCTATAAATTCTCTATACCACTTTACCTTATTCTGTAAGCTACTTCGGCATTGGTCGTGTGTCACGAACACTTCGTTCCGAAGAAAGTAATAGAAATACCGTTTTAGGTCTTGCTATGATGATTTGAGTATCCCTGTCTCTTTTTAACACACAATCATTAGATTTATCTTTGTTGGCATGTTTACTTTTCTTCAAAGGAAAGGTGCATATCCGTTATGTTATGTTTATGGTGTTTTGTGGTTTATATATACAAGTTTATGTTGGAAAAATAATTTTTGGAGAAATTATTATTAATATTATTGCAATTGAAAAAGTAAACAAGTGCAAAGGGCACCTAAATAATACGGATGTATGGTCATTTACGGTGTTACCTGTAAATGTGAAATATTTCTGTGTTGAACGTTGTGTTAAATTAATTACTAAACTTCTTAATTTTTGTCATTAATCCAATTCTTAAAAAGTTGAATATATTTAACATTGGTGATTTTAAGGATTAATAAATTCTTCTCTCCAAACTTAATTTTCCGAAACCATTGTTCCGAATAGGTTACTTCAATTCCCGAAACTTTCAGTCTTTCCAAAATCATAGACGTTGTTGGCAACCTATTTTCTTTGTAAAAAGAGTAAATTTGTTGTTTTATTTCAGTTCCCGCCGCTTCATCGATTCTAGAAAAATTTTTCATTTCTCGTTTCTGTCTCTCCCTTGCTTAAAATGTCCCTTACCGTAGATACAGGGAGTTTTGTTAATTCACTTGTCACGGTGAGAGAAGTTGAACACTCTTTTTCAATTAGAATTTGGTAAACATTTTTTATTATCGTTTTTGCGCAACTTGGAAAATGTTTTCTTTTAACCTTCCTGTTGTCAGAAACATCACTGTTATCACTAATTTCAATCACTTCATTCTCTATTTCCATTTCATTCGACACACTGTTTTCCCATGGAAGAAACACTGCCATTTTTATTTGCACAATGCACAACGATGAAAAGTCACATACTGATAGACTGCACCCTTGCTTTACCTGGTTGGTGATTAATCCGACCCTGTTAGGATGCAGGTATAAAGGATAATTTCTAATTTATGAGGAGGCAGTATCTGTGGTCTTTATGCATTCTTGTTGTATTTAACATTTACACAATGCTCCCTGTCATAAACACGGTATTTCAAATTCGCAAGTATACCGAGAGTTATCAGTCACGTCATATCCGATGGATGGTACTACTTGTTTGGAACTGAAACAGGGTATCCGGTTTTACCAGACCATCCTGTTTTACCCAAACTCCCCCTACTTATATTTTAAAATTGGAGTCTTTCAGAAATTTGAGCATTTTTTCATACTTTTCACTCAATGCGTGGTTCATCTAAGGCGGAATGTTGTTAACTGTTATTCTCACACTTAAATTTATACATTCCAATACTATATATTTTATGGATAAAGGCACGTCACACGTTAAACACTGCTTTGGTGGTTCTTGATTTAACAAAAGTAGGTGCGTGAGGGCTGAATGTCCTATTCTTAACCTATTTAAAACACAGAGACACGGCATGCAGTTTTATAAGTTATACCGAGTACCAGATTTGGCACTCAATATTTGAATTTATCTATTGAACCAAGTACACAAATGACTCTGGTAATGTAGGCAAAAAAGGCTGGTAGTCAACCTGTTAAACTATTTTAAAAAGCTTGTAAATCTTTACGATTTTTATGAATAAATCCTTTGAACTACACACACACTTTTTGATTCTAGCAATGATCTTTCTTATTTGTAACAAATTGAAGAAAAAACAAACAATGACATAACTCTTTGTAACACCATGTCACGTTTAGGTAATCCATTCTTATAATGACACACTAAATGCTACATTATTATGTACGCTTGGTTCAACGCCTGGCCTAAATATACTGGCAACCTCTTGTGCAAAGCGTCTTAATATAAATACAGGTACGAATTTGTAGAAAAGGTGGTTGGGAATATTAGATAAAGTTTAATACGATGACTAATTTTAGAAATGTTTCGATATTGTTAGAATTAGTGACAAAAAATGTTGCATTTAATCCACGACCTTGGAATTACTTCTTGTGCTATTGTGGACAATCTGTATAGCAGAAAAAAAACGAATATATTCGGTAACGTAGCGAAGCCTCTCTTAAGTTAATTAACAGTAGTTATCCTGTTAATTTTTGATACGTTTGCGTAATATCCTGATAATCCTAGAATACCATTAGAGAGGATTTTAGTTTTTTTATTAAAGCCTATGACCTTGACTTTGTAATAACTGATTAACTGAATGATTGGTTTGAATAATTAGAGTTGTTAATGACAGTTATTATAATGAGAACCCTTTTTTGACACCAGAAAAAAACTATGATTAATTTTTTAGTTCATTTTGTGTAATATATTCAAGTATTATCAAAAAAGTGTCTAACTTTGTTGAATATTCTGCTTACTAACAACTAGGAAAATTTGAAATGAAAATATTTACTTTTTAGACAATTAAATACTAAAATTTTGCTCATTAATAAATTAAAATAAGCTCGTTCTCTCATAAATCTAGTTGTTTGATTTATGTACCTATAAATTATTCATATTTTACCTCCGGAAATCGTAATTTTAATCCTTATATTTTGACCCGAATCTAACATTTTTTTACCCGTGTCCTTCGTTTAAAATACTCTAGACAAAGACAAAATATTTTCTGGTTTTTCCTACACAATTTTTTTAGATAGTGATGCAAATATAACGAAAGTTATCAGACAATGTATAATTCAATAAAATAATTTTATTCGTCTTTTTCATAAAAAAATGAAATTAGGTTATAAAATTTTAATAATATACAACAAAACTTACCTTAGCTGGCTGGAATTGTCGATATTCCCTAAAATTGAGAGAAATTTTGTTAAAATTTGATATGACAGTCAGTAGTCAGTACGAGATACGGAAATTTTGACTATTTATTTAAAATAGAATAAACAAATCATCTGATGAGCAAAAAGACGAATAAAAATTTAATAAATCAACGATTAAATAAACAAAGACAATAAAGACATGATGAGTGAATAAAAAAATAAATATTGGATGAACAAAAACTAGAAAGAAGAACAAAAAAATCAACGAATAAATGAATAAACAAGATATCGAATAAAAAAAAATTAATAAATAAGTGAAAAATGTTAAAGTCAATTAGAGAATAAATGAGAGCATCAATAAATAATTAACGAGTGTATAAGGAAACGAAAAAATCGAATGATTAAATCAACGAATAAACAAAAAAACGAATAAATGTATGAATAAATAGAAATATCGAACAAATAAATCAATGAATACATGGAAAAATCCTGTAGATAATAATTAAAGAAACGAATAAATGAGAAAATCCATTGGAGAATTAAAGATAGAGTAAAAGAAAACGAAAGAATGAAGAGAATAAATCAATGAATAAATGGAAAAATACAATAGAGAATAATTAAATCGACGAATAAACGCCAATCCATAGGAGAATTGAAAATTTAATAAGAAAACGGAAACATGGACTGAATAAATCATTGGTAAAATCAAGCAAATTGATAAACGAATAAGTGGAAATTTCAACTTAAAGTTAATAAATCAATGAATAAATCGAACAAATAGATGAACGATTGACTGAAAATTTTAATAATAAACTGTAATGAATCCGTGAACAAATGAAAAAACTTGAATAAATAATGAATAAATGGAAATATTGATCGAATAGGTCAAGGAAAGAATGGAAATTTGAATTAAAAATAAATAAATCAATGAATAAACGGAAAAAATGAATAAAGCAATGAATAAATGGAAATATCGAAGAAATACATCAACCAAAAGGGGAAATTCGAATTAAAAATGAATAAATCCATGGATAAACGAAAAAAATTAATAAATCAATGAATAAGTGGAAATATCGAACAAATAGATCAACGAATATATGAAAATTCAACTGAGAATTAAATAAATCAATGAATAAAAGGAAAAATTGAATAAAGCAATGAATAAATGGAAATATCGAAGAAATACATCAACCAAAAGGGGAAATTCGAATTAAAAATGAATAAATCCATGGATAAACGAAAAAAATTCTTAAATCAATGAATAAGTGGAAATATCGAACAAATAGATCAACGAATATATGAAGATTCATCTGAGAAATAAATAAATCAATGAATAAAAGGAAAAATTGAATAAAGCAATGAATAATAAATGGAAATATCGAAGAAATACATCAACCAAAAGGGAAAATTCGAATTTAAAATGAATAAATCCATGGATAAACGAAAAAAATTAATAAATCAATGAATAAGTGGAAATATCGAATAAAAAGATCAGCGTATATATGGAAATTCAACTGAGAAATAAATAAATCAATGAATAAATGAAAAAATTGAATTAAAATGAATGAATCAATGGATAAACGGAAATATCTAAAGAATAGGAAATTTGAATTAAAAATGAATAAATCAATGAATAAAGGAAAAATAATAATAAAGAATTAATAAATCAATGCATAAAGGAAAAAGTTGAATAAATCAATGGATAAATAATAAAATCCATTAGAAAATAATTAAATTAATGAAATCCATTGAAGACTGAAAAACTGAATAAAGAAACGAAAAAAATGGAATCAATAATTAAATGGTCGAATCGAAGAAATAGATCAACGAATAAGTGGACATTTCAATTTGAAATATATATAAACGAAAAATTGAATAAAGAAAGAATAAATCAATGAATAAATGGAAATATCGAACAAATAAATCAACGAATAAGTGAAAATTCCAGTTGAAAATGAATAAATCAATGCATAAACGAAAAAGTTGTATACATAATGGATAAATCAACAAATAAATAGAAATCTGGAATAAGTAGGTCAAAGATGAAGTGGCAATTTTAATTAAAAATGAATAAACCAATGAATAAACGGAAAGTTCGAATTAAGTATGAATAAATCAATGAATAAATGGAAATATCGAACAAATATATTAACGAATATAAGGAAATTCGAATGAGAAATAAATAAATCATTGAGTAAACGAAAAAATAGAATAATGAATAAATAAATCAATGAATAAATTGAAATATCGAACAAATAAGTCAAGGAATAAATGGACATTTTAATTAAAAATGAATAAAACAATGGATAAACGGAAAATTAGATTTAAGTTTGAATAAATCAATAAATAAACGAAAAAGTTGGATACAGAATGAATAAATCATTGAATAAATTGACATATCCAACAAATAAGTCAAGGAATAAATGGACATTTTGATTAAAAATGAATAAACGGAAAATTAGATTTAAGTATGAATAAATCAAAAAACAAACGAAAAAGTTGAATAAAGAATGAATAAATCATTGAACAAATTGAAATATCGAACAATTAAGTCAACGAATATGTGGAAATTCGAATGAGAAATAAATAAATCAATGATTAAACAAAAAAATTGAATAAAGAAATGAATCAATACAGAAATGGAAATATCGAACAAATATATCAAGTGGAAAGTTAAATTTGTAGCGGTCGTACATATACGCAACGCCCTATTTAGTTAGCAACTAGCATAAACAAATTACAGTACTTACATTGTACCATGCGTATTTCCCTGCTTTCCTTGGAAACTTTCCGTATCATTTCCATATCCATACATTTTATCCAAATAAGGACTCCATACTTGAGTGGTACCCCCTAGTACTTCATCGATATTTGTATGCTTCGAAATAAACAGGCGATGAATTTCAACTTTTTTATAACTTCCAGGTACATTATCGTAAGGACTCTGTCGTCCTTCTAAAACTTTCGGCATTTCCAGACCTTCGGGACTAGCTCTATCACCCAAAGGAGGTGAGTCATCTTGTTGGTTACTTTGGTCCTCGTCCAGCCACCACGGCGTTTCTTCGGTGTCTTGATGTCGAATGGCGAACTTCGGTTGATCTTTTTGGATTTCTTCTTGAGGTTCTACCATTTCGGAAACGTTTTCCGAGCTGTTTAACCACCAAGCGCGTTCTCCAGAATCTATATGTCTCAATTTATGCTGCTCTAAGTACTCGGATTTTTTGTTGGACTCCGTATTCGTTTTTTCACTACTAGAAAGCCACCACGAGCTTTCGTCGGATTCGTTTTTTCTTTTTTTGTAGATTACTCTACCGTCTTGAGTGGTACCGTCTTCTTGTACCCAATTAGGGTAAGTATCTATACCTTCTGGTATCTCGCTGTTTTCGTCCAACCACCAAGGGAGTTCTCCAGATTCTACGTGTTTAATAGAAATTAATTTTGAAGGACAATGAGAAGTGCTTTCTTCTTTATTATTAGAATCTTCGGATTGTTTTTGCTGTTGTTTAGATTCCTCGCTGTTTTCCTGTAACCACCAAGGTAGTTCTCCAGATTCGACGTGTTTAATAGAAACTAATTTTGGAGGACAAAGAGAAGTGTTTTCTTCTTTATTATTAGAATCTTCAGATTGTTGTGGTTTAGATTCCTCGCTGTTTTCTTGTAGCCACCAAGGGAGCTCTCCAGATTCTACTCTATGGATAATTATTTTTGCTGGTAATTTAGTAACGTTTGTATTTGTTTGGTTTTCATTACTACTTTCTACTTCTGGGTAAGTAGATTTTTCCGGAGATCCTGTTTGTTTTGTTTTGAATAAACTAGTAACGGGACCTAAAGCTCTCATCAAAAATGATTTAGCTTCAGCTTCACTTTTTGTATCTTTAATTCGAGGACTTTGTGGAGGCTTGGGGCATTTATCTGACGATAATTCATCTGCCGAAGAAACATTAACGGATGTTCTAGAAGATCCTCCGCTACGTAGTTTCTTATTATCCTTCTTGCTTTTTATATCTTCTTCACTACCACTGGTAGTAGCGCTAACGCTAGCCTCAGAACTTGGAGATCTTCTACTTGAGATTCCTTCGGATATTTTTGAATGGTAAGATTTGCACGTAGCTAAATTTTCCGATACGTCAGTTGCATCGGGATCAGCAGCGTCAGAATCTGCTGAACTGGCTGAGTGACTGCGTCTGCCGAGCTTTTTATTACTTTTTCCATCTGGATTCATATTCAGAACTGATTTTCTGAAATCTTTGTTTGCTGAATTGTTGGAATGTAAAGAATTGGTCTTGGGGGAATTTTCACTCTTAGGTATCTGAGGTGGCAGTTGTTTTTGTTTGAAAGGAAGTTTAGATTTCGGGGGCGATTTATTTTCTTTGGGTTTGTCGTGTTTGACGCAGGAATGATGGATACTTTTAGAAGAACTTTCTCTCGATATACTTTTCAGACTTTCACATTCGTCAGTCTTTGTGGAATTATCAGATTTGTTCGAATTTTTCGATTTCGAATTTGGACTGGAAAATTTCATGTCCAAAAACGAAGACCAAGGTGTAGAAGATATACGAGAAGCTCCTGCGAATCTTGACATTTTCGTAGAATCGTCTAACCTATCTGATTGCATTTCTTTATCTACCATAGTATGAATCGGTTTTTTTGGTCGAGTTATCTGCTTTTCAACTGTTTTAGCAATGTCCAATCTTCTACTTCGTAAGAAATTATTAGGCTGAGACATTTGGGTGGGAGAAGTTCCTCTGGTAATAACAGATATAGTTACCATTTCAATTTCTTTCTTAACTTCCGGTTTTGAATCTTTTTTTGGTGAAACATCTTCTGTGGTAACTGAAGAACATCTGCTCGGCGATCTACTGAGTCTATCTTGTTCTTGTTGTATATGTAATACGTTGAGTAATTCTCTATTTTTTCTGCTAGTTTCGCTTGTTCTTGTTGTCGAAGGTCTGGAATAAGCAGTATAACTTTTTTCAACGGCATTCTTGGGTAAAAATCTACTATTTATATATTTTTGTGACCCGGATGAAGATAGATCTTCTTTGGAAGATGCTCTACTACTTATCTTATATCTAGAAGAAATAGGCTCGTCTTTGGATACAGAAGATCGTCCCGAATATTTAGGAACTTCTTCTTTACTAACGGAACTTCTTCCTCCATATCTAGGGGATTCTTCTTTGGTTACAGATGATCTTCCAACAAATTTTGGTATTACGGAAGTCGAACCTATGGAATCAGTTCGTTCCCTGCTTACAGATCTTTGTATAGGCTTAGGATACAATTTATTGTAATTGTATCCAGAAGAAGATGATTTTTCAGATTTTTCTACCGGACTGGGATCACGTGATCGGGAACCAGTTCTTGTTATAGGTCTATAGGTAATTGGAGGATGACTGGAATCCTTTTTATCCAGTAAAGGTTTTACTCTAGTTGTCCCAGAATAACCTAAAAAATAGAATACATATTGAAAGAAATGATGAAGATATAGTTTCACTTTGTATAGGGACCGAGAAAGATGACGTTTATGCCATCTGCCGTGAAAAAACACAAACAATGTGATGTAAACACTATTAGTAGTTTTGTATAATCAGCGTTTTTAAATGTTTATTTTTTAAAACTGATATTAAATTTTTGTGATGTCGTCATTATATAAAATAAAAAACTAGTTATGTGTTTGCTGACTTTAATATTATATAATAAGTTCAAATAATTAAATACTATTAAGGGGAAGAAAGTAAACATTTGTTCAAAACGAATCACTTCAAGTTTTTTAATTACCTTTCAGAAAACATCGGGAGGATTGGGAACCAAATAAAAATACTAGAATTTGCAGTGCTCATTTTGTCAATAAACAAAAATCAGATAATCCCCTACACCCATCTTACATACCAACAATTTTTCCTGGCAATGAAAATAAAAAGATCTATTCATTTTTTGCCTTTTGTAGGTTGTTTATTATACTGTTTACATCACAATGTTTTTCTTATTTAACACCAGGGCGCTCTACTTTCGGCATAAGTGCTGCCTCTATACATGCATAGGTAACTCTTATGAACCAGCTTGTCCCATAAGAGCTGTTTGCGACTACATCGCCAGAGGCGCTGTAATCACCTTAAATTTGAACATTGTCAAATCTGTAAAGAAAAATTCCTCAGTTTTTCGTCAATCATCTGATCCGTTGATTAAAGTTACTAATATGTAATAGGTATAAACATATTTTTTCAATATCATAACATAAAACTTGAATGTTGGTTTGGATTTGAATTTTAACTTATCTTTCAATACCCTACACTACAGAAGCTATTCAAGTTGTATTTTTTAATTAAAATAAAAATCATAAGTTTTTAATGATAATTTTGAGATATGGCAACATCACAGCGGCTTTACGAGAACACAATACGCAGGCGCATCGATTTCTCGCCCAATGTTTATCCATAGATAAAGGATAGGTTAGGTTAGGTTGATTTATTTTTATCAACACCAATACCTAGTCCAACTCATTATCATTATTATTCCAATTAGGTTGTATTGAGACAAAGTTTAATTTTAATTTTTGTGTGTGTTTATTAAACTGATTTAACCAAACCAGTCCAATATGGTGTTTTCTTGTTGTGTGCCAACATGTAGAAGCCGGGGCGACACTGTGAAAATGCATCGATTTTCCAAAAACTATGAAAATGTGAGTACCGGCGTCAATATTATAGCTGTGATAATTATATTAACAAAATCTGTTATATGTTATTTTTTTCACTACTAACATGAGAAAACCTTATTATTTACCTCATTTGTCTAATGAGAAGTAGCTCAATATTTACCTAAAACTTTATTTATTCAATGAAATGAACATGAAAAATAAACTCTAGGAAATGTCCTAAGACAATGAAAATGATCAGAAAATATGAAAATTATTTAAAATAATAGTAGAAATGACGTTTATTGAATCCCCTTAGTTTCAATGATTTTATTCAATGCTTTGACAAGTATTCCGAGCTGATATTTCGATATCCTTGAATAATTGGGGAAATGACTAATGTTAAAGTAAAAATAAGGTCTTTCGGTATTAGTTCTGCGATTAGTAGTGAAAAAATACTATATATACTTCGGTAGAGAAGGCCACATTTGTATATTATATTATATTAATTATTATATAACTTGTAAATAAACGTATGTAGTGAAACAGTTTTTTTATTCATGAATTCTTAAACAATCTTCCAGTTCCAGAAAAAAAATTTAAATTTTATATGTACAGTTCCCGCTTTTGCTTTATTTCTGACTACACTCGCCAGAAGGCGCGGTAATTAGTGAACCAAACTCTTAATACTGAGTTGCCTATCTATCTATTGAAAATCAACCTAACCTAACCTATCCTTTATCTATGCCTCTATAGTTCCGTCTCGATCCCTATACTTTGTGTTATTTTTTTGAAGTATTGTCAAATTGATTGACAAGAATGATAAAATAAAAAATCAGTTAAAAATTCTTTACTACCACGAAGCTCTACTTGTTGAAAACATCGAGATTTACGTATTCTAATCACATATTATAATAAGAATAACTATTAAGCGTCAGCTGGTTATTGACAGTTGGCTTCATGAGTTTATATACCGGGTGGGCAAATAAGCGAGGTAAGCAGCTGTATCTCAGAATGATCGTAGAGAGTTACGGTAAACATTTTTATAGGTTAAGTGGGCAATGGAAAATGCTGTAAATTATTTTCAAGTTTCCAACATGGCCGTCAGTGGTTGTTTCCACCATCTTGAATTAAATTAAATTAAAGTTACGTTTTTCGAGATTTTCCTCAATGAATGTAACAAAACAGTATTTGAATTTTAATGATAACTTAAACTCGAACATTTTTTGTAAAAATAATTTTTCTCTATCTTTCTAAATAGAGTGGTGGGGGGGTATTTGAAATGTTGTTTTAAATAAATACCTGTAACTTTGAAACGGCTTAATGGATTTGGATAAATTTGGTATCATTGATAAGAGCATTTCGATTTCATGTAATCATGACAGTTATGACCTACACGGCCGCCGCTAGAGGGCGTTATTCGATATTATAACCAAATTATTTCTCAAAACAATTACGTACGATGATATAAATTTTTTTAGACTAGAAAATAGACAAACGACCAACGAATAAGCCTGCGTAAACCGCATTTTAATATCTTTTTCCTAACTCAAATTATTAAAAAAAATACTAAACCAGGAAAATTCATATATCCCCATTTAAAAATGCATCGGTTGCTTTCGATAAGAAGGCAAGTAGTGATGGCAGCTAATGAACTAGAAACATGCATGTTTTCCAAATAGTTACTAATCTATTTATAATATACTATCTACACTAATATTAATCAATTACCCTGAATCCCAATACAACTTATTATTTTTACAATATCTATTTTCAAAATTTCACGTGACATAACATCATTTCTGTGATTTCTATTTTCATTTTCATAATTCCTATTTATATGTCTATATTTTCTTCTATGTATTTTCATATGATTTTTATATTTTTTGCCAATGGTAAAATTTCTATTTATACATCTTTTCTGTATCATTCCCTGACCATGCGCAATTCCTTTTTCGTTTCTTGATTTCGTTCCTATACTCCTGTCTTATTATTCAATTTTCTTGTCTTTTTCTGAACTTCTTTGTATTCTCTTCTCTTACTATTTGATTCTCTGTTCATTTCCTATGTTTCTTTCTATTTTCCACAATGTCCTTTTTTAAATCTTTGTCCGATATCTCACTATTTTCATCATATACTTTTGTTTCAAAATTGTCTATATCATTGCTTCTACTTTTTATTATTTTCTTTTGGATCAAATATATTCATATTTATATCCAGTTTTACTCTTAGTTCAAAATTTTCTGTATAAATTATTCGTCTTCCATTTTGTTTTAGGTTAACTACTATTTCTTCCATAGTTTCTTGTAATCTTCTATTCATTTCTTCCAATTCACAATTAAATTGTTTGCCCCCATAATTACTTCTTTTATCATATATCATTGTCTGTCTTGGTACACTACCATCCAAGTCTTTTATTTGCCAATAAATATTTTCTTCATAATTTCCTCGCTTCCTAGTTCCTGTAAATTAATATCTACCATTTCCTCATTTGTTTGTCGTTGTATTTTTATAAATTGGATTTCTTCAGTTATATTCTCATTTTGTTTCTTTACTTCCATTTGAATTGTTCTAGATAAATTTTCTTCTAGGCATCTATCTAATTCTTGAACTTCTACTACCTGTTTTTCAAATTCTTCTTTGATTTTAATTCCTGTAGAGAAACTTAATAGTACGTTCCCTACTCTGATTTCGGAATATATTCCTTTTTTTATAACAGAAGAATTTGTGAGTAGCGCAATAAACTCTTTTAAAACAAGTTCTGCTGGTGGTTTAGACTCTTTAAGACCTTCACATCTACAAGATTTAATAAGTTACAGTGCTGGCCCTTCAGGAAAAAATCTCTTATCATCTTTGTGTAAATTATGTAATTTTATTTTAAATGACACAGTAAACATCAATATTCGTCCTATTTTATTCGGCGCGTCACTATTAGCTTTAACTAAAAAAGCAGGAGGTATCAGACCAATTGCTATTGGTACAGTTTATCGTCGTTTAGTAGCGGAAATAATTTGTTCAAACATCAGAGACAAATTAGGATATTTACTTCGTCCATTACAATTTGGTTTCGGGTCGAAAGGTGGTTGTGAAGCAGTTGCACATACAGCAAGACGTTACGTCTCTAATCATCCAGACGTTAATAATAAAGTTTTTCTGAAAATTGATTTTAAAAATGCTTTCAATACAATTCATCGCGATCATTTATTAAAACTTGTAGCAGATATTCTACCTGAAATTTTTCCTTTCATCAATCAATGTTATCGATTCCCTTCATATCTTTTATTTGGCGAAAACATCATTTATTCGGAAAGAGGCGTCCAACTAGGGGACCCTTTGGCACCTCTCATTTTTTGCATATCGATACACAAACTTATTAGCAACATTGACACAGAATTCAATGCATGGTACCTTGATGATGGTTCTTTAGGTGGTAATACTAATTCCGTGTTCAAGTCTCTTGTCTATATAATAAACAATTCCAAATAATCTAACCATTGATAAATTTAATTCTGTAGCACCAGGCATAACAATTACCAACAGACAAAATTTATTTCTATTAGGTGCTCCTTTATTAAACGAATCCTTTCTATCAGCTTTCAATGAAAAACTAACCTTTTTCAAAAAAATGTCATCTCGTTTATCCTGGTTACCGACACATATTGCTTATTACCTTCTCAAGAATTGCCTATTAATTCCAAAATTAACATATATTTTAAGATGTAGTCCGACCTGTTTACATAATGATATCCTAATCAATTTTGACAATGCCATTCGTCATTCATTAGAGTCTTTAATTAACATTAAATTAGAGGAACTTTCTTGGAAACAAGCTTCACTACCGGTTTCATATGGTGGTTTAGGAATTCGCTCAATCGTTTCAGTAGCTCTTCCTTCTTTTTTGTCATCATTAAATAGTTAAAAAATTTCATTAATTACATTCTGCCTATATTTTTCCACACACAAGACCCTTTATTAATGGAGGCAGAAAATATTTGGTCATTAAAGTCTAACAAAGTTGTACCAGATGATTATAAATCCTTTCAAAAATCCTGGGATATTCCTTTATTGAACATTGAAAAAGAAAATCTGCTTCAGAAAGCTATCAATTTACTAGACAAGGCTCGTTTGAATACAGCATTTTCAAAGGAATCAGGAGCATGGTTGAACGCTTTACCGTCGGCCCCATTAGGTACGCTTTTAGATGACGAAAGTTTCCGTATTTCTATTGGTCTCCGTTTAGGATGTCAAATTTGTGTAAAACATCGCTGTCGTTGCGGAGCTGATGTTGATGAATATGGTAGACACGGCCTAAGCTGCAAATTAAGTGCCGGCCGTTTTTCACGTCATTCCGCAGTAAATGACCTAATCAAACGAGGCATGGCATCTGCAAAGATTCCCTGTTCGTTGGAACCGTTAGGTACTTGCCGCGACGACGGTAAACGTCCAGATGGTATGACCCTCATTCCATGGCAACGCGGCAGACCAGTTATATGGGATTTTACTTGCACTGACACTTGGGCTCCGTCCCATGTCCGATCCACATCTACTTCCGCAGGCGCTGCAGCTTTACAAGGCGAAACTTTTAAAATCAAAAAATACAAAAATTTGGAGAACATTTACATTTTTATTCCTGTAGCAATTGAAACCTCTGGTGTTTTCGGTCATGAAGCTTTAAAATTCATTAAAGAAATCGGTAAAAAAGTATCAGTAGAAACCAATGATTCAAGAGCAACTTTGTTCTTAATACAACAAATAAGTATTGACATTCAAAGAGGAAACGCTTCATCTTTTCTCGGTATGTTTCCCCGTTCTAAGCCTCTAGAAGAACTTTTTATAAAACCTAATCATAAGAAACGTAATTCTTCTACCACTTTTAAACTTTCTCACATTACAGACCCTAAAACATGTGATCTTTCCTTTTTCCGAAATTCTTATTTAACATCTTCATTCTCTTCTTCAGAATGTGTGCCTTCTGATAATAAATGCGTTGACAATTTAATAAATTATGCCCCCAACAAGCTTTTGGGCCTTAGTGTACTAAAAAATACAGATAACCACCAGCCAGATGATGTCCCATTTATAGGAATACTGAAGAAGATGACTATGCTAAAGAATGATGCGATTCCTATACGCAATAGATTATCTCTAACTAAAACACTTTTCAAATCCGTAATATCTACATACAATTCAGTAGCAAACATCATCAATTCAAATTCCTTATCACGCCGATCAAGTGAGAAAGACAATCATAGAATCCGAGATTATTCGTACAATGATAGTAGTTGCGAAAGAGCTTTTAACAATATTTCCACATTCAGATCCATAAAGGGTATTCCCCAAGATTATTTGGGTCTCAAAGGCTTCAAAAATATTGGTAACACATGTTTCATGAATAATATTATCCAATGTCTATCAAACACAAGGTGGCTATTAGAATATCTAAAGAAAGACTCATACATAAGAGATATTAACATAAACATATCTAGCATGAAAGGAACACTAATTAAAGCATTTGCTGAAGTTATTCAAGAGCTTTGGTCTGAAGACGGTTCTGACACAGTAGTTAATACAGTATCATTGAAAAGTAAGATTCAGCGATTTACTTCAAGGTTCATGGGATACACTCAACGTGATGCACATGAGTTTCTTCGTTATCTATTAGCAGGACTTCACGAATATGTCAACAAGGTATATGAAAAACCAAAGCCCATATTAACAGAAATTGATGACAAATTTAGTGATATCGAGAAAGCACAAACATTTTGGTTAAGATATGCGAGAATGGACAACTCCAAGATTATGGATAACTTTGTCGGTCAATTAAAATCAACAATCAAGTGCACACACTGTGGTCACTGTTCAGTTACCTACGATCCTTTTTGGGATTTATCCCTTCCGATACCACAAAGAACAGGTCAATTACGACTTTCACAATATTTAGATTCGTTTACAAGAGAAGAAACACTCGACGGTGATGAGAAACCAACTTGTTCGAAATGTAAGGAACGAAGACGATGCATTAAATCATTCTCAATTCATAAATTTCCGAATATACTGGTTATTCACCTGAAGCGCTTTTCGCAAACAGAAAGTTTTAGTGGAAAACTTAATGATTCAATAGATTTTCCAATAGAAGGGCTTGATATGAACCGTTACGCGGCTGATAATGTGGCACCTTGTATGTACAACCTCTACGCTACATCTAATCACTGTGGAACCACTTATAATAGTCACTACACAGCATTTTGCCCACATCCCTATACGGGACAGTGGCACGAATATAACGATTCAAGAGTGCTATTAATATCGTGGAAATCTTTAGTCAGTGGAGAAGCATATGTTCTCTTCTATGAACAAGATGACACAAAATCCCACCTTTAAGTTTAATAAATTTTTTTATTAGTTTTTAAATTGTATATTTTCAATGTGAATCAATGTCTTATTTGTTTTTTTTCTGTAAAATTTATTTATATATTCATATATACATTGTATCCGTTTAAATATAAATAAAATTGAAAAAAAAAATTTAAATTCTTATTTTGTTCTTCCATATCTACTTTCATCTCGGCCATTTGTTTCCTGAATTCATTTTCTTAATTTCATTTAAGGTTTCCCTTTTTACTTCTTCTATTTTCTTTTCTAATCTGCTCATGCTTCTCTTTATATCATTCATATTTTCATTCATCTTGTCCATTTTTCCATTTAAATTATTTTCCATAATATTCATATCTTCCCTCATACTATTCATATCTCCTCTCATATTATTTGCCATACTATTCATATCTCCCCTTCCATATTATTCATATTCACATTTTGTTTGTCCATTTTTACATTCAAACTGATAAAAAATTGTATTAATTGGTCATGGCTAGTTTCCCTTCTCTCTTGTCTTCTATCCTCTTGTTCTTGAGCTTCTTCTCTCCGATTATCCATAAGATTCTGTTCCTGTTCTTGTTGATCTCCCTCTGATTGTTCTATTCCTTGTTCCAAGTAGTGCACCTGAAAATCACCTTTTTCCATGACTCCTTTCTTCCCTTTCTTCATCAGATCCACTTTCTATTCCCACTTGCTTTCCATCCCTTAATGTCGTCCTTCTCTCCATTTTAATTTTATTTTAAATATTATTAAAGTTTCCAAAATTTCATAAACCTTTTTATTTTTCGTGCCTTTTTACTATTCGCGCCTCACGTTGGTTGCGACAATATTGTACACACGGCTTAACCATACGTATTTTTTATGTACTTCAAATTGACACGTATTGTCAAATAATTTCTGGCTAGCAAAATAATTTTTTTTATTATATCGAAAGATGAATTTATTTACTTTTGAATTATTCTTACTCTTGTCTCAGGTGCGTTCAATTCGTTATCAAATAATTTTTTTTTAAATTTTAAAGTATTTTCCAAATTAAATATTAATTGTTAATTTTGTTCTGTAGTATCTACCCAGTAATACCATGTGACTGTTTATTCAAGATTATATAGGTTATTTAATTGCTTTCTGACATTTAATATATTTCAACGAATGGTCTGTCGTCATAATCGACCAAATGTCACTGTCAAAAAATAAAAATTTTATTGAGTTGAATAAATTTAATTTCTATAAACGTTTCCAAATATTATAAACAACTTCCAATGTAAGTTAAAATTAAAAGTTTATCTACAATTATCAAATCACAAAATCAAATCTTAGTTTTCCTTTTTTATATAACAAATAAAAAAAATTATCAACCCAAATACAAATTAAACTTAATTTTGTTAAAGGCTTGATGTTTTCGATGAAAAAATGCATTATTTAATTATCAATGAACTGGAACGGACTCACCAGTACTCTGGACAGGAACGGACAACTCGTACTATTCTAAATACAATTTAGAATTCTGGATCTTTCACTTTTTTCGAAATATGATCAAATTTCACTGAACTTTTTTCCAATCAACAAAAAAAATTATATTGTAGTTACAATTTTCCTCTTTTTCAACAAAAAAAACTAAATTTGTTTTCTGATCAATTTCGTAAATGGTGATACGCTTATAGAAAACGTTTCGGTACATGTCCAATACACACTACTGGAACAAACTTATAATGCTATAATTTGTAATAAAGCAATGAATCTGAAAATTTTGCAAATTATTCTTTTGCACAATTTCGACTTACTCTGTATATTTTGTATTTATATTATTATTTTCTAGTATTTACCTGTAGAAGGTATGTTGTCTCTGTATCCGGTAGAAAAAGATGGATTATACCTGGAACCAATTCTACTTTTTTCATCTTCGGTTTTTTTGATATCAGATCTGGCTCTACCTAACGATGACTCATACTGAAAATAAAAATATAAAATACATAAATTAACTGGTAATTGAAAAGGTAACAATGTTTTTGTTCACTTTTTAACATTTAAACGAAAAATAATTGGCAGTAGAAGCCTCGAAAATATAATTACGCATAATTGTAAATTCAGTTGTCACCATTTCTTGTTGTGACAATGATAAGCCCAATGACGTTACAAAAATATTTCATACAGAGGATGTCTCGTTTCGAATAAGACAAGAAGCTCAGAATGTAACACCATATAATACTAAAAGTATACAGAAACAGTTCGTAGAATTTTAGAACAAAAAATCTTACAAAATAGATAATTAATCTATTGAACAGCTGGCCCATATATTGTAAAACTATACATTTAATATGAAAAGAATAAATGGAGCTATAATATGCTCAAGCAAAGCGTTATTAAATTGTAAATTGATGTGGAATCTTATTACCGCCAAATAGTTGCAAGAAATGAGGTGCACCTAATTTCAGATTCAATTTGATCCATTTTACAATATTGAATTTGTAGAAGCTCGATCTGCACAAGATGTTAAGCGTCGGCAACTACAAACGGATCCTTCTAAGAGAAAATCAAGTTCTGCAGCATTGAATACTATAATAGAATTCTTGACATGTGGGACCAGAACACGCCAGAAGATCTTCAACGCAATTTTTCCACGTTTTTTCCCGAGAATTGTCCTGGGGAGGTGGGGAAGCTTGTGTAAAATACTTTGTGGAGGAAAAACATAGCAAAGGAGGATGTACATAGAATACAATCCAGTGTTTCAAAGACTACCTAAGGATGATCCAAGAAATTGGCAGACAGTAAATGGCTGGTTACTAATTCTTTCAATCCTGTTCGTCTTTATCAAAAACTAATTTAAAAAAAGGAGATACTGTCACAACTGACACATTTTTAAATGCAAATCCAAACTTGAAGCATCAATAGTTGAAGGAGTGGTACAAAATTGCCCAGTCGGGAAAAATACAATTTCTATGTGATTAAGATCTATTGCCGCTGATTGAATTGAATATTACTAACTATTTAGCGAGGGCAACTACAGTCTCCAGTTTAGAAAAAGGGAGGATTGGCGAACAGCAGCTGAGTATTTCAGGACATAACAATAGCCAGTCTATTAAATCTTGTTTATAAATGGACATTGATCATCATAAAAGCGTTTTACATACTATGAGAGTCGCAGTCTCATTAGGTTTACAAAACCAACCAGGAATTGTTTATAATAACTGTGTTTAACGTTAATAATGATTATCACAATTGCGTCTCTGGAACGTGAAACTAAAAGAAAAAACCTAATAATAAAAGGAATAGAGGAGAGAGAGAATGAAAGAAATGAAGAAACAATAGAGAAAATAGGACAAGTAATAAATGCATTAGAAATAAAGTTTAATACAGAAGATGATATTGATGATGTCATAAGAATTGGAAAACCAATAAATGGAGTCAATAGACCGATATTATTAAGATTAGTGAGAAGCAACTAGAAGATGGAGATACTTAGACAAAGTAAAAAATACAAAGGAACAAATATATGGATCGACGAAGACTATCCAAAGGAAATATTCGACATGCCTGGGACATTCTCAAAACACGCATTAAGAAGCAAAACAATCCCCCTATTACACTGCGAGAACTAAAAGATGCTGCTCGTGAAGAATGAGAGAGAATTCCGCAAGCCCAGCTCGACCATTTAATCGACAGCATGCCAAACCGTCTACAGTCATACATACATGCCAATGGAGGAAATACTGATTATTAATTTTATAAAAAATATTTTTTCTATACTAATTTAATTTTAAATGTAAGTGGTACATTGTAAATTTTTCACTCTAAAAGAATAAATAATTTTTTGCATATTGTTTATCTGGCTTTGAGATTTATTTAGTATTGGTGGGAGTTGTAGCATAATGATGTTTAATTATTCAGACATTTTTTTATATAAAAATCAAAAAAAGGTGATAAATTACAATATTCCAAACTTTTGGACATATGTATATATATATATATATATATATATATATATATATATCACAATAATGAAAGCAATATTAATAATTAATTATTTTTTTATAATTTGAGGTATTTTATTTTGATTTTAATATAGTTCAATAAATATTTTCAATTCTGTAACTGCTGTTTCTTTTTTCGTGTTTTTTTGTAAAGTATATAGACATCTATATTTTACAAAGAATTCTTTAGATATTTAAAGAATAAATGAGACGTCTTCCTAACAGAACCTTAAAGAGTTTATTTTAAGTTCTACTACTAAAAATTTATTTTTTGCAAAATATTTCTGATAGAAACATTTCTTGTTTCATTTTATGATTATATTGGGTTCCTATATCCAAGACAGACCTTCCTAGGATTTTAGTTGCATGAAACAAATCCTTGTTCATTAAAAATAGTTATTAGTTATCAACAAATCTGTGTTACTTAAACAGAAGCATTATTTTCACAATTTTTTTTGTCAGGCGTTCATTAAAAATAATGAACATTTTTGTTGTAAATATGGTTATGGAATTATCACATTAACTATACCATTCATTAATATGATTTGAAACACTCGTAACAGAATGGAGAAATTTTAAAATATAATTTGTGTATTTTGTGCGACGACATGGATGATTTGAGGAAGTGTCATCGACATTTGACACATTAATCTTGCTTCAAGAACCCTGTGTTCAATTATCGTAAGACATGTTCTTCAGAAAAATTAGCGGTGTTACTTGAAATGGATAGATCACGTAATCCTGTTTCAAAGGCTAAATTTAATAAAATTATGTATGCTAACACCTACGTTTAAATAAAAATATTAATAATTTCGATATGCCAGTCTGACCACAACTACTTTTCTGGCTAATACCACTAGTCTTGGTCGATATATCGGTAACCACGATATTTCACCGATCAATGTAAAATCACTGGCGCTACCGGTGATTCAGTTCTCGCAGATGCGGTTATCGGTGATTAAGTTTCAACCGAATACTGCAATATCGGCGTCATCGATTATCGACACTAGCACTATCACGATCGAAAATCGATATAAAATATCATTATTGACAAATATTATGTGAAGGAAAAACGGTGATTTAAGCCGATATGATGTTATTACAGAAGGCCGCAATCGGTATAGATAATATAAGTATATCGGCGGTGGCGGCCACCACCAAGTCAAAGAGAAAATATAAACATGCGGCCCGACCCGATACCGATAAGGGCAAACGTGCCGCATTTTTTGTGAATTGTTTTGTTTTTTTCGGGGATAAATATTAAAATGAATTTGCAATCAGGATAATATTTAGTGTTTTAAAATAAACCGATAAGAGATACATAAATAATATATTTGTATGAGTCGCCAGTCACAGCGCGCTGGTCTTATATTTTGATTCTCCTTTGCTGTTTATACTCAGTCACTGCGGTGATTCGAATCACCGTTTAGAATCATGCTGATTTAGAAATCATTGTCGCCGTTTCACCGGTTACCGGAAAATCACCGTATTTCCCAACACTAAATACCACGCAGAATATTGAATTACATCCCCTTCGAAGACCGTGACGTCGATCGACATTTTGTCGATACAGACATCTACATCTGTGGTGATTCGAAACTGAAACTAGAAGGCCCTTAGTACGCTGAACGGTTTCGACCTTCTTGGGTCTCTTCAATGGAGCCGTAATGCTTTCAGTTCGGAGTCTCTAATTCAAACTGAAGATACCGCTTTCCGACAACCTCTATTTGATCCGTGTGGTTACACACTTACGAGAAGTAGTCAGCTGGCGCCATCTTCATTTTCAATTGCGAACTACTACCTCACATAATTATTCGACCGTATAAGTCGTATGACATAAAATAAATTAAAATTTCATGAAATACAAGGTGAAATGAAATAAATATCGGTTTTCTACTTCTTCTCCTTCGAATGCCGTCCCCATTTAACGGAGGTTGGCGACCACTCTCTTAAAAGCATCTCTGTCCGTAGCAATATGAAAAAGATCCTCAACGCCCATGTCTGTCCATTCTCGGATATTCCTCAGCCATGATTTCTTCTTTCTCCCAATTCCCTTCTTTCCTTCAACTCTGCCCTACATAATCACTTGTAACAGAGAGTATTTATCATGTCGTAATACGTGACCGAGATATGCTGTCTTACGTATTTTTATTATTTTTAGTAGTTTTCGTTCACGACCAATTCTATGTAGTATTTCCTCGTTAGTAATTCGGACTGTCCATGGTACTTTCAGCATACGTCTGTAAATCCACATTTCGAAGGCTTCGATTCTTTTAGTTATTTGTGCCTTTAACGTCCATGTTTCTACACCATATAATAGCTGGGACCAAACATAGCACTCCATAAATCTCAACCGGAGTATTAAATTCAAATTTTTATTGCAAAAAATGGATTTAAATTTTAGAAATGCCGATCTTGCCATTTCAATCCTTACACGGATTTCCTGGTCCTGATTTAGGTCTGAGTTAATGAAAGCACCCAAGTATTTAAACTTTTCTACCCTTTCTATTGCTTGATCGTTTATTATTAATTGATCATTATGTGCGGGTGTTTTAGAGATTATCATGAGTTTTTTTTTTGTATTAATATCTATTCCCATTTGTTGACATTCCATAATAACAGCATTTACAAGTATCTGCAGGTCCTCCAGACTCTCTACCAAGATCACCGTGTCGTCAGCGTATCTTATCGTGCTTATTACTTCGCCGCCGATTTTAACCCCTTCGCTTCTTTCCCATAAGGCTTTCTCAAAGATAACCTGAGAGTACACGTTAAACAATGTTGGTGAGAGAATACATCCCTGTCTAACACCTCGTGCAATCGAAATATCATTAGTTTCTGTATTATTGATTCTCACTGTAGCTGACTGATTCCAGTACAGGCTCTTTATTATTTCGATGTCTTTTTTGTCTAAATTGATGTTTTTAAGTTCTTCTATTAGTTTTGTGTGTTGTACTCGGTCAAAGGCCTTTTGGAAATCTATAAAGCATGCATATACGGTTTTGTTGTATTCTCTGCACTTCTGTAAAAGGACTGTTAAGGCAAACAATGCCTCTCTTGTTCCCATGCCCCTACGAAAGCCAAACTGAGTTTTATCTAATTTTTCTTCACATTTCTTATGTATTCTGTTTTGTATAATTTTTAAAAGTATTTTTAGTGAGTGGCTCATAAGGCTTATTAACCGATAGTCATCGCATGATTTGGGGTTGTTCTTCTTTGGCAGGGGAATAAACGTGGACTTGAGCCATTCCGTAGGTATTTTACTTTGCCTGTATATCTGATTTAGAATAACTGTAAACTTTTTCACTATATCGGTATCTAATGCTTTTAGTAGTTCTGTAGGGATTTCGTCTGGACCAGGAGTTTTCTTACTCTTAGCCGTTTGTATGGCCTGCTCGACCTCTGACTCCAAAATTTCAAGGTACTGGTCCTCGTCTAGCGTCTCTACTAACACCTACGTTTAAATCAAAATGTTATTAATTTCGATATACCAGTCTGACTGTTTTTCGAAGAGGACAACAACTACTTTCCTGGCTAATACCATGCAGAATATTGAACTACATCCTCTTCGAAGACCGTGACGTCGATCGACCTTTTGTCGATACAAATATCTGTGGTGATTCGGAACTGAAAGGAGAAGGGCATTGTACGCTGTATCGACAAAAGGATATTTTAGTAAACATGAATTAATTACTTTAATTAAATAATTTGGTATTTTTAATTGAATGAGTTTGTATATTAGACCCTCGATCCATACGGAGTTGAAGGCTTTTTGTATGTCGATCGAAACCATAATGGCTTCGTTTTATTCCCGAAAGCCTTCCCTAATGAAATTTAAAACTCTGATTGTACTATGTCTAATTCGGAAATCGTATTGCTCGGGGGGTAATATGTTATGATTATCTGTAATGCTTGTAGTCTTTTTAGAATTATTTTGTCTATCACCTTTGCAATATTATTCAATAATGAAATTGGTCGGTAGCTATCCACATAACATCGTTGTTTGTAATTGCGTTGATTATGGGTATGACATTTGTAACCTTGAGCATATCGGGGTAATAGCCAGTTTTGTGGTTGTAGGTTAATTGTACTATCGCTTATTTCGGTAGATTTTTGAGTAATATGTTGTGTATGACGTCATTTTCTGGGGCTTATTTTAGAGTTGCTGTATAATGTTGTGTATCTCTGTGTATGAAGCTAGATTGTCTGTATTTAATGTATTTAATGAATGTAGATGTTGTTATACTGTTTGAGTTATGTTGTGTGTCCGTTATTGTCAATTTTAGATATTCGTTTGTATAGGTTTTCGAAAAACCTGGCAATTTTCCAGAGCGAATTTTCTTCTGCTTTAAGTTTGCTTAAGAAATTGGTCCGGTCATAGTTTTTGTATTCCTTAATGAGAATGTTTATTCTGTTCTGGTAGTGTTTTAGCAGTGATCGATCATCGTCAAGTCTTGTTTGTTGCCATCTTTTCGTATTTGTGTGTTGTGTATATGTAATTTAGCCTTTTGGATGGTTGAGTGGTTTCTTACAGCAATGATTGTGGCTTGTAAGTTTTCTATTGTTTGAATGAGGTGTTTTCTATTTTGTCTGCAATATTTGTGTTTTCATTTATATATTTTCTAAAATTGTTCCAGCTTGTGGTGCTGTAATCATATATATGTTTTGTGGGGTGTGAGGGAGTTTTAGGTGGATAAGGACGGGATGGTGATCGGAGTTTAGCTCTGTTAATGTTTTTATTTTTGTGTTGTTATTAATCTTTTTGCCTATTTAAATGTCTATTGTGCTAGAGGAGTAATTTGAAAAAGGGAAGTGTGTTGCGTCGTCAGTGTTGTATACGTTAAAGTTGGAGTTGTCGCAAAATCTGAGGAGAGTACTTCCATTTGTGTTAGCGTATTTTGTGTATTTACCGCATTGTGGATGTTTGCAGTTTAAGTCACCTAAAATTAACACTTTGTTGTGTGTTTTCGTTATATTGTAGAAGTCTAATTCTTTCAATTTGTTATTAGGGGGATTATTTGACCCAACTATTTTAATTTTAATGTCAATTAATATAGCGGTATGCACAATTGATGAGTTGTTTTGATGCAAATGTTTGAAATTGATGCCTTTTTTATTAATAAAGCGATACCGTCACCTAAGGCATCGTTGGGGCGGTCCTGTCAAAAGAGATGATATTCTGGGTTTTAAAATTTATTATTTTATTAGGATTAAGGAACGTCTTGATTAAGAAAAAAATATCGGATTTCGAGAATGACGAATTAAATGGAGATTTGAAAGAACTCCTTGTGTGTTACACAAAATTATTTTAAGATTACATCGTTTTTGAGAGCCTGTTTTACCACCTACCCATCTAGATGTCATAGTTGTCTATGCCGGCAACAAAAAGTTGTTGTAAACTTGAAATTTTTCCAGTATGTTGGTTGCGTTTCTCATTTCGTGGATAAGGTCGGCTCTGAATAGTTCCTTTAGGTTCACTAACGTTTGGAGATCCCTGAACATATTATTTATTCCGGATAATTTGCTGATGTCGTTACTCACTGTGATATTTGGTCCACTGGTTTGTTGAGTTGGAGTAGGGATGTTTTCAGAGGGTTTTTGTTGGTAAAGTTTTGAGGGAAAACTAGGAAAATCGGTTCGGTTGATGTTTGCTTAATGGATCCAGGGATTTAAAGTTGGGATTGGGGCTGTAATATATTTAACAGAAGCAGTTTCGATTTTTTGGTTCTGCGATCGCTTTTCTGCAAGCAAAATTCTCCTTTCTACATATTCTGGGCATACATCAGCATTTGCGGGGTGATCACCGTCGCAGTTGGCGCATTATACTGACTTCGTTCTGTTTTTAGTACATTCCAGGCACCGGGGGGTTCTTCCACAATTTGCAGTTGCATGGCCACACAATTGACATACATGGCATTGTATGATAGGTTTATTTTGTCTACGATATTCCCTTTGTACTCCTGTGTGCTCTGTAACTCTGACATTTTTGTTAAGAAAATCCAGAGTTAGTAATAATGAGGTACAAAGGCCTTCCCTTGGTACTCATTCTATATATGTTTTTGTTTGTATTTTGTAAGTCTTCTCCCTATCCTCATTTGTGTTTATGATTTGTAAACCCTCTGCCAAACCACGCAAAACGAATCCGTGAGTTTTATCCTCTCTCCTGAAATAAGTGTAGAATGGGATTTTTTCTGTTAATAGTGTACGTTTTTCGAAATCATCAACTGCTTTTGTAAATCCGATTGATGAATTATTAGTGTATTTTATATCAAAACAGTTTCTGATTTCCTCTTTTAACCTGTTTACCATGCCCCTATGAGCCGAAACGTAGCCATCAATTATGATTGGGAGGCATGTAGTGCTGCTTTTTTTGTTGATTTTTGTTTTAGGGTTTTTCTTTCGTTTTATTTCGTGTATTCCTGTTCTTCATCTGAGCTTGATACCGTGTTGTTGAATTTGTTAAATTTGATTTTCATCCTTTTTCTTTGGGTGTTATTTGTTTTGTGTTCTTCGTCGTCGTTTGTTGTCTCAGATAATGATTCGTATTTATTTGTTTTTTCAATAATTGGTAGTTTTCTATTGTGTTTTATAATATTATTGAAGGAAGTCAATTTTTTGTGTTTTTGAAACCATGGGAAGTGATTTTCATTGGTTCGTTGTTAGAAAGGGTGATAATTGAGTTGAAATCTTCCGCTTGTTTGGGTTTTTCTTTTATTGTTTTCATTTCCATTTGTCAGCCTATAATTTGATTATGTTCTTATATTACTTTAGCATATTGTGATGCAAACTATGCTGCCATAATTTGGCATTGCAATTGCGGCTTCTTCGATCTCTTGCGCCCAGGAGATGTTTGCTAGTTTGTATATTTCATCAGAGACTAATGTGCTCTTTTTGGGTCTTGTATTTTCGTCCATTTCGTCTGATAATTCCGCATTTGATTGCGGTCCTATGGTGTCTTCTTCTATGAGTGATGCAAATTTATTGTTCTCTATAGTTTACTTGTCCGGGGTTGATGTATTTTTTGTTTTTCTTCCTCGACAGGTTGGTACGGATAGCGTAGGGCGTCGGGGATATAGTGTTTTCTCTTGTGTTTGTGTCTGTTGTGTTATTTGACAAGTGTCTTGGCGCCCAAATGCACCCGCGCCCAAATGCTCCCGCGCCCAAATGCCTTGGCGCCTAAGTGTTCCGCGCCCAGGTGACTCGGCGCCCAAATGTCCTAGACCGTAATTCTTTCGAGTATTTTACTGTGTAGATATACCTACTATAGTCTGTTTCTTATTGACTGACAGCACGCGAAAAGATCACAGATGCTAGTCAAGTAGTAAAGCATAAGCGTCATAGTTCATCTAAGGAATTTATTAACTCTTTAATTTCATACCCGATCTGATATATAAAGGTAATATAAATGTAAATTCGGTTAGTTAAAACAACTAACTGACCTTCATACATTTGTAGAGTACATACAGTTAAAACAATAAATTATTTTTGAAATAATCTTGTAACGCAACTATTCTGACTGAATATTTCAATAATTATCTTGAGAATTTGAAGCAGGTCAATTCTTGGGAGACATATTAGCAAACCATTTATCAATTAATTCTCCAGATAATTACTTTCTGATTTTCGAAATGTTGATAATAACATTTCCAAGAAACATTACAATAGGGTTCTACTAGGGATTGTCCCAATGACTACTTAGAAATTTTGCAGATATATACGGTGAAACTTGGTCTCGCCCAAATTTGTATAATTTGTTTTCCTTAGAGTCGCTTATGTTCCATAAGTGTTAACTGTGTTGTGAAAAATGTCTTCAAGTTTTACCCCAGTAAAGTGTAAGGGCGTGATTAGCTTACAAACGAAGACTGTAGTATTAAATGTGCATGAGGCTGTTGTACATCAAATGCCGGCTGCTACTGTAAGACATATAGTTTCGACATGTTCCAATATATGACAGGAGTTAGTGAATCCACTATTTACATGCTTCTAAGAGAGAGGAAAAATGGAAATATATCTCCACCTAAAAAGTCAACTGGAAAAAAACCATTTGACCTTGATGAACATATGCAAAATACAATAAGACGAAAACTACATGAATTATATTTTAAAAAAGAGATCCCAACCTTTGACAGAATTCTAAGAATGGTGAAGGAGGACGAGAATTTGCCTGACATAGGGCGAAAAACTTTGTGGAAAATATTACACAAATTAAATTTTACTTGGGAGAAGCAAAGTCGCAAATCAGTGCTTATCGACAACGAAGAAATAATATGTTGGAGACGCCAGTATTTACGAGATATTCGAAAATACAGACAGGAGGGAAGACAAATCTATTATCTAGATGAGACATGGCTCAATGAAGGACATTCAGTGAAAAAAATATGGCAGGACAAAAGTATTCAAACAAGTCGTCATAGAAGGTTTATCTACTGGACTGAAAACCCCTATCGGTAAAGGTCGCCGACTAATAATAACGCATATTGGATGCAATCAAGGGTTCGTTGAAGGTGGTTTACTGGAGTTTCAGTCAACATCAACCAAAGACTGTCATGAAGGAATGACTGCAGATGTATTTTACACAAATGGTCGAATTAATTCCAAATAATGCTGTAATCGTTATGGACAATGCCACTTATCATTCGCGATTAACAGAAAATCTTCCATCTACCTCTTGGAGAAAAGCTGATATTAGAAACTGGTTAATCGTAAAAAATATACCATTTGAAGATAATATGTTGAAAAAACAACTTTTAAAGGCTGCTTCAGATCACAAGCTACAATTTAAAAAGTTTGTTATTGATGAAATAGCCAAGAATCGTAGGATAACAGTGCTTCGTTTGCCACCATACCATTGTGAATTAAATGCGATAGAGTTAATATGGGCCCAAATGAAAGGTTATGCAGCTAGACATAATAAAACATTTAAAATGAAAGATGTTCGTGAACTCATGAAGTACTCATTGACAACAATATCTGAAGAGAACTGGAGAGATGCCGTGAATCATGTAATTAAAGAGGAAGAGAAAATGTGGGTTTCAGATAACCTCATAGAACAAACTATAGAACCGATAGTGATCTCTCGACGAGTCTTCGGATGATTCTTGTATGGCCAGCGAAGATGATGATACTATAGGTTGAATTTTATGTTTCCTATAAATGGTATGTTTACTTTACTCAATATACATTAATTCATTGTCAATAAATTTGAATTATGAGAATTAAACTATCTTTTTTTTATTAATTTAATTGAATAAAAATGAAAATGTAACTTGTTAATAGGCCTAAACGAATGGATTTTATTTCAACTGTAATGTTGACCGAATTTAATTAAATAAGCAAAATGAACTAATCTCCGCCACTGCCGCACTGTTTAACCTTTTGCTGGCATTGTTCAGTTTTATTACCGTATTGTATTTTGAGCTGAAACAGGGATGTACATATAACCAATGCAGACACCTACTTGTTTTGCATTAGAATTTTAGTATTTACTTGTAAAATTCTTAGGATCACTCTGTAAGAGATAATTTTCTATTTGAATATTTAATGAGGCTACTGTGCTGTCAGACATTAAGAAATAGACTATAGGTATGTAGGCACTCGCATTTTTTTTTCATCACTTAGATTATCGCGCTTAAAGATAGCGGGCTTTATTACATTAAGTTTGTGCATTTTTTCCTTTAGTCGTTTTGTATATTCTATAGGGTATGGTATCCCCGTTATTGGGGAAGATGAACTCGAGTGATTTCTTTAAAAAAAATAGTTATTTTTATTTATATTTATAGAAACTTCCAAAAAATCACTTTTATTCACACTTTGCAAAATTAAACTGTACAGTAAAAATGTTACTAATTGAATGTTCGTTCGTACGTGCTTCTCAAAAGGCCCCTCCTCCCCTCTTTTATTTTGAACGGTGATACTTAGACTGATGAGATTTGGAGCGTTAGAATGAACTATTGTAAGCTTCTCTACTAGTGGTGACAGGTGACGTCACCAGGCAATTGAAACCAATAATATTATATGTGACCTTATGGCAAGTGACACCTCGTTTGAAAGGTATTTCGAATACCTATTGAATCATACTAATTTTATTTGGATTTACGATGTTTTTGACGGTTAAAATAAATAATCCCTAAAATTTGAGTTTCGCTTTCAATTAATAATATTTAAGAATAAGTTCTTATAATAATTGTTCAAAATGCGCTCTATCTACTTATAACATGTCGGTGAGACATATTTCTGTTTTGATTAATTATTTTGGAGCGTTCCTTATCCGTCAAGTACTCCCACCTCTGATTCAAATTCATTTAATTTCAATTTGTTAAGAACGCGTCGTATGGCTGTTTTACAATCGTAAAAATATCTATTTAAACGACGATTCAAGTCGAATTCGGTCTCTTCTACCATTCTTCGCTGAGAAGCAAATATTAATATTCAGTTAAAATAATTTTGTGTGTGATTTTAATTCTTCTTGCTGGTAAGTTATCTATATCTTTTCAAACTGTAATTGTGTGCTTACAAATAATTCTATTTCGATTTTTCTATTTAGTTAAAATATTTCGTTTTTTAAAAACAATATGGTGCTTCCAGTTTTTCCACCGTTATTATCTTTGTTTGAAAAATCTGGTGGCGTCCAAATTAATTTTATGCAGCGAATTTATAACAGAGTCTTTATGGTTATTTCTCACTGATTTAAATTTGCTTTTTCTGATTATTTTGGGAACAGGGCGGATAAGAATGAACAGATTTCTGTGGTTTTATTTTAAAAATTCAATTCAATTTTTGTATGTATTGTAGTATAAGCTCCTAACCTGTTCATTTTATTCCTCCTTTTCAATTTTTCTACTGTTTCTCCTGTTTTTTTATTTTTTCCCTACAGCTCTGCTCTACGTACCTTACGTACCCGTCGTACTCTACTGCACCATACCGCCATGTACCGCACCACGCCACTTGGACGATTGACCCCAGAAGTCGTCAGTCCAGAGTCCAGAGTCCAAACTCCAGAGTCCAGACACCGATGGCTCAAGAACTCGTGGATACTGCTGCGTGCTGTATGTCCCGAGTCTTCCCAAGAGAAGTCCCTAACTTATTTTCGGTAGATATAAAATCTTGAGTTGGACATTTTTATTGTAATAACTGATTGTTATTTGTATTGTATTGAGAATATTCGGCTTATGTAAATTTATTTGGCACAAAAATAAATTTGAAATTGAACTGTTATTCTAAATAGGTTATCCTCCTGGGTTGATGACTGTAGACTATTGCCTGAATCTCAATCCGGTTTTCGGGAAGGTCGTGGCTGTATTGATAGTGTTTACACTTTGAGTTCTGTGATTCAGCTACATATCAGACATCAAAAACGCAAGATATTTTTGTTGATTTTAAGAGAGCATTCGACTTTGCAGACCATAAGTTATTAGGGACTAAATTATTTAAGCTTGGAATATTAGCAAAAATACTTCGCGTTATAATAACATTATACTCTCAAGCAACAATTCAAATAAAAGCCTCCGATGGATTTACTAGAAAATATAATGTAACAATGGGTGTTCTACAGGGTGTACCGCTAAGTTAACTTTTATTTACTTTATTGCACATTCTGAAAATGATGTTGTTAGAAAATTGAAAATATTAGACAAGTACGTGGCAGTAAATAACCTAACAATTAATATACAAAAGACCAAAGTTATGCAATTTTCGAAAGTGGGATTTCAAAAATCTAAATTTAAATTTCACTATAACAATCAACCCATTGAAGTTGTGAATAAATATATTTACCTAGGTGTAACAATGTCATATTCTGGTGTATTTTATGATATGCCAGTAGTTACTGCAAACAAAGGAAAGCAAGCCGTTGGAACTATATTGGCAATTATGGTTAAAGCGAAGACGGGCTCCTGGTATCCAAGAATTAAATTGTTTGAGACATTGGCTTTGAGTGTTATGTTCAACTAGGTGCCTGTTTGGGGTCTCAGATATTTGGATGTACTAGAGAGAATCCACGTACATTTTATCAAAAGAGTTCTCCTAGTTTCTATCAGCACACCTGACGCCATAGTACGTTTAGAGGTGGGAAGAGTAAAACTTGAATATACAATCTTCAAATTATCTCTCAATTGGTTGCTCAAGATTCTGGCTATGGATGATACTAGATATCCTGTTCTTTGCTTTAGACTATAAATTCGTACATCCGGTAGTACTGATTCCAAGTTTAACTAGCGGTAAAAATGAAACAACTTGAGCTATCATATATTAACTAGGAATAGAAAAAAAATACTTGAGACGTATTATACATACCTAGTTGTATGAATCTGACTTGTCTTTGGATTCTAAGTATTCCTATTTATATCTATATAGTTTGTTTACTGTTTCCAGGAGTCCAAGTTTGTAATTACTTGTAAAATTGCCCATTAAGTTCACCTTAAATGGAACTACTTGTTATATAGATCCCGATTTTGAATGCTCCGCATGTAATCGGAATGAAAAGGAAACATTGCAGCATCTTCTTTTTGATTGTCCAATTTACGTCGTCATGAAACGAAATATTTCTTGTTTGCAGAGTTTGGATGCATTAACCAAAACTCTGCAAAATATCACACTTGCTGAAGCCAGGCAAATTTGTGAATATGTGTGGAATATTATAAGATTACGGTCATTTATTATCAATGAGTAATTGTCTTTTAAGATGTCTTTTAATGTCATAGATTATTATTGTTAAATTGTTTGTTAGTGTATAGCGTATTGTTTAATTTGTACACATACACCCTTGCTGTAAACTTATGTTTCTGAAGAAATAAATTATTATTATTATTATAGTCTGGCTGTTGGAGAATTTTAGTGGACATATTTTCACAGAATTGCTGCCTTCAGTCGGAGTCCTCATCTGAAAGTTGATGCATCATTTTTAATTTGTATGTATGAAATTTGTTTTTGGTCAACACTCTGTGTACTGTACTATGACTGACTCCACAGGTAGACACTGCTTGGCCTGTGGAAGAAGAGGGGTTTACTACAATTTCTGCAACTATACCAATTTGTTCATCAATACCAATATTTGGTGGACCCGATCGTTTGGCATCATGTTTGTTGAAACTTATGAAAAAGCTCCCTCGAATAAGTCCTGGATATAGGGAGATCTCTCATTAAAAATGCGTTTCGCCGCATGAAAAAAGCGGACTTTTGAATCTTTATTAATTAAAAGCGAAACTCACATTTTAGTGTTTATTTATTTTAACCATCAAAAACATCGTATATCCAAAAAAATCAGTATGATTGAATATGTATACTGAAAACCTTTCAAACGATGTGTATTGGTTTCAGTTGCCTGGTGACGTCACCGATGCTTATTACGTCACTTGTTACCCCTAGTAGATTAACTCACAATAGTTCATTTTAACCGTTCAAAAGAAAGGAGCGGTGGAAGGGACTTTTGAGAAGCAAGTATAAGATCGACAGCTGTGTAAACAGCAGAGGGACTCTGTAACTATAAAGCGAAAGTGACTGCGTTCGTTTACGACAGTTTTCCGGACTTGGTACTCTGTAATGAGCTTCGGATTGGATCGGCGAGGCCGAACGTCGATTCGGAAAAATAGCGAAAACTAATTTATTTTCAATACGTTTGGATGTTCTTAACCTATAATTCAACTGTCGGCACACCGTTTTCTGTGACTGTCAGCATTATTTTTTTGATTATCTTTTCTTTTAAATTCGGAAATCATATTTATCCAAAACAATGGGCTGCCCTCTTGGACTTCGCAGAAAAAAATCCAGTTGTATTAACGATA
Source organism: Galeruca laticollis (assembly GCA_963921935.1). Taxonomy (NCBI): domain Eukaryota; kingdom Metazoa; phylum Arthropoda; class Insecta; order Coleoptera; family Chrysomelidae; genus Galeruca; species Galeruca laticollis. The sequence continues at coordinate 228,822,184 of OY998177.1, forward strand.
AAAATAGAAGGTCCATTTGGAAAAGAAAGATATGAAAGGTTGTGGGATGAACTCACTACCATTTTGAACAGTTCGGGATACTTACAAAAATCTAAAGAAAAATGGCAAAAGGTAAGGATAAATGAAGATATCATTGTTCACTTTTTGGTAGAACATATAATTTCTTTTGAATCTTTTTTCTATTTACTTTTTAGGCAGTCGCATATTGGAAAAGTAAAACCCGTGCAAAGGCTGCTGATATTAAGATTCAATTGACAAAAACAGGAGGTGGTGGCCAAGGACGACAATTATCTGAACATGGGAAAAGATTGATTGGAATAACTGGATGGACATCCATCAGAGGAGATGGGACAATAGAATTAGGAGCTGTAAGTTATATACTTAACAATAGGGAGGAAGCCATATTTTGTTGCTCATATTACTTATATACATTCGAAGCACCGAAAATTGATCTTTGCTTCATAATGAAAAAAAAATCATCATGGTTACCTAGCATAATATACAGTGTATTGACACAAACACAGCATTTTAAATTATTTTATTTCAGATACAGCCATCAGATGCATTATCTGACCTGCAAGAAATGGCTAGTAGTTCTGAATCAAACCAATTTATTGAACATAATTATACTTTCCAAATAGAACCCACGCCGCTCAGGAATGTAAAAAATTCTCCACCTCCCCTCCTTCCCCTTGAAAAAACTATAATCAGTGAAATAACTACTGGAAACAAACCCTGACAGAGAATAAAGTTCCTTCCTCAGTACCATCAAAATTTGAAAAAAAAATCAGTAAAGATGAAACAATCACCCAAATCATCGAAATGGAAAGCATTGAATATACTGGGAGAAATAAATACTAATATAAAAAATCTAGCAGATTCCCAGAATAGAGTGTGCACTTTACACGAACAATTTTTAGAGTACTTGCTTAAAAACTAGTAATTAACAAAATATCTGGTTGATAGTATTTTTTGATATCTTTTATTTTTGTTACCTGAATGGTTTTATTTTGTATGTACCTGAATGGTTTTTTTGTCCTTAGTACTTGAAGAAAATGTACTTTAATTTTAATACTTCCTTGATATGTAATTGATTTTTGTGATTCACATCTCTATATTTGTTGGGCTAATGATGTTCCTTATATTTATTTGTATTTACCTGAACTCAGACTGTTGTTTTTTGTACCTGTATAATATCTAATTATATTTTAATCCACTGTTTTGTACTCGCATATTTATCCATAATTGTAAATAGGTTGTTTATATTCCACAATAGTGTTTATTTGATAATAAAATGTTTTTTTATTAATTTGGCATTTTTTGTATCTTCCCTTATATCCAAAGCTCAGATTTGGCTAGAAATAGGGAAATAGGGATATACAGATACCATTGTTACTTAAAATAGGTGACACAGGAGGCAGGTAACTACTTTTTTAATGTAGTATAAAATGAATGTTTATCTCCACAAGTTAAGAAAAACAGGCTGCTATATGTATCCATGTGTGCCGGCATGAAGTAAATAAAACCAATTCAGTGGAAAAGTATTCTATTCATAAAACTTCATTTTACAATTATTTCACAATATTATCCATCAACAATGTCGACTTTAAGTATTTCTCTCAGAGTTGGAAGTATCTGGTAACTATAGAATTTCTGATACGGATTCCCTCGTTGTGAATATTTAGTGGTACATCAGGATTATTTTCTCCAAAATTATCATGGTCATCCACAACCATACCTTCATCAACTGGAACTCTCCACTTGATGCACATGTTATGCAAGATACAACATGCGTTAACAATAACTCCCACCTTTTGAGGTTCATATCTAAGTTTCCGCTCCCCTAAGAGACAGCGAAACCTTCCTTTCAATACTCCATTGGCTCTTTCGATACAATTTCTTCCAATGATGTGAGAATCATTATATCTCATCTCAGCAGTATATCGTAGAGCACCCTGTATAGGTGTCATCAACCAGTGCTCTTGAGGATAACCAGAATCTCCTAATAACCAATTGTTCCGTTGGCCGTTTTCAAATGCAGTTTGAAAATGAACTTTAACTTGTGATTGTCGCCAAATGAAAGCATCTTGGACACTACCTGGAAAATTGGCATTAACATTCATGATTAAAAGATTCTAATCACAAATCAACTGCACATTTTTTGAATGGAAACCTTTTCTGTTTAAAGAATTATGTTCTTCATCTCTAGGAGCAATAATTGCTAAGTGGGTGCAGTCAATCGCTCCAATAACTCCAGGCATACCACACTTCTCAAAAAATTTGACTTTATTCCTGTCTATTTCTTCTCCATGAGGAAATCCGATCCACTCCTGATGAAAATGATTCTGAATGACCCCAGAAACTTCAGTAATACACCTACTAAGTACTTATTAACTTATTGATAACATGTGTTCTTGGCCTATACCTCTTTGATAATTGCCTGTGGCAAAAAATCGAAAGACCGCCAGTATTCTCAGTTCACTTGGAATTCTTGTTCTTCTCGAAGCATCTTGCATTAATGGCACAAGTTCGTTGAATAGGAACTGAGCCATCTCCTTATTCACGCGAAATAATTCAATAAGTCGTTGGTTTGTTAAACTGAAAGGATCACTTCTATCGCGGAGAAATATACTTTCTTCTCGAGTGAGACGAAGCTGGTTTCTTCGTTGAGCTTCATTCATGATTGCAATATTCATCGGCAACATTTTCAATTATAATTCACCAATTATTTGCTATTGATGGTCAATCAATTGAACCATAGAATTGAACAATCATATATCATATCAATAATATTATCATTCTTTCATTGTTAGAGCACGAGAAAAAATGCAGGTATTGTGTTGGCATTACTTTTTTTGTAGCGTTGCCAAGTGTAACTTCATCTTTTTCGTTTGAGTTCGAATGTAATCGTATGACGATGGCGAAATCAAAATTTGGCAAAGCGAACTAAGAGAAGTTCTTAAATTTACCGATACATCTATCGGTAAATACGGTGTCTACCAAAGCCGTTCTTAAATTTACCGATAGATTGTCGATAGAATCTTCCCAGCGTTCTTAAATTCACTGATAGTTCTATCGAACATCCATCAGTTCTACCGGGCTTTAGAGTCGGTAAATCTGGTAGATTTGGAAGAGGAAGCACAATCATCAATCATATGCAATGACAATGAACAATCTTATAAAGATTGTTTATTTATTGAGGTTAGTTGTTTTGTTTTGTTAAAAATTTTATACTTGTTTTTTGGTAATAAAAATGAATTATGAAATGGAATTATCCTATAATGGTGAAATGTTTAAAGTGATGGTGGACCTAAATACGCACGTTATGCATTTACGAGGTGAAATTTTGTATCGAATTAAAAATTAATAAATTTAATATATACCTTTACAGTACTAAAAAAGTGGAATAAGAATTACTAATCAAATCAAATGCTGTGGTAATACAAAAAATAAAAGTTTACTTGCGTCGATACTAATAAAGATGGCTGCTGGGCTGGTTTGAAAATGATTGTCAAATTTATCTTCTTTCTTTTTTATATTTTTTTCAATCTACCATAGAATCTAACCATTACGTTCTTATAATCGTCTACCGATAGATCAACTTCATTCTACCTGACATTTATCTGACATATCACAGACATCTATCGATAGAGTCTATCGGTGGATTTTAAGAACTTTTCCGTACATATGGAGTACCGGAAAGCGAAGACGTATACTTCGCTTCGTTTCGTTTTCGCTGTACGACACAAGTTACAGAGTCTCATTGCAGGGCAGTACAATACTGAGTTAGAAATAAATCCGTTAAAAGTATATAATCTGTGTGAGGGGATAAAATAAATGTGTAAATAAATTGAATCCGCATATTCTTTTAAATAAACTAAAATTTCGTTTTATTTTTAAATTGAATCTTATCGGGACACCCTATATAATCGCCATTATCTATAACGACGTCAATTTTTTGCCGTATATATAAATGCGACTGTCGCAATCCATAAATATTTTTAATTAGAAGTAATGAAGGTAGGTGTAATAATTATACAATTTAAAAAGTGTTTAAAGTAAAAAATAACTTTGTTTGTTACAGTTGTTACCGCTCCTTATTTTGTTTCTAACAATATCAAGTATACATGGACGACTCTATCTTCTATTAGCAGATATAATAAGTTTTCTACTGGATCTTACTAGAATTCAACCAAAACTTTTCCCACTTTATCGGCAATCGAGTATCAGTAAGCTGAGTTTTTTAATTAATCTTATATAATGATAACATTTTTAGATTTTAAAGGATTTTTCGATTATTATATAAAGGCATAAGCCAAAACATTAATAGTATAGATATTTTTCTACATTTTATATTGACAAAACTTCATTTATTTGAACTAATGTTCAATTAAAACTGGTTGCCGCGTTCCACTTACACAGTAGCTTTCTCAAAACGAATGAAGGTATAATATAAAAAGGTCTTAATATATACAGTGCATAAATACAGAATTCTATTATACTAATGTTAAAAAAAGGTATTGAAAGAAATTTCCTGGAAATTCATTCACTACAAACATTCCTAAGCTATCTTTAGGTTTAATAAAGGAGAGTGATTGATATCTATTTGGTCGTTAAGAAGGTTGCCGGAATATTTATTTTTGTTTATTTCAAGAGCCTCTAATAAATTTAAACTAAAAGATTTACCGACTACATGTAAAATGTCAAAATTTGGGTCGAAAATGTGTTGGTTTTCTAATAAATGATTTGAATAGTTAGAATCTAATTTTTTGTTGACATAGCTAAGTTTGTGTTCCGAAATTCTAGTTTTAAAATTTCTAAAAGTTCCACCGACATAAATTTTATCACAGTTGTCATTACCACATTTTAATTTATGAACTCCTGATTTGTTTGATTTTGAAGATTTAGACTTGTTATTTTTAATGGGTTTGGATAAATTGTAATTAGTTTTAAAGCAAAAAGTTTCTAAAAATGATTTAATTTTTAAGGATGGTGTTCCAAAGTATGTCAAGCTTTTAAATTGTTTATTATTATTTTTATTAGAAGGGAATACTTGTTCTAAAGTCTGTTTTTGCATCTTTTTATTTAGGATATTGTCAATTAAATTTGGATCGTAATTATTATTTACTGCTATTTGTTTTATGATATTTAATTCTTTGTTATAATTTCTAAAAAAGAATTTGTCCAGTTTAAGAAACCTAACTTTGAATTATCCGTCGCTAAATCAATTCAACAAAAATCAAAGTCAAATAGTTTTATTTTCACAAAATCAGATAAAGGAAATACGGTAATAGCATTACCTAAAGAAGATTATATATTAAAAACCAACAGTTTTATTCAGGCAAGCAATTTTGAGACCCTTAAAAAAGACCCAACTAATAAATTTCAGAAAGAAATAGAATTAGCAGTAGATAACGCTAAATCAATAATTAATGATAGAGAAAAATATAATTTATTTTCACCCAATCCACAACATCCTGAACTTTATTCATTAATTAAACTCCATAAAGAGGGGTACACAATTAGACCAGTTGTTTCTTATTTCACAGCACCTTCATTCAACATTTCAAAGATTCTCTTCTCATGGATGTCATTTCTAAATATTGTTCATTCAAACCTCGATTTTCAGTTAAAAACTCAACGGAATTAATTAATAATATTCAAGATATAATACTACCCCATAATTCTAAATTCATATCGTTCGATGTAACAAATCTATTCCCCAGTATACCTCCTAAAGAAACTATAATTCTTGTTGATAACTTGCTCACATACAATAATGTTAATCCTATAATTCACTCTGATATCATTACTTTATTAAAAGTGTGTTTGAATCAAATTTATTTTCATTTTAATGGAGAGGTTTATAGCAGTAAAGATGGTTTCATTATGGGCAACCTCCTCAGCCCCCTACTAGCAGAAATTTTCATGTAAAATATAGAAAAAATAATTCATGTATGTACTGGCACCGATATGTGGACGACATTTTAGGTACAAATAGACAATTAGACAACTTCATTACTTACATAAACTCAATTCACAATAATATCAAATTTACCGTAGAGCTTGAACAAAATAAGTCTATAAAATTTTTAGACCTTACAATTTCAAATATAAATAATAAACATGATTTTTGTATATTTCATAAACTATCACATACAGATATTACAATTCATAATAGTTTTGTCCACCTATTCAGTCATAAACTAGCAGCTTTCAATAGTATGATACACAGACTCTAACAGTACCATTGAATACTAATAATTATAACAAAGAATTAAATATCATAAAACAAATAGCAGTGAATAATAATTGCGATACAAATTTAATTGACAATATCATAAATAAAAAGATACAAAAACAGACTTTAGAACAAGTATTCCCTTCTGATAAATATAATAATAAACAATTTAAAAGCTTAACATACTTTGGAACACCACCCTTAAAAATTAAATCATTTTTAGAAACTTTAGACATGAATATTTGCTTTAGAACTTACTACAATGTATCCAAACGCATTAAAAATAACAAATCTTCAAAATTAAACAAATCAGGAGTTTATAAATTAAAATGTGGTAATGACAACTGTGATAAAATTTATATCGGTAGAGCTTTTTGAAATTTTAAAACTAGAATTTCGGAACACAAACATGACAACAAAAAATTAGATTCTAACTATTCAAATCCTTTATTAGAAAAGCAACACATTTTCGACCCAAATTTCGTCTCTAAAATCAGACATTGAGAATAAAATGACAACAATGGAAAATCAGATGGACGAGAAAATCAAGGAGTTAGAGACAAATATTGCCGATTTAAGAACACAAGACACTTCAGCAGAAGAAAAGAAGATCGAGATATGCAAGCCAGAAACACAACCCAAGACAGATGATATTGGCAGTTTTACCCGAGTCAAGGCCCCAACGTTCGATGGAAAGATGTCGTGGACCAATTACGTAAAACAGTTCGAAGCAGCCGCTAGGGTGAATAATTGGTCCGATAAGGAGAAAGCAGTGAACCTAACTATAGCGCTTCGGGGAGATGCCTTAGATGTACGTGTCCCGATATGCAGAGGACGCTTCGTTTAGCCCATCCGAAAACATTAGTCGACGCTGCTCTTGAATATGAAGCAGCAACGAAGGCTTCAGGATATAACAAAATTAGGACCATTCAAGAAGAACGTGACGAACACAGATTTGACCAGTTCGTCAGTTTAATAAAAAGTATGATGGACAAGAAGCCGAGAAAGATCAGATGCATGAATAGTGGCGAGCTAGGGCATGTACGTAGTTCGTGTAAGCGCCCCAAGACACCTGCAAACCAAGAACCCCAGTCACAGGAAAACTAGAACGGGTCGGCTACGAGGGGGCAGCACCGACCCATGATCGTTCCAAAGACCCTCTCATACTGATAGCTCCGCTCAGATGTCGCAACGACAGTGTATATGTGGATGGCGAAGTGAGTGGCAAGAGATATACTCTGCTAGTAGACATTGGAGCAACTAGAACCATTATACGACCGGAAATAATAAACTCCAAGAAGAAGCTTTCACCAACGAGACTGCGACTGCGGATCGCCACAGGTGAGAGTGCCAACGTTCACGGTGAGACACAAATCCAATTGAGAATTGGCGCAAAAAAGTTCACGCATACGGTAATCGTAGCTGACATTGAAGAAGACGTGATTCTGGGAATGGACGTAATGAATGTACATGGTTTCCAATTAGACTTTAGAAACAGAACCATAAAGTGTGTTCCGAGGAGGTATTCCTTCATCCATATGGAGGCAGCGCGGTGTTAGAAGCTGTACAGGAAGATACCATTCTACCTGCACGAAGTGAAACCATCATGGAGGAAAGTACACCGGTTATGACGGAGCCAAAGAACCACGACGAAGAGGTTGGCAAAGGAGTACTAATTGGAAAAAGGTTGGTTACGTCGGCGAAGGAGATCCCTGTACGATTGATAAACGTGAACGATTACCCAATTACCATCAAGAAGGAAACCAAGATTGGATCCTACGTACCAGTGACGTCTATAGTTCGTCAAACAACGACCACTGACAATTCTATTGCCAGATTCGAACAAATGTTATCAGTAGCTCGTCAATCTTTGGATTGAGCCGAAAAAAAGAGAATGAGAGGATTCCTCTTGCAGTATCGAGACTTATTCGTACCAAAAGGAGGAAAGACTGGTAGAACATCAGCCGTCAAACACAAAATCGATACTGGTAATGCCAAGCCAATTAGGCAATCAGCTCGACGACTACCGCGAGCAAAGAGAGAGGAAGCTGAAAGAATAATTCGAGAGATGGCTGAAGAAAAAGTAATAGAACCATCTACTAGTCCATGGGTGTCTCAAGTAGTGCTCGTCAAGAAAAAGGAAGGATTATCGCCAGCTAAACAACGTGACGAAGAAAGACAGCTATCCTCTGCCGCGAATTGACGATACGCTAGATACTTTGGCTGGCAGCAAACTGTTTTCCACCTTGGACCTGAAGTCTGGTTATTGGCAAGTGGAAATGGAACCAGAAGACAAAGAGAAAACTGCTTTTACCACCGGATCTGGATTATGGCAATTCAACGTCATGCCATTCGGGCTCTGTAATGCGTCTGCTATATTTGAAAGACTCATGGAAAATGTCTTGAGAGGGTTGTCTTGGAAGATATGCCTGGTCTATTTGGACGACATCGTAGTATTGGGGAAGACATTTGACGAACACTTAAATAATTTGGAAGACGTATTCAAACGACTCTAAGCTGACCAGCTCATGTTAAACCCGAAGAAATGTCAGCTGTTCCAAAACCGAGTCAACTATCTAGGTCATATAGTGAGCAATGAAGGAGTGGCGGTGGATCCAGAGAAAGTTGCTTCCATTCAGCAATGGCCGCAACTAACCGACAGCATCAAATTGGGAGTTTCCTTCGACTTTGGACGTATTATAGAAGATTTATCAGGAAGTTTGGGGATATTGCCAAGCCTCTAACGCGACTTACAGGAGAAGCAAGAGCTTTCCAATGGGACGAAGACTGCCAAACGGCTTTTGAAACCTCGGCGCCGATATTAGGATATCCATTACCAGAGGGAGACTTTATTCTTGACACTGACGCAATCAACGTAGGAATTGGTGGAGTGCTCTCACAGATCCAAGGAGGGCAAGAAAGAGTGCTGGGATATTTCAGTAAAGTCCTCTCCAAACCAGAACGAAACTACTGCGTCACAAGAGGAGAACTTTTGGCGGTAGTGAAGTCCGTGGAACACTTTTACCAGTACCTCTATGGTAGGAAGTTTTTAATCCGGACTGATCATGCAGCACTCAAGTGGTTGATGCAGTTCAAGAATCCCGAGGGCCAGATCGCTAGATGGATTGAACGACTTCAAGAGTACGATTTCAACATCGAACATCGAGCTGGTGTGAGTCACCGAAATGCCGACTCCCTGCCCAGACGATCGTGCCCAACAGACTGCTCTCACTGCAACAAGGTGGAATCTAGGCAAGCTGTAGTTTCAAGAACTACAGTAGTCAATGAACAATGGTCACTCACCAGGATCAGAGAAGATCAGGAGAATGATCCTTGCCTAAAGAAGATTCGGCAGTGGAAGGAAGAAAATCGGCGACCTACATGGCAAGAAGTGTCAAGATTTTCACCGACACTCAAGGCATATTGGGCTCAGTGGGACTCCCTTGTCCTGGAAGAAGGGCTGTTGAAGAGAGTCCTTGAAAACGATGATGGTTCCGAGATGAGGAGACAGCTGTTCTCCCGAGAACAAGAGTAGCTGAAGTACTAAAGAAGTTACACGACAGTCCATCGGGAGGTCATCTGGGAGTGAAGAAAACCCCTCAGCGAGTCCGTGAAAGGTTTTATTGGATGAACAGCTCCGACGATGTGAAGGACTGGTTTAAGAGATGTACGACTTATGCTACGAGTAATGGACCACATCGCAAGAGAAAGGCACCTATGAAACAGTATAATGTTGGAAGCTCTTTTGAAAGGATTGCTTTAGATATCGCTGGACCATTTCCGACGACCAAAAATGGTGGCAAATACATACTGGTTGTAATGGATTATTTCACAAAGTGGGTGAAAATTTACGCTATCCCGAACCAAGAGGCCACAACTGTCGCGGATGTATTGGTGAAGGAATTTATCAGCCGATATGGAGTGCCCTTGGAAGTCCACAGTGACCAGGGAAGAAATTTTGAAAGCCACCTATTCCAGAAGATTTGCGAGAAGCTAGGAATGAAGAAGACCAGGACAACAGCATTACACCCACAGTCAGATGGAATGGTCGAGAGAATGAACAGGACTATTGGAAAATACCTGTCCAAATTAGTATCCAGCCATCAGAGAGATTGGGACCAGTATCTTTCCCTTTTCGCATTGGCTTATTGATCTGCCGTCAATGAGTCCACGGGTGAAACACCTACGAAAATCCTGTTTGGACGTGAAATGAGGCTTCCTTGTGACCTGGAATTTGGCTGTCACCCTGGAGAAGATCTAGCAGGAGAAGACTTTGTGATCCAATCGAGAAGAAGACTGGACGACATTCATGAATTAGTTCGAATAAATTTTCAAGTTGCTAGCGACAGAATGAAAAGTCGGTACGACACGCAGGCCACAGTAGGCGGTTTTAAAAAAGGGGACAAAGTATGATTACACAACCCGGCGAGAAGAAAAGGATTTTCTCCAAAATTACAAAAATCTTGGGAAGGTCCATACTTAATCAAGAAAAGGATCAATGATGTTATATATCGCGTAAGCAAGATCCCCAACAGCAAACCAAAAGTAGTTCACCAAAATCGGCTAGCGCCATTCGAAGGAGACCATGACCTAGAGAAAGAACTAAACCATATTCGAGATGTGTCTGACCCTACCTTCGATGAATTTATGGGCGCGTATGGAGGTACCGGGAAAGCTAGATATGGAGTCACTTCAGAACAACGACAAGATTGTTCCCTATCCCGGAATAATTTGACATCGTGAGATAAACAGTTAATAAGTGAATAAAAATTAGTGAACTGTTTATATAAATTAGTTTAAGTGCATATACTGTATATATAATACAAATTAGTGAATAGTGTAGTGAATAAATAAATTAAGTTAGTAGACATAACGTGTGTGTGTATAAATTTATCCCACCCGTATTAAAAACGTTTAATTAAATGAGTACAATATTTTATTAAAAACAGTTGATTTTTGACAAATCTTGCCAATATTGAATGTATACATTGTTACTTTTCACAGCAAATTAGCTGGAACATTATAAATTTATATTTTCAATGCATTTTCTAGAAGACAATGTGAAATTCGATTTCATAGTGGTTGGCTCGAGTCCATCCGGATCAGTGGTAGCTAACAAGTTAACAGAAAATCCAGATGTGAATGTTCTTTTATTAGAAGCCGGGGAAGAACCTAGTTTTATTACGGATGTTCCATTGGTTGCAGGATTTCTAGAATTCACACCATATAATTATGGTTACAAATCTGTACCACAGGAAGGATTTTGTAAAGGTAACTTCACGTTTATAATTATACGAGGGCTGCTTTTTATGTATTGAAAATAAGATGGAGAAACCAAATATTCAAAGATTTCACTTTTGTAAGCGATAGCATATCAAAAGATTATAGCTCTAATGCATGCTTTTTGAAAGTATGACCGGATACTTCTGGCGATTGAAATCAATGTCCATATAGTGAGTACGAGTAAAAATTAATCTAAGCCAAGTCGTAATTGTATAACTAATAAATTCGTTGTTTTATGTGTCCAAATACTCGTTATTGAATGATTCGAAGAAATCTATCTACAATAAATTTAAGTAGAGCTTTTGTCGTTTTCCTATATTTATTTTCTCGCTTTGATTACATTAAAAAAAAACATTTTTGTAACCGAGGAAAAGATTGCCCACTCCCAATGTAATATAAAATCTCATTATCGCCAAAAATGTATTGACAGGGATGAGTTGCGCGCAGGGGTCATTTTCTACCTGAATACGAGTAAGAACACCAAAATTAGGAGCCGAATTGCGCGCAACAAGATAAACACAAAATTACGGAGATTAAGGAAATATAAAATAAATTAAATGGTAAAGGTATTTGTACATTTATTTCAGGAATAATAAGACACGGATTTTACAAAAGTTTCTAAGTCTATTACATTGGTTTTATATAGATGTATTTGTTGATCTAAAAATATCTGTTTTTTCTTCGCTTTCCCATAAAGCGGTTTATTAATATTATTATTAGCGCTTCTTATTTTAATATATGTATTTGTTTGATAAGTTAAAAGTACATCAATAAAAGTGAACACATTAGGATGCGAGGAATAAAAACTTTTATTAAAATGTGCATGAAACGATTCACATGCGTTAGTAGAACGTATAACACTTTATGACATTTCTGCCCATAATATGGGAGGAAACTTAGATTCCTCATCAATATAATTTTCGACCAAATAATCAGAAAATTCAGTCCGATTCTGGCGAGAACGTGATTAGTTGTGTGTTGTATCGATCTGCAATTAAGTGCTTTATTTACAGAAATTAATAAACAATAATTATAAAAACAAGTTTTACAGTGAAAAATACCGTAAGTATAAGTTGGGTAATAGCATAATTATTTGAAAAACAATAAAATAAGATTAATAATAATAAATTGATATATCAGAACTCAATAAGCGGCCCTCAAAAAACTAGTACTGCTGATAAGAGACTGACTTCCGACGGGTCGACTGGGGTCAGTCTTTTTGCGCGGCTTACAAGTTAATAAGGACAGGGCAGTATTTAATTATATTCGCAATAATAAATAAAATATTAGTGTAAGGAATTTGGAATAAAATGTACACAGACAGCGACGATTATGTGACACATGAAAGTAAGAAAATATATGCAGAGGATAACCTTGGAGGACGAGTTGAGAAAAGTAGAAAAACACACAGAACCCCTACGAAACAACAAAGAATGGAAGAAAATAAACTGGACACATTGATTTCGATGATGAAAGACATGAAACAAGATCAAACGTTAATAAAAAATGAGCTGCAGCAACTAAGAATCGAACAAAAAAAGTTTGGTGATGAAATAATGTCAATAAAAAAAGAAAATGAGTTATAAAGGAAAGAAAATAATATAATCAAATAGGAGAATATAAAGATAAAACAAGATCTGAATGACTTGAAGAAAAATATGGAGTGGTTGGAAAAAGATAAGAAGAAAAATAATCTTGTGATGAGTGGACTGGATGTCGATAAAATTAACAATGAGACAATGAAAACCACATTAGAAAACTTTATTTCAAAAAACTTAAATGTGGACATTAAAATCAAAAGTACCGCAAAGCTTTCCTCTAAAACATGAATAATTGAAATGGCAAATGAAGAAGACAAGTACAAAGTTATGAAAAATAAATCGAAACTTAGGAATCTCTCACAGCAAATATTTATTAATAATGACCTAACAAAGCAAGAAAGGAACAAACATAAACAAATTAAAGTAATAGCAGCACAAGAAAAAAATAAGGGAAAAAATGTGAAGATAGGATACAATCGGATCGTAGTAGAAGGAGAAGAATGGAGATGGAACAAAAATAATGAAACACTGGAAAAACGGCAAGCAAAAAACTAATAGATTCACAGGAGATAATAATGGACAGGATAATGACTCGGAATGAAAAAGGACATACGATTATACAAAGAAACAATGAAAAAGAAATGAGGAAGCCAAAAAATAGGAGAAAAAACGAAATAAAAATTGGAACTTGGAATAAAAGAACAATGTTGATACCTGGGAAAATGCAAGAAGTAGGAAATGAATTGATGAGATACAATATAGACATAGCGGCTTTGCAAGAAATAAGATGGAAGGATCAAGGGGCAATTGATAAGAACATGTATAGTTTTAGATATTCTGGAGACAAAAAGCAAGGAAACCGGGGAGTAGGTTTTATGGTATTCCAGTCAATGAAACAAAAAATTATTGAATTCAAACCAATAGATGAAAGGATGGCATACCTAAGACTGAAAGCAAAACCATGCAACATATCCCTATTAAATATTTACGCTCCAACAGAGAAGGGCAGCAATGAAGAAATACATTTTACGAACAGGTAGAAGAAGAAATAGAAGTAATACCAAAGGAGGATACTATAATAATATTAGGAGATTTTAATGCCCAAATAGGTAAAGAAGACTACATAAAATGCGTAGCAGGAAAGGAAACTATACACGAAAAAACAAATAACAATGGGCAGCGACTGTGTAACCTCGCAGCAAGCACGGATATGTACTTAAGCAGCACAAAATTTCCACATCCAAAAAAACATAAAATAACATGGATGTCGCCTGATAACAAAGCAACAACTCAAATATACCATATATTAGTTAATAGGAGAAAACAAACATCAATAAAGGACGTGAGAACATACAGAGGAGCATGTGTAGACTCCGATCACTTTCTTGTTATTGCCAAAATAAAACAAAAGATTAAAAAAAACAACAAGGGACAGAAATGCACTAGATGGAACATAACAAAGCTAAGTGAAGAGAAAGTAAGGAAAGAATATGAAACACAGATAGAAGAATTACTAAGCAAAATAGTGAAAAAGGAAGACAACGTTAACGCACAATGGGTAGCTATAAAAAAATCCATTCAAATAACAACGGAAAAACACATAGGCAAAATGGATAGAGATAAAAGAAAAGAGTGGTACAATGATAGTTGCCGTGTAGCAGTAGAAAAAAAAGGAAAAGAGACAAAAATGGATAAGAACAAATGAAATAAAGCACAAGCAAGAATACATAAAAAGCAGAAATGAATGTAACAAAATGATAAGAAAATCAAAGCGAGAATGGATGGATAACAATATAAAAGAAATAGAACGAGAAAGAAAGAATTGTAATACCAAGAAATTTTATAAAAATATAAATGAACAAAGCCGAACCTATATGCGCAAAACGAAAGGTATAAAAAACCAACATGGCAAAGTCATTGAAGAAGAATGAATACAAACATATATGGATGGATCACTTTAGGACTTTACTAGTAGAAGATTCAGATATTGAAGAATACATTGAAGAAATATCACAAGAAAAAATATTAGAAGAACCTACAAGAGCAGAGATTATGGAGATTATTAACAACAGCCGAAACGGAAAAGTTCCTGGAAAAGATAACATAAATATGGAACTGATAAAGTACGGAGGTGAGAAGCTTCATGATATAGTATACCCACTTATAATAAAAATATGGAGAGAAGAAAAAATGCCTATAGAATGGGAAATAGGCCACATAATTACAATCCACAAAAAAGGTGAGCAGCATGAATGTCAAAACTATAGAGGTATTACATTACTGAATACTGCTTATAAAATACTATCAGCTACAATAAACAGAAGGCTTAGAGACACTACAGGAAATACTATAGGACGATATCAGTGTGGATTCGTAAAAGGAAGATCAGCTGTGGATGCCATATATACACTGAAGCAGATAATGGAAAAAGCATACGAACATCAAATAGAACTGGAAATGTTATTTGTAGACTTTCGGCAAGCTTTCGATTCAATACATAGGGGCAAACTTTTATCTGCTTTGAAAGAACTAGGCATTAATGATAAATTAAGAAGGTTAATCAAGATGACTATGGAAAACTCAAGGGCTACGATAAAAACACAAGGAGGAGAAACTGATGAAATAAACATAAATAAGGGCGTAAGAGAAGGTGATTCGCTATCTGCAATATTATTCAACCTAACACTTGAATATGCAATGAGACGAATACAAAAAAGCAATCTCAGGACGAGCGGAAGACAGATTATTGCCTATGAGGACGATATAGTAATCATATCGAAGACAAGGGAGATTCTGGAAAACACAATAAGGGAAATCACAAGTGAAGGAAGTAGGATGGGATTAGAAATAAATGCAGATAAAACAAAAATTATGATTTTTGGTAAAATAAATCAAACCAATGCAATAAAGAACGGAGATTTCGAATTTGAAAAAGTGGAGAAATTCAAATACTTAGGTGTCACAGTAACAAACACTGGAAACAGGAAAAAGGAAATAGAAGAAAAAATCATTAATGCATATAGGGCTTACCATGCCAATAAAAAACTTTTAAAAAGCAAATTACTCTCAAGACAAACCAGAATCAATATTTATAAAGTGATAATAAGACCCGTCCTGTTGTATGTTGCTGAAACAATTACACTGACTAAAAAGGAAGGATATGACTTGAGAATAATAGAAAGAAAGATAATGAGAACAATATTGGGACCAATTAAATTGAGAAATAACGAGTACAGACAAAGAATGAACTATGAAATTGAGCAAGAACTGGAAGGAGAGGACATAGTAAGGAAAATAAAAAGGCAAAGAATGAAATGGCTGGGACACATATATAGAGCAGAAGAACAAGAAATCACACTGCAAATGACACAATGGGATCCTGGGGGAAAAAACGTAGGGGTAGACCTAGAATAAAATGGCTGGAACAGGTGAAGGAAGATATGACAAGAGCCGGAATTGGAGGATGGAAGGACAAAGTTAAGGATAGGAAACTATGGAGAGCATTGACAGAGAAACTCTAAAAGGAAAAACGGGGATTGATCCACCCCAAAAAAAATGGATCTAGAAAGCGTGAGGCGGCGAAACCCCAGCAGGGGTATCAAGCCATTATATATATATATATATATATATATATATATATATATATATATATATATATATATATATATATATATATAGTTTATTTTGTATTCTTGGGATTGAAGACCATTTTTAAAGAAATTTAACTAGTAGTTAATACATTTTTATTTTACGTTTCGGTCTTTCCATGACCTTCATCAGAAATAAAATTTTTGTTAAAACTAAAAGAAATGGTACAAGTTACAAAAAGAATCTTAATAGCAAAACAAATAAATCTTACCTTCGACAGAACGTTTATTTAATTATTCAATATATTTTATAGCTGTTTAGGACGTATCACATAACAGAATATAACTCACACACAAACAAAATGAACATTTTAAAAATATGACAGTCATTGATGAAAATTTGTATTGGAATACGAGTATTTGTTCTATACAATAAAAGCAGGCGTAACGAGGTTTTAATTGGTTCGTTTTTGTGTTGACTGGTATTGCAAAGGATTTTATATTTATATAGAGTGTGGTAATAAATTTATTATATTTGGAATGTGCCATGTGTTTCTCAATATTTCTAAGATTTTATAATGTTATTATTGATTTTACTAAGGTTTTTTGTGTCAGTCTTTAAATTTACGGAACTGGATTTTCTTTGTATTTCTATCATTTCTAGAACTTCGCGTTTTTTTGTGTGGTTTTCACTTCGAAGAATTTTTGTATTTTCGAAATCAAATTCGTGTTGGTTCTCTGAAACATGGATAGTGAGTGCCGTTTTGTTTCGTTTGTCATATTTGTGACTATTTACTCTGTTTTTCAAATACTGACTTGTTTGTCCGATGTAGACCCCTTCACAGTTTTTACATGGTATTTCATAGACTATGTTGCTCTTTTTTTCTTTTGAGATTGAACTTTTTAGATAGGTGTAATTGGTTTTTAGTAGGTTGTACCCTTTATGAGCAACATGTATGTTGTGGTGCGAAAATGTCTTTTTTAGGTTTTCTGATAAATTTGTATATAAAATTGACAATAAAACAAACCAATTCCTCACTTTGCCATATATACCAAATTTATCAGAAAACCTAAAAAAGACATTTTCGCACCACAACATACATGTTGCTCATAAAGGGTACAACCTACTGAAAACCAATTACACCTATCTAAAAAGTTCAATCTCAAAAGAAAAAAAGAGCAACATAGTCTATGAAATACCATGTAAAAACTGTGAAGGGGTCTACATCGGACAAACAAGTCAGTATTTGAAAAACAGAGTAAATAGTCACAAATATGACAAACGAAACAAAACGGCACTCACTATCCATGTTTCAGAGAACCAACATGAATTTGATTTCGAAAATACAAAAATTCTTCGAAGTTCTAGAAATGATAGAAATACAAAGAAAACCCAGTTCCGTAAATTTAAAGACTGACACAAAAAACCTTAGTAAAATTTATAATAACATTATAAAATCTTAGAAATATTGAGAAACACATGGCACATTCCAAATATAATAAATTTATTACCACACAATAAGTTTTGCCAGATGCCATCGTTCTACATTTTCGAAATTTTCCACGGTTTACCACTAGAAGAGTTTTTCCCTTCTCACTTAACATAACTTCACACTTAATTTCCATTTTTATTGTACAACAGTACGAAGACAAATAAAATACAACCCGTAAAATATTTGTTAAGATAGAATTCTAATAAAACCTCTGCCTACTCCGTACCCCCGCCAGGGTAAACTATTAGGGCAATCCCGATAACAGAACATTTATTGGCTTGTTATTGTCTTGAAATTCTATTACAACAAATATCCTATTCACGGTATTTTGGTTTTTTCCTCATTTTATTAGCATAAGCACCCCTTTGCATTATCATCAAAATTACGTATTCCGGGAATGCCGATAATCCCTTGACGGTTACTACTTGAGGCATCCCTTATTAAATAAGGTAAAATTTAAACCATTGCGCGCAACTCACCTATGCCGAAATTTATTGCTACACTGTTCTTCAATTAGACCACGTCGAAACTCATCATAGTTCTCAACATTTTATGGGGTTAGTTCCAATTTTTGACAGGATGAAATTTGCAACAACCCAAATATTTCAAAGTACGTTTTCAATACATAATAGTGATCCTGTTATATCTTTCATTATGTAGGATGTGCAGATAGATGTTTAGAATTACCTCATGGGAAAGCACTTGGCGGTAGTAGCATAATTAATTACATGATATTTGTCAGAGGGAATCCTAATGATTATGACAGTTGGGCAAATATGGGAAACCCCGGTTGGTCATACAAAGAGATGTTACCTTATTTAAAGAGCCTTGAAGATGTCCATGTTGAACTGAAGGATTCAGAGTATAGGGGAGAAGGAGGGCCTTTGACAGTTGGTGATATTCCTTATAGAACAGAATCTGTTCATTATTTTGTTAATGCTTGTGTAGAAGCTGGCCATGATTATGTTGATTATAACGGTAGGAAACAAAATGGGGTAAGTCTGACAAGGGTTTACTATACGATATTAAATTCTTAGAGATTTCGACTATTGAATTATTTCAGGTATCTTATATACAAGGTACAATAAGAAACGGTGCGCGATGCAGTGCAGAAAAAGCTTACCTTAGACCTGTAAAGCATAGGAAAAATTTAAAAATCCAAACAAATTCTAAAGTTACGAAAATTTTGATAAATAATGATACCAAAACGGCTTACGGTGTCGAATATATACACAAAGGTAAAAGATACAAAGCTTACGCGGAAAAAGAGGTTATTTTATCAGCGGGAGTATTCAATTCTCCCCAAGTGTTGATGCTGTCTGGTATTGGACCAAACGATCATTTGAAAGAAATTGGTAGGTAACAAAAACGTTTTATTAAACGGATAAAATCAAGTTTAATTCATTTTTAGGTATACCATTGATAAAAGATTTACCCGTGGGTAAGAAAATGTATGACCACGCAACTTTTCCCGCCATTATGTATAAGCTGAACACCAGTGCCGTTTTTGAATTAATACCAACTATTATAAATCCTGTGAACTACATTGAATATTTGTTTGGAAAGGGCCCATTCACTAACCTAGGTAAATAGAACTTTTAAGTTAACCGTTTATCGTTTTTAAAATACACTCACCGCATTTAGGTACTTAAAACTTTATGAAATAGATATTTTTGTATCTAGAATGCAAAATGATACTTTTGCGTTTAAGAATGAAAGTTATTTTTCAGCGCTTCAACGAGACAAAATAACCATTCGAGAACGCACAAGCATTTCTCATTCGAGATGCAAACAATATTTTTTCGAAAACTGCTTTAATATGAGAATGTAAAATTAATGAAGTAGGTATATCTGTCATCGTTAATTGACATTTTTTGTTTGAACCAAGACGATCTAGGTCAGGGCTGTTCAACTACAAGTGTCCCATAGGCCGTTTTAAAAAAATATGCGGTTTGGAAGGCCGCATTATAAAATACTTCGTATGCTACTGTATCAACGAGTTTTAATAGGTATGGTATACAAAGAAAAAACGAGTTTGTATCATTATTTTAATTTATTCAAAAAATATCAAGTTACAAAAAAATTGGTGAAGAGTTTGAGGACGTTGGTTTTCACTAACTAATGCATCAATATGCATGTTAATATTAGTTGTTGATAAACGAAGCAAGTGAATCAGTGCCTTTTCAGAGAGGGAATACCTATATTTTGATTTTAAAAATTTCATGCTGGAAATGCTGCTTTCACAGAGATACCAGCATTGAGTACAGTTTAAGTCCTAAGTTTCGCAAGTTAGGGTATCCTTCCTCTTGCAGCAACTTTAAAAAGTCCAATCCAGTTTCAGTTCTTTCTTGGTAAAAAGGATCTGATTGAAAATCACACAATTCTAGTTGAAGGTCTGCTCCGCTTACATTCCCAACTGAAATTGTAAGGGGCTGAGTAAAAACTGAAATCTCTCTTTTCGTGATTTAGAACACTGGCATCATTATTCCTAGCATCTGCTAAGATATATCCATCGGGGGCAACTATGATCTCTGGTTTGACCAAATATTCATTCTTGTGTTTTCTTCAATACTCGAAAGTTACTGCTCTTTTCTATTTTATTGTAGATACAATCTATATAAACTATTGCTTTGGGAATGTCTGGTGTGGGACTGTACAGTTCATTCGTATAAGGATATACATGACTGTTTACTCGTATATAATTTTCTCTTGTTATCTAATTAAATCCAATATTATTCCGTACGAACCTTTGTAAAAGAGAAAATCATTAGAAATAATGAGGCTTGCTGCTTGTCGGGAAGAATAACTAAACAATATTTTAAAAAACTCATCTGAAACTCCATGCTTCATTTTGATAAAAAATGTGAGTAAATGTTTTTTACGACATTTCTTCTCTTGCCATCTTGTTTAATAATATCGCAAGATTCTAGTAATTGTCGAAAATAATTTTTTGAAATTGATGTGAGCTCCTTAAATTCGTCTTCAGTGAAACAATTGATATCCTCCCAGTTACGGGGTGGCCTGTTTCTATTAGCAATTGTCCACATTCTTTGAAGAAAATGTTTTAGATTGGAAATTATGTATGGTTATTTATTCACAAAATTCAAACCTCCATGCAAGTAATTTGGAAGGAGACCTTGATTATCAAGATGGTGACCACAAATTCTCAAGAAATCTGGTACATAGATATCAGAAGCAACAAAAATATCCACTCTACATTCTAAAGAATGTCTTTGAATATTTTGACGAGCATTACAAATATTGCACGCACGACTTGGTACGCGGGACAACACATTGATACGAAGACAATTCGGGTTATTTTCCATAGCAATAATGTCATTCATCACTGTGTTATTAGAATTGAAATATATTTTTGAATCATCCTGAATATCAATAGGTGGATTTCTCGCAGCTTGTCTTCGATATGTCGCAATTTGCAAAATATCAATAGGAATAACATTTCGGTCACAAACATAACAACTCACTCTATTTGCGAAGGCCATATTGTTCAGCAAAGATCAATAATAATAATAATAATAATAATAATAATAATAATAAAGGGTTAAAAGGGTAGTGATGCGTCTCCTATAGCCTCTCCTACCAATACCTGCTCGCACCTCCACGTCGGTAGCCCCGGTAACCATCTCTGGAGATTCAAGATCGGGTAACCAACCCCGGTGGCGGATCTACAGCAGATGGGCTAACGCGAGAGGGAGAACAACCACCGCAGGGGAGGTTGTAACAAGCAACCTACGTCTTTGGCGAATACGCGTACCCTAGCTCCCCTAAGCCAATACTGTGTCCCGTGGTTAGGGCTGAATGGCACCTGGGGGTTATCAGGTGTCACTAACGGAAGTTATTTGGAATAAACCTCCCCTATTCTCAGTATACCACGAACGCAACAGCTAGTAATGGTACGGCAGGGCTCTGCTGAAATAGGCTGATCTTCCACCCTGCAAGCTGGCAATAGCTCTAAATTGTATACCCATTCATGGAGAACGGCAAGGATGAAGCCTCGGACGAGCGACGTCAAGGACGGGGACGTCGCGGGAATACTCAGCCCGCCCAAACGGATACAGACTCAGAACGAAAAGGATCACGAACCCTGGCCAATACTGTTTCGTTGGAGAATCCAACGACCACCAAAGCCGGGAAACCACGACAACGGATGACTTGGACGGATGAAATGAACAAGCATGTCATCCGTTGTTATCTCATAGCTACCAATTTTCACCAAGACCTAACAGACTACAGAACACGCATGCACCAACAATTCGTTAACAAGTACCCTGAATTACAACACCTTTCCGAACAAAGAATAAGTGACCAGTACAGAGTAATAATCAGGAACAATCGAATCACTGAATTTGAAATAGATCTAATCAAACAAGAAATCGCATCAGAAATCAATGAAACGGCAACCCTACCTGCCATACCGACTGAACCACACACACCACGTACCAAAGCCACCATTGCTGAAACACTTTCACAAATACCACCCCCTGCACCATCAACAACTCCAAGAAAGCAGACTTTAAACACCACACATACAGAAGACTGGCAGCGAAACCACGATAATATAATCGAACAGTTACACATAACATATATGAAATGGACAGGAACCTGTCCCAACAGCAGACCAAAAATACCCCGACTCAAAGACAGCCAGAAAACCAACAAAATAATAGCTCAAGTAAATACAGCCCTCAACAGCTTAATCACCGAAAAAACCAACATAACTGAACTGCACACCTTAATCTACTGTGCAGCAATAGTAACATTGACCCTAAATGAACAAAAAATACCAACTAACAACACAAAAAACAAGACAAAACCAAAAATACCGAACTGGCAACGTAGAATAGAACAAAAAGTAACCACTATCAGAAAAACATTAGGACTACTTACCCAATACTTAATTGGCAACAGATCCGCTAAAACAATTGACAAACTTCAAAAGTCGAACATAAATTTAGCACAACTTAGCCAACAAAAACTTATATCACTCCTCGACAACCACAAACAACGTCTAGCAGTCTATGCAGGGCGACTAAAACGTTACAAAACAAGTAACCTCCGAAAGTCACAAAACAATACATTCAGACAAAATGAAAAGAAATGTTATGCACAACTCAATAATGAAAACGATAATAAAAACTACACAACACCATCAGAAGAAGATATCACCAATTTCTGGAAATCAATATGGTCAAGCCCTGTTGAACACAACTCAGATGCCAGCTGGATCACAGAAATCCAACAAGAATATGAACATCTGGACACACAAAACAATATCACCATCTCCATTGGACAACTAAAAGACATAATTAATAAAACACACAATTGGAAGGCACCCGGCCCTGACGGAATACAAAATTTCTGGCTTAAAAAATTCACTGCGACGCATGACAGACTTGCAAAACTTATAACACACATCGTTCACAATCCCTCAGAACTCCCAATTTCTTTAACACAAGGCATCACATACATCAAACCTAAGAACAATAACACTCTGAACCCAGGCAACTACAAACCAATCACATGCCTACCGACATTATACAAGATCGTCACATCAACCATCGCACAACATATGCAGGACCACCTAGACAAATACAACATACTCACAGAAGAACAGAAAGGATGCAAAAAGAACAGTCAAGGTTGCAAAGAACAGCTGACAATAGATGCAGTAATCCATCAACAAGCACTTAAAAAATTCCGCAATCTTTTCGTCACGTACATTGATTACAAAAAAGCGTACGATAACGTACCACATAGCTGGCTAATACACGTACTCAGAATCTACAATATCAACCCTATCATCATAAATTTCCTCCAAACCATAATGAAAAGATGGTGCACCAACATACATGTGCAAACAGAAAATACTCAATTCACAACTGACAAGATACCCATTAAACGCAGAATATTTCAAGGGGATACACTGAGTGCCCTGTGGCTCTGCATGTGTCTCAATGTTATATCTCAGGCCCTCTCGAAAACAAAACAAGGATTCACCATCAAATTCAACAAGAACAACAATTATAAAATCAATCACCTTTTCTACATGGACGATATCAAACTATTCAGCTCGACAAGAACACAAATGAGCTCCCTTATTAAAATAACAGAAACCATGTCCAACGACATAAAAATGGAATTCGGGTTAAATAAATGCAAAATTAATAGTATAGAGCGTGGCAAGTGGACAAACACCGAGGGCATCAGGACTACAGGAGGCATAATAGAGCACATGGATGAAAACGACACATACAAATATCTTGGCATCGAACAAACAATCAAACTCAACCATACAGATCTCAAAAACAATTTCATACAAAAATATACGAAGAGACTCACACAATTACTAAAAAGTAAACTCACATCCAGAAACCTTACTAAAGCCATAAACTCTTACGCCATACCAACGCTCACTTACTCATTCGCAATTCTCAAGTGGACACCGACAGATCTCTCGAAAATATCAACAGACAGACCAGAACACTACTGACAAAACACCATATGCACCACACTAACGCCTGTATAGAAAGGATTACTTTACCTCGAGCAGATGGTGGCAGAGGAGTTCTTGACATCCACCAACTACACGACACGCAAATCTCAAACCTAAGAAAATACTTTCATGACAAAAAGTCCAAAAGCGAACTTCACCTAGCAATAGTACACGCCGACATTAACTACACTCCACTAGACTTACACAACACCGACCTTTCACTGAAGGACAAGAAAACCACATACAAAGAGAAAATACAAAGATGGGCAAGCAAATAACTACACGGACGATACTTCAATCAGACACAAGGTGAAGACATCGATAAAGGACTAACACATAAATGGCTCCAGAAGGGTGACCTCTTCCCTGAAACGGAAGGATTCATGCATGCTATACAAGATAAATTAATAAAAACGAAAACATATAGCAAGTACATATTAAAAGACCCCTCAGTTACAAATGACAAATGCAGAAGATGCCATTCAGACAGAGAAACAATAGAGCATATAACCAACGGCTGCAAGAGTCTTGCACCAACCAAATACCTGGAACGACACAACACAGTCGCAAAAATCATCCACCAGGAAATGGCATATAAACTTTCACTAATAAACAAAACCGTACCTCACTACCAGTACACACCATCCGAAATACTGGAAAACCAGGAATACAAAATATACTGGGACAAAACGATACAATCAGATAAAACATTAGCATGCAACAGACCCGACATCACATTTACTGACAAGAAAAACAAACACACCTACCTAATAGACGTTTCCATCCCTACCGATCAAAATCTAACAAACAAATATTCGGAAAAAATACAAAAATACACCCCCCTCGCAATAGAACTGGAGAGAATTTGGAAGCAAAAGGCGGTCACCATTATTCCGTTGATTATGTCTGCTACTGGTATCACCCACAAAAAATTCACAGAACATCTGACAGAACTCGACATACCTGAAAATATACACAATCGAATACAAAAAAGCGTCATTTTACACACGTGCAATATAGTCTGCTCGTTTCTTAGAGCACAATAGACTTCGTTTATACTTGGCCCGCCCCTATAAAGAAGAAATCCAGGGAACAAAAACCCTGTGAATTCCTAAAATAATAATAATAATAAAAGTATTTATTACCAATTACTAAAAAATAAAATTACATTTTGTTTATACAGATAGGGCGAGATTCAGTTTGTATGTAATAATAAATAAAGTACAATATGTAATATATATTTGGCATTTAACATACATCTGCTCTTCCACCTAACCCCAAAAAGAAGCCACAGACAGCAAAAAGAACAAAACATAAGTAAATTAAATTAATAGACAAAGAACATTAGTTTTGCAAATTAAATAACAAAGGAAGAATAATATTTTAATACGAAAAACTTGATTATTGTTGAGAAAAATAATAGTCAAAAAGAACTCGTTTGAGTTTATGTAGTGATGAGTAACTGAAATAGTGAGATAGGTTATTAAGACGCTTAGAAATACAATAAGAAAACGATCGTTTGAAAAACTCAGTATGGTGACGAGGTATTGTGAGTATATTTCTATGTCTTAAGTTTAGAGTATGTACATCAGTTCTGTATTTTATTTTATGATACAGGTATGGTGGAGAGCCTTCCCTTATGAGCCTAAGATAAAACATGGTAGAATGCAATTGACGACGATTTTTCATGTTTAACCATTTTGTCATTTTGAATGTATGACTGATATGCTCAAATTTGCGAATACCAAATATAAGTCTAAGGCATGAATTTTGCAATTTCTGTATTCTATTTATATCAAATGAGTTTAAGCAAGAATCATATAAAATGTCACAGAAATTTAGTTTAGATAATACTAATGACTCACATAGAAGGATTTTAACAGATCTATCCAACACGTGGCGAGATTGGAATATAAGTTTTAGAGCTGCATAAGCTTTTTGTGAACAGTTACTGATATGGTGCGAAAATCTTAAGCTTACATCAAACCACACTCCCAAGTTTTTTACTTTATCGCTAAATTGTATAGTATGACCATTAATTTTAATATACGATGAGTACCTTTGCTTGAACTTCTGCGAATCAACTTTATTTCCAAAAATAATTGCATTTATCTGTAAACAGTGATTGATTGAAAATGTATAAAGATTATGTAAGTCATAATTAATAGCAGTTACCGCTTGATTCGCTTCATCTAAGGAAAAGACATATATAACTGAGTATCGTCAGCGTAGTAATGTTGTATACAAGAAAAGAAAATATCTGGAAAATTCGATATGTAAATAAAGAAGAGTATTGGGCCCAATATTGATCCTTGGGGTACTCCGGTACTCACAGATAAAAAACTTGATACACTTGCTCGATTTTTTACAGCTTGACTTCTCATGGACAGAAAAGATTTGAATAAATCTACAGCTTTAACGTCCAAACCACTATATGACAGGATCGAAAAAAATAGATTGTGATTGAGGTGTCAAAAGCTTTCGAGTAGTCAAATAAGAACAACACAGTTAATTTACTCCTATCAAGAGCTGCCAAGATATCATCAGATATTTTTAATAGTGCTGATGTACAACTGTGACCAGTTTTAAATCCAGACTGTACTGAGGGTATTACTGAATTTTTAATCAAATGATTATATAGTTGAATATTAATAACTTTTTCTAAAATCTTTGATAGAGTCGGCAATACACTGATCGGTCGTAGTTGTTGCAACATTTGTGGATTACTCACTTTAGGCAAGGGAATAACAAATGACTTCTTCCAGTTTTGAGGAAACACAGAATTCCATAAACAGTAATTAATTATATGGGTAATATACGGTAACAGAAATGGTATGCACAGATGTAAGGTAAGAATATTGATGCCATCTGGTCCAACAGCTTTACATTTAATACCTTTTATTATATTGAGAATATCAATTTCAGATACTGGTTGAAATGTCAGGCTTGTATTTACCGATTTTTTTATATTATGCTCATAAAAAAGTTTCGTATAACGATCAGGAGGCAATTTAGGAACAGCATTTAAGAAGAATTCATTAATTTCATTCACATTCCACTTGCTTGATAAATCCACATAATTATTATCCCTATTTAATCCCATAATAGTCCTAAGACTAGACCACCTCTCTTTAAGTGAGTGATTTTTCAGCTTAAATTTGAATTATGCTTTTTTTCTTTTTTAATTGTAACATTTACCAAACTACGCAATTGTTTATAAAATTGCCAGTCGTTGTTACTTTTGGTAAACTTGAATTTTTTTAGGGCTCTGTCTCTATCGGAAGTCATAGCCTTGATTACATCAGTTAACCATGGAGCGTAATTTTTTGTAATTCTAAAGCATTGAAAAGGCACGTGAAGATCCTGGAGACAAATGATATTGTTAGATAAGAATTGCAATTTGCTATCAACATCATTTAATTCAAATATAATTTTCCAGGGTATAGATTGTAGGTCACTATTAAATTGATTGTAATTTAAATTTTTAAAATTTCTACAGGTGATATATCTAGGTTCATTTATTTCTAATTTTACTCTAATATTAAACAAAATCATTTCATGGTCCCCTATTTCTGGAATATGTTTAACTTTTTGTTGCAGTATAATATTATCATTAGATACTATTAAGTAATCCAGTAGAGTGGCTGAATGACAGGTAATGCGTGTTGGTTCCTTTATTAATTGAGTGAATGAAAACGACGAATACTCAGTGTGTATTAGTTTATTACTTTCCAGCTAAGCGCTTTCGGCTATTAAGCCATTATCAAAGCCGTCGTCATTTAAAAAAGTAGTTGTCAAAGCCATCAAGTTGATTAAAAACAATACTCAAGATAGAATCATCGTTATGATTGAGTCATTGGAATAAAAACATTAAAATACCCTATTGGAAGGGTGTAAAATTATAATTCACATGATGTAAATTCACTCAAAATTAAAAAACTTAGTTGTTCACTATTAATATCAAGAAGGTCCACATTAAAATCACCCAAACAGATAATATAGTCTACTGTAGGTTGAATCGCTGATATCACAGATTCGAAATGAAAATAAACGAAATAAACACTGAAAATAACATAAACATGAACAGTACAAAAAAACTTCAATTAGTCTAATAATTCATAAATACTTCTTGAGCTTCATGATATTAACAAGAAAACGATAATTGACATTAGAATTTTGTTAATTTTATCCTCTTTGAATTGTTCTCCATGCCTACTACGAGATAACAGGAATAAGTATATTAATAAGTGGTGCTATGTAGGTATTCGAAGATGATTCAGATAACGTTTCAAATACAAGAAAAAAAAGAGAAACGTTCTCGAAGAGGTGGGAATATATAAACATATATACGATTCGAAAATACAAAAACAGAATTGAAAAATAAAATGTTCCTTTGGTGAAGGAATGTGCCGTGAATTTGAACTAATATAAATATTCTTATTTTCTAGCGCTTGCTAATTATTTTATTTTTTAATAATTTTTTGTTTGCCTGATATGCTTTGTTTGTTGCTACGATTCTTTCCATTATCTCAGTTTCTCTGTCTCCATCACTACTTATTGCTATTTCCAGATATTTAACTCTATCCACTTCTTCAAATTCATATCTTCCAATATTCACATTTTTGTGTTCACAATTCTTTTTGAATCTTAATAATTTGGTTTTATGTGTATTTATCAACAGTCCAATTTTCTTTCCTTTCCTTATTATCTCTTCCAACATTGCTTCCATTACCATTCTGTTTTTAGTCATTAGTGCTACGTCGTCGGCATACACTATTATTTGTCCTTCTCTAGTTCTTAAATATCCTTTTCATATTTTTTCAACGTATATTCTAGTGCCAAATTGAATAGTGTTATCGACTCCTCTATTATATGTTAACTTCTCCGTTATCCCTCTTTGTGTTATTACTTCTGCTACGCTCTGGTCTAGTGTCATTTTTATTAATCTTATCAGTTTATTATTCACTCCCATCTCATTCAGTATTCAGTAATTGATTCCTTGTTTTTGAGTCAATGAATAGTATTTCAATGTCTATGTTATATTCGTTGGACTTTTCCAAAATTTGTTTCAGTATGTGTATCGCATCTGTAGTAGACCTTCCCTTTGTAAATTCATACTGATCTTCTTTTTATAATTGTTGTTATTATCTTATAAGCAGCATTCAGCAGTGTAATTCCTCTGAAGTTTTCACAAGCATGTTGGTCTCCTTTATTGTGTATTGTTACTATTTGTCCCACATTCCATTCTTCTGGCATCTCTTCTTGTTCCCATATTTTATATATCAATTGGTGTAATTTTTCTAACAGTTTAGTCCCTCCGCATTTGATAAGTTCCGTGTTGATTCCGTCGCTTCATGGCACCTTTCAGTTCTTACTCCTGTTAATTATCTCTCTTATTTCTTCCTTAGCTGAGCTCTCAATTACCTCTTGATTGTTCTTCTCTCTTATAGCAACCTCTTATCTTACTTCTGTTTCTGTTAATAGTTCCCTAAAGTATTCCAATGTCTCTTTATATTCCGTATCTTCATTTACTATTCTTCCCACTGTTTTTTATTCCTGTTGTTTTGGTTTCATATGTTCGGGTCGGTGCATTTATTTTTTGATACAAAGTTTTGAGTTCCTCTCATAACTTGCCATTTCTATTTCATTGATTCTTTTTTCCATTAATGTTCTCTTAGCTTGCTTTATTACTTTCTTTATTTATTTTTCTTAATTTTTCATCAGCTTCTCTTTCTTCATTTCTGTTCGTTCTTATCCATTTTTACCGTGCATCTTTTTTCTTTTCTATTATCTCCTTGCATCTTTCATCGAGCCATTCCTTCTGTTCTCCATCCTGCTTGAATTCCATTAATTTCTTCTGCCTCATTAATGAATTGTTCTTCTATACTATCTCTGTACCCGTTTTGTGTTTCTGTGTGTTCTACTTGTAGTTTTCTTATGTCCCATTTTTTGTTGCAGATTTTATTTTAATTTTTTATCTTTATCTTTAATATCATAGTGTAATGATCCGTATCAGCACACGCCTATCTATATGTTCTGACATCTTTCATTGTCGACTGTTTCTTTTTGTTATCAATATGTGATCAATTTGTGTATATGTTTTGAAATCAGGTGATCTACACGTAACTTTATGCCATTTATTGTGTTGGAACATCGTACTGCAAATAATCATGTTCATTTTTACTGCTAGATTACTAATTCTGTGTCCATCGTTGTTTGTGTTTTCATGTAATTTGTGTATGTCGCATATCTGCCTGTAATATTCTTCTTTTCCAATTTTCACGTTCAGATCACCCAATAATACTATTGTGTCTTGTTTTCGTATTTTTTATATTTACCTTTTCATAGAAGACTTCCTTTTGGTGGTCTTCTGCCACCTCCGTGGGCGCATAAACATTTATTATTGACAGATTGAAGGGTCTCGCCTCAATTCTTATATAGGCCATTCTCTCATCGATTGGTCTAAACTCAATTATATTTCCTTTTAGTTTTTCTCTTACTAATAATGCTACTCCATATTGTCTTTGCTGTTCTCTGCCTGAGTAAAATAATTAATATTTATTTTTTTCAATACTTCCCCCCTCTCCATCTTATTTCCTGCAGCGCTGCTACATCAATATCATATTTCTCCAATTCCCATGCAATTTCCCCCATCTTTCCTGGTTCAAGCATTGTAGTCACGTTCCAAGTACTAATTTTAATTTTTTTAGACGTACGTACCTATTTTTTCTTTCCCCTTTTTGATTGCTATTTACTTTATTTATCGCCTGATATATCAGTAGTGTTTTCCTTACCTTTTTTTCAAACAAATAATTACAATTATTATTATTATTATTATTGATCTCCCTACCTTTTTCATTTGTACTTATAGTACCTTCTTTTTTGTTATCTCCTTTATCTATTCTAATTCTATTATCTACATTTATCCCTTTACTACAATTTGTTTTCATCCATTTACTATTACTAATCTTAAAACTATTTCTTATTCTAAAACTAATCCTACCTCCTTCTGTTGTTTATTTTTCTGTTCCTCTTCATTGCCTTTTACATCTCCACATTCCTCTTCCATTCGTTCCTCTTTTTCTTCTTTTCTAAGCATTTTGGTTAGTTTCTCCTCGATTTCTCCTGCCTCCGGTGTTCTTACGTCTTCTTTCCTTTTAGGCTTATTTGTCTCTGCATTTTCTATCTTTTTCTAGCCTTTCTGGAAACTGTACATGTCATGTACATGTCTATCTATGATCAATTTATCATATTCAAAGTAAGCTCTATTTCCATTTTCCCTTGCTCTTTTCATTACCGGTCTTCCCGTATCCTTTTTGGCAAATTATCATTTATCTAAATGTTTGTACCTTTTAGGTTTTTATTTCCCATTATTTCTTGCTTCTTTCCCATTGAGTTGAGTTTAATGATTATTGGTCTCTTAGTTCTATTATTGAATTCTCCTATTCTTCGTAGATCGCTTACTCCATTTTTTAAGTCCACTTCTATTCCTGCTTCTTTTAATATTCCTTCGATTTTCATTTTTGTATCTCCAGGTATTTCCTCTTCACTGTCTACTATTTCCTGTATAATTATATTGTTTCTTTTTGTCTCTCGTTCCATCATTTATATTCTTCTTTCTTGTGTTTTTATCATTTGCTGCAGCCAATTATTTTCCTCTTTCAGCTCTCTTATTACTTCCACGTTATTTTCTACTTTGTTTTCGATTGTTATCATTTTATCAGTCAGACGTTCAAACATTCTTCTTACTTCATCCATTTCCCCCATTCTTTCTTTTTCAGCACCGGATTTCAAGTGTCTCGCAGTTTTTGTTACAGATCTACTAAATTCAACCTTAACCCGTATGCGAGCTTACTTTTTACCGTGGCTGATTCCTTTTATTCTTTTGATAAATTTCTGTTTATTACGCTCAAGTACTTTTTATTTTCTGACTGTATAAAATTTCTTATTATCTTCCATGTTACCAGTTTTTATATGTATACTTTATTTCATTTATTCATGCAAGTTTACTTACGTTTTTTTATTTGTGGCTATTTTATCTTTTGTACGAGTATGTTACCGCTTTCCGTATTTGTTGTTCACTAATTCTCAACAAATTTTCACTTATTCTCTACCGTCACATTACATTCGCTGTGCCTTTTGCTTGCCAGGATAGTACTTTTTTAGGCACTACTCTTGTTAATTAAATTTACACAACGTAGATGCGTAAGACAACGACAACTATTGAACGTTAAACTATATTTTATAGGTACAAACAAAAATTTAATATTACTTTTTTAAATGAAACGAACTGTTTCTAAATTTAAAAATGTAATATTGGCAGATTCCACAGAAACAGTAAAATTCATTAAAATTTCAATAATTATTTAAAACCAGCAGTTTTAGTATATATTTTTTTGGTTTTATTATTGTCAAAAATACAGAAAGATAAATTTGTTATTAATTCATTATTAAAATAGAATTGAATTAGCAAATAAATACGTTTTCATTTTACCAATTTTTTTCTCTTATAGTTTTTAAGATCCCAAGACCGCAAGAGTATTGTGGTCTTGGTTTTGCGGAAGTCTTGCAATTATAATGTCATTTTCGAAATAACCGATTCAATTAATGATTTGCTTTTCCAGCCATGAAACCCATTTCCTTAAATGGGGAAATCATAGAATGGAAATCAGAGGTTAAATATCTAGGTATAACCCTAGACAGTAAGCTTCTGTGGAATAAGCATGTTGAAATAACTGCTAGTAAAGCAATAAGAGCTTTGATGGCGTGCAGAAATCTAGCTGGTAAGAGGTGGGGCTGTAACCCAAAAATACTGCGATGGATGTACGCCATGATTGTGAGACCAGCAATTACGTATGAGGCAATAGTTTGGCACACAAAAACAAGTCAGTACAGCACGAGGAAAACCCTCGATAAAGTTCAAAGGCTTGCCTGTGTGTGCATCACTGGAGCTATGAGAACGTGTCCAACTAGGGCACTTGAGATCATTACAGATCTCACACCTCTACATCTGGTGATAGAAAGATCTGCCCAAGAGTCAATTAGAATATCTAAGGAAGGTTCAGGTAATGAGAGTATTAAAAATCAGGGAGCCTGGTCCTCTCTGACAAGATACACCTCATTAGCGAATCTTCCCAGTGACGAAATGATCAGGAAAGTAAGCATCGAAAAGAATTTCACCACGATGCTAAATACGAGGAGAGACTGGGAAAGGGAATACACCACCAAAACTCTCAAAGAAAACAACATTAGATGGTATACGGATGGTTCAAAAACCACCATTGGAGCAGGCGCTGAAGTATTTGGGCCTGGCACCAAATACTCATTATCGTTAGGCTCCTTCCCGAGCGTCTTTCAGGCAGAAATACTTGCGATCGAAAGATGCGTGGAAATGAACCTAGAAAGAAACTACCAGAAATCTGACATATCGATCCATTCTGGTAGTCAAGCAGCTATCAAAGCATTGAGCTCCCATGTCATTGACTCAAAGTTGGCATGGGAGTGCCGAAGAAAACTTGATGAATTAGGCAAGAATAACAGGGTCTCTTTAGTCTGGGTTCCTGGCCACTCGGGAATCACGGGAAATGAAGAGGCCAATACACTTGCCAGGAAAGGAGCACAAATGCCCTTTATTGGCCCGGAGCCTTTCTGTGGTGTAGCAAAATGCTCCTACAAGGAAGAGTTTCGGAAGAAAGAGGAAACCGAAAGAGAAGCACTCTGGCGGTGCCTTCCCGGGTTGGAACATTCCAAAAAGTTCCTGAGGAACTTTGACATTGCTAGGTCCAAAAAATATTTGGACCTTAGTGAAAATAAGCTACATCTTCTCACGGGCTTTCTTACAGGACACTGTCGCCTTAGGAAGCACTTAATGAGAATAGGTCTAGCAGAGATTGACGAGTGTAGATTCTGTGGGGAGGAGGATGAAACTCCTGATCCCCTAGTTCTGGAATGCCTCGCCATTGCAAGCCAACGCAAGAAATGCTTTGGACAAGAAACTAACCTAACCTCGTTGAAGCCGTTCCAAATAGTAGGGTTCATTAGAACCTTGGAACTGGAAGGCGAACTGTAGTAGTAGCGACAACAGTTCTGATAGGGGGGGCACAATAAACCTTTGGTTTCAGTGCACTGTAACCCCGTTAAAATCTAATCTAATCTAATGATTTGCTTATATATTTTAAAAATATTTTAAAAAACTGTAACTTTGTTGATTTTCAGGTGGTGTTGAAGGGATTGCTTACATAAACACGAATAAATCAAAATCTGATAACCCCGATATAGAATTATTAATGTTAGGACTATCATTAAGCACCGATTTCGGTATTGCCTTTAGGAAAATATTTAATATACCTCCAGAGATGTTTGATGTACTTTTTGGACCATTGATAGGACAATACGTTTATCAGGTACGTTTTTCTCGAAATTCTGATCTAGCCCAACCATTTGTTTTGATGTACGAAGTGTGGCTATTATATACGGACTATAACATGATTATATGTATGTATGTTGTGTGTTTGATGGCCCTTCTCCCACCTTGAGCTAGCCACAAAAGCCAGCAGCTTGCTCAGTTAGACTGCAGCAGCCTACGCACTAGTGATGCCTAGGAAAAATGCCAATTAGTCAAAAGAAGCAATAGTTTAACCTGAAGTTTCATGTTAAACTAGAATATACTGCCACAGAATTCGGTTTAAAATGCACATCATAAAATTTTAGCCAGTATCATAATCGTAAATATAATTTAAAAGATACTAAATTTAAAAATGGATATTACCAGAAGTAGAAAGAAGTGTGATGAAATTGCTTCATTGACTGAATTTGTAGAAACCTACGTGTAGAAGCATTTAGCGCATGACAACCGCTAAACTCCAGAGTTGGCACGAGTCAAATGACAGTGCAAGATTCTTCTTAAGATGCCATATCCTTTCAACGGATGTTAGCAACAACCTTGTCGAACTCATCTCGATTTTGGGCGGCTGGAAACAGTGTGTGAGTATCTAGACCAGTCCAATCATTAATATTCTTGAGCCATGATTACTTTTTCTACCTAATCCTCGTTTTCCTTCTATCTTGCCCTCCATAATAAGTTTCAGATATTGGTACTTGACATTGCGAAAATTACGTCCAAGGTAGGCGGATTTCCCACGCTTAATGATTAGAAGAAGTTCTCTGTCTCTACCCATGCGTATAAATACTTCGTTGTTGGTGATGTGCTCAGTCCATGGTATTTTAAGAAGTTCTCTAAAAACCCACAACTCTAGAGCTTCCAGTTTATTTATTGTGTCTGCCTAAGTGTCCATGTTTCGACACCATACAACAGAACAGAAAAGACGTACCCTTTTACAAAGCGATAACGCAATTTCAAACTGCTTTGATTGCATAATACATTTCGCATATTAAGGAGTGTTCTTGCCTGCTCTATTCTATTGCGGACTTCTATATATGGGTAAAGATCTTCGGTTATTCAGCTTCCCCGATATCTGAGTATAGAAACCTGTTGGAGGGGTTTATCGTAAACAAGGATGTTGGCACGAATGTTTGGTGTTCTGCTTATTACCATTACTTTTGTCTTATCAATCCTAATCTTTTGGGGAAAGCTGGTCTTCTTCGGCAGATATTTTATTTAATAGTCGTAGTAGTGCTTCTGGACTATCTGCGATAATGGTTGTGTCGTCAGCGTATCTCAGATTATTGACGACTTGGCCATTTATTACTTTTCAGCCCAGCTTATCTAATATGCGAGAAAAGTATTAGTTTACCCCAAAAAAAGTTGGAGCTTGGAAAACATTTTTTGAGTTATTGTCACGTTTTCTATCAAGAACAACACGAAAAAATGGTTTTTAGAAAAAAAATCCTGTGTGTATATCGTCGTCGTCGTCGTTGTCGTCGGCCAATTTTCGTTACATGTCTTGTTAGCACGATACAACCTTCGGAGTGCACCAATTTTATGATTGCATATTGTTTAGAACATGTTACAGATGAACCCTATTGATTTTCAGCTCACCAAAGCCAGTACAGCGAGTACTATGGTACTCGAAGTATTAAATTTTTGTCATTTTTTGAGAAATTTCAGTTTGTTACGATACAGCCTCCGTAGTGCAACAAGTCACCAATTTTGTGAAAAATTGTATAGATGAGGCTTTTACTTGATGAAGATCCATACTGAACGATGAAATACAACAATATAGTTTGTTTAAATCTTCATTTATTTGAACTAATGTTCAATTTAAACTTGTTGACGCGTTTCACTAACACAGTAGCTTTGTCAAAACGAATGAAGGTAAAATATAAAAATGTCTTAATATATACAGTGCTAAGTCTATTTACTAAGGTTAACAATGGTATTGAAAGAAATTAACTGGAAATTCATTAAGTACAAACATTCCTAAGATATCTTCTAAGTAAAGAGGTTCAATAAAGGAGACTGATTGATATCTATTTGGTCGTTAAGGAGATTACCTGAA
The DNA here is from genome assembly GCA_963921935.1 of Galeruca laticollis. Classification (NCBI taxonomy): domain Eukaryota; kingdom Metazoa; phylum Arthropoda; class Insecta; order Coleoptera; family Chrysomelidae; genus Galeruca; species Galeruca laticollis. The sequence continues at coordinate 228,859,301 of OY998177.1, forward strand.
TATTTATTTTTGTTAATCTCTAGGGCCTCTAATACATTTATTAGAGTACGATACAGCCTCCGGAGTGTATACAAGTGACCAATTTTATAATTGGATATTTTTCAAGCTGCCTCACAGATGTACCTTAATGATTATCAGTTGACTAGAGATAGTACAACGGGTCCTATAAATCCAGATATACTACATTTGGTTACTTTTGGGGAAATTTCGGTTTGTCAGCACGATACATCCCCCGACGTGTATACAAGTGACCAATTTTATGATAGAATATTGTTCAGGGCATCTCACAGATGCGGAAAAGTGAGTTTTAATGTTTAAAACTGTTTATTTTAATATCATCTTGTGTGTTGTGTAATGTCTGAGAGAAAACCAGTTCTGAATACAGATTGAATAGAAGAGGGGACAGCACACAACCCTTTCGGACACCACGCTCTATCGGCATTTTATCAGTATTGCCGCTCTCACGCCTAACATATGCGATCTGGTCTCTGTAAAGGTTCGTTATGATGTTAAAATCATTTTTATCTATTCCTTTGTCATAAAGGAGTCTTAAAAGCTTTGAATTATTAACACAATCAAATGCCTTTTCATAGTCAATAAAGCATATGTAGACATCCTTTCGTTAGTCCCTGCATTTCTGAAGCAGAACCGTAAGACTTAAAAGAGCCTCTCTAGTACCAAATCCTTGTCTAAATACGAACTGACAAGGACAAGGACTATTATCCTGGTTTATAAAACGTTGTATCACCTACCGGTCACCAGGTTAACTCTTGTAGTCTAGTTTCAATTTGTGATAAACCACCGAAAATTATGTTTTTGGTCTCATTCGATTCGAAATGTCATCTAGAAGAAACGATCAGCTGGACAATACGGGCCGGAAAAAGTTACGTAAGAAAGAAAAGAATGGTTTAGTTTTTTGAAAATATGTCTAAAACTATTTGAGATAATCAAAATTTGGAAAAAGATCCTGAAAGAACAGAAAATTTCCTAAAGGGGATTTCCGGAACTGTACCGACGATATTTATAATTGTAATTTGGAGGTAAAAATTGAGATAAAATGAGCAGCGGCAGTAGCGAGCGTCTCAACCGACTCAGAAGCTTGATCAACAAAATTATTTTAACGGACTGAAAATGAATATTAATTGATAACAGAATTTAGGTACTATCTAAATACAGAAACAAAGCTACAAGTCAAAAGAGTACAATATTTACAGATAAACTTGAATTCTTTCTGTATAAGCAGATTAGACACACTACTGCAGATTCCTGCCCTAATTCACAAGAAATATCCTGTAATCCCCTACAACCTACCACCATTAGTAAAAAAACTGAAGGATTCACTTCTAATATTTCTTCTCCTAACCCTCCCGCATCCGATGATAATTCTTTCGATAATACATCTTCAGAGCAGCCTATAATACTACATAGCCTTCCCACTTCCTCTGGCATTAAAAGAGCACACTCCACTGATACCAGTCTTGAGTCTCCTCCTATACCAGTTACTTGTCCTTCAAACTTACATATTGACAGTACACTTCCCCACCTTGTACCTCGTCCATAAGATCGAAATTAACCCCAAAAAAGAGATGCAAAACTTATGACAAAGACGTCTGCAGAATTAGCCCCTCCTCTCGATCCAATATTGAAAAATTCATTAGATCTATCACCTTGCCGTGGGCGAGAGGGCTCAGTAACCTACAGCCACGGAGCGATGCCGGCGTTAGCGTAGCTACCGGTAGGGCCACCCATGCCGGTAAGGTCTCGAAGTGCTGAAGATGAAGCCAAGAACGTTCCACGCAGCGTCAGATCCAGAGTGGACGGCTGCAAACAGCGTCTGTTCTCCATGTTAGGAGCGGCTGAGAAAACGATTCGCCAACACGCCCGGCAAGCGTGGCGTCTTAAATGAATTGACGAACCTTAAAACGAAGCTTTCCCAGGTGAATAGAGTCCAAGACTCAAAATTTCACACTGAACATTCAGTCAGCTCCAAGGATTCTGGGGGCAGCAATAGTTCGAGAAGAAAACCACTCCGGCAGAAACTATTAAAACGCGATGCACCATTATTTATCGCCTCTCACAACATAAGAACATTAAGAACTATAGAACACCTCGAAGAATTGGAAGAACTTATTCACATAAAATGGGACGGAATTGGAATTTGCGAAACCAGAATGCCCGGAGAAAAATTTACTACCTTACGGACAGGCCACACCCTCTATCAGAAAAATGCAGAGGACAGGGACTACATTGGAGGCGTAGTACTCATAATAAATAAAAACTTTAAATATAATATAACTAAATACCAAGCGATATCCGAAAGAGTCATATATATAAAAATCAACTTAAATAAGAGATACAGTCTGCAGATCATTCAAGCCTACGCACCGACAAGTAAGGCAGAAGAAGGAGAGATCGAAAGACTATACGAAGATCTCGCCAAATGGAAAAAGCCCACTTCGAAATAGTCATGGGAGACTTTAATGCCAAGATAGGAGATCGGAAACATGGAGATACGGACTATGTCGAAAATTTCGGATTAGGCGATAAAATGAAAGAGGAGAGACTCTAACGAATTACCTGGACAAACAAAACCTATACTGTCTCAATACATTCTTTGAAAAACCAAAGCAACGCAAATGAACCTGGTGCAGCCCAGACAATAAAACCAGAAACGAAATTGATGTTATCCTTTCCAACAAGAAGACAATATGTAGGGATGTATCGGTTCTAAACAGATTTAACACGGGAAGCGATCATAGACTAGTAAGAGCAAAAATTAAAATAGATACTGCAACTGAAAGAAAAAAGCTCCTTAAAAATCACCGCTATCCTACTAGCGATGTTCTACAACTAAAAGAAGCAGAATATCAAAACGGCCTGCACCAAAAGCTAACAAAAATAAAAGTGGAGCAACTGGACATACACGAACTCGCAGATAAAATTACAAGCGCTGTGAAAACTTCGGTAAAGAAGATATGTGCAAGGACAAAAAATCACAAACACGCAAAGCTAAGTCAAGACACACTAAAACTATTGGAAAAAAAACGGAACGCAGAGGACAGGGCAACCCAAGAATACATGGACTTAAACAAGCAGGTCAAGAAAGGAATAAGAAGGGATAAAAGAACATACAATGCGAAGCTTATAGAGGAAACCATAAAGGATAACTGCAAGAAGAAGATGTTGAGCGAAAAACTTTCGAGAGGTAAAACGAAAATCACAAAAATGCGAAATGAAAACAATATTATAGTACACAACAAATACGACATCATTAAATCGATTGAAGTTTTCTATACTGGCCTCTAATCATCTAAAACTCAAAAAACAGTAAAAAATATAAACATTATGAATGTCGGATCTCCCGGAAATCACGGAGGAAGAAATAAGCACAACACTAAAACAAATGAAAAACAACAGATGCTCAGGCGAAGACCAAGTCACTACAGAAATGTTGAAACTGGGAGGGAAGCCTTTACAGAAAACAATAAAAATACTGCTAAATAAATGCCTGTACGCCGGTAAAATACACACCGAATGGTGCAACTCTGAAGTAATACTACTTTTCAAAAAAGGCGATAAAACAAGCGTCGAAAATCACAGGCCTATATCCCTTCTATCACATTTATATAAACTTTTTACAAAAATTATAACGAATCGCCTAACATCCAAACTGGATTCTTATCAACCGGTTGAAAACCTAGCCCGTTGCAAGCCAGCAAAACGCAAGAATAGATTCGAGATACATCCAAATCATCTATAGTATTTATAAGGAAGCAATGATACATATTAGATTGGATGAAACAACTATCATAAACAAAATACCATTGGAAAGGGTAGTGCGTCAGGGAGACACCATCTCACCTAAACTATTCACGCTGGCCCTCGAAGACATCTTCAATAAATTAGAGTGGGAGACCAAAGGCATTAATATCAACGGTGCCAGACATAACCACCTCAGATAAGTAACAACGTCACGGAACTACAAGAGATGCTAAATGAATTAAATCTAGCATCTATAAATATCGGGTTAAATATGAATTATAGTAAAACAAAAATAATGAGTTCCGAAGATATCAACATATCCATTCAAGATAATAACATCGAATGTGTAAATGAATATATATACCTGGGAAATCAAAAGACGCATAAGATTGACATTGGCAGCTTTAGGCAAGCTGGGGCCCATTCTTAAAAACAACATGATCACTAGAAATTTGAAACGCAAAGGATATAATACCTGCATACTACCCGTGCAAACATACGGATTGGAAACAATTAGCCTATTATAAGTAAAGCATCTGCAAACAAGCTTTTAACAACCCAAAGAGCAATGGAACGAAGCATGCTAGGGATCTCACTCCGCGACAAAATTAGAAATGAGGATATCAGAGGACAAACTAGAGTTACCGATATAATACAAGTGTCGACTAAGATGAAGTGGCAGTGGGCCGGTCACCTGGCTAGACTGGATAAAGATAGCTGGGCACGTAAAATAACAGTTTGGAGGCCTAGACAGACCAAGCGAAGCATAGGACGCACATAGAAGAGATGAGTAGACGACATTAAGAGGGAGGCAGGCAAGAACTGGTTAAGTACAGCTAGGAACAGGGAGACATGGAAACAAATGAGGGAGACCTATATCCAGGAGTGGACAGCTATGGGTTGAGGAAGAAGAAGAATCTAGAAAAAAATTCAATATCATCCCTACAAATGATAGATTTTCTAGAAAACTTTGGTAATAGTGATACTCTAAAAGAGATCTGTAACCTTACCATCATCATTGGAGATCTTTCACAAATGTATCCAATTCTATCTGATAGATCCCTTAAAAACCCTATTACTAGACTGCAGAAAAAACGAAAACTCACATTAAACCCCAATGAAACTCATGAGCTAGCAATTTTAACATTCACAAATTCAAACGATTCCTTCCATGATTATCTCGATCTATCTCAACAAACTTCCTATTTAGAATACTTCAGACGTCATATGCCTCCAAGAAACTAATCTTAAAACGTCCAACATTCATATCCAAAAAACTTTGAAGGCTATCGTTCTATCAGAACCAATTGCTGTAGAGCCAGTGTGGTGCATCAATATTCGGGTCTATTCTCTCCTAACAAAGTAACTATATGTTCTCTTTAACTTCCACCCGAGTAGGAGAAACTTTTTGATCTAATATATCAACTTCCCCATTCTTTTATCGTCCTAGGTGATTTTAATGCTATATGGGGTTCACAGAGCACCTTTCGACGTGGAAAAGTTGTCGAGAAAATAATTAGTGTTTTATATGAAACTCACGGTTTCTAGTTAATTCCACAATATAATAAAAATTGTTGAAAATTCTAAAAAATTGACAATTGTTTCGGTAAACCAATATCATCGTCAGAATGACAGAAGTTACATTTCATTTAGTGACTACCTGATGTTTAGTAGTTATTTTTGGCTAGACCAAGAAGTGACCTAACTTGTGATTGACTTAATATATGTTAATAGAAAAAAGAAGAAGATGTGATATTACAAATATTGAAGCTTAGATATTATTAGCCCTATGGTGATATCCTGGATATCATTTTTCCAATTAAGATCAGTATAACTGTGCAATGATATAGAAAACCAGGAAAACTATATCTGCTGATCTTTACAATTATCACTTAAGAAGACAGTTTATTAGTGGAGAACTCCCTAGATTTAACTGTTCATTGACAACTTCATATTGTGGGTTTCTTAAATGTCTTCTAATTTCCAATTCTTCAGGGAAATCCAGTTCTTGTTTCTTTTCACAAATATGCAGCACTTCTAGTTTTGTGTTAGATGTCAACGAATGATTGGTGTCAAGTAGATGTTTTGCGTAGTGGGATTTATCTGGTTGTTTTAATCTGTATGCTCGTAAGTGTTCACTGTATCGGAATTCAAAATTCCTAAGGGTCTGACCCAAATAGACAGCATTACATTCTGGACATTTGAGTTTTTATATACCTGACTTCTTTAATTGTGGTATTTTTGTTTTTACATTTAACAATTTTGTACTAACGTTACTTTCTGTTTTAAAAGAAATTGCTGTAGTCGTTGCTGAAGATATTATCTTTGAAATATTATTAGAAATATTTCCTGCATATGTGATGGTTTTATAAGTTTTTATTTCATCAGTTTGTTTAGGAAATATTAGTTGTAATGCCACTTTTTCCTCTTTTTTATTAATTAAATATTTATCATATCTAATGGATAACCGTTGGATATTGCTATTTGTCTAATTGTATTAATCTCTCTATCAAAATTACATTTGTTCATAGGAACTGAAAAAGCGCTATGTATCATTGAATTATATGCCGCTAGTCTATGGGACGTGGGGTGATTGGAATTAAATGGAATTGTCACATCAGTCTGTGTTGGTTTTCGGTAAATTGAATAATTAAGTACATTATTAACTCTTTGAATTTTGAAATCAAGAAAATTGATTGAGCCATTTTCTTCAATTTCTAATGTTAATTTAATTTTTGGGTGTAAATTATTGATGTGGTTGAAAAATACATCTAATTGTCGTTCACTACCCACAAAACAAGCTAATATGTCATCTATATATCTATACCAAAATAAAACATTTTTCGAAATATTTCTTTCAAAGATCTTTCTTTCTAAATTGTCCATAGCAATGTTTGCCAAAATAGGTGATATAGGGCTTCCCATTGGTAAACCTTCATTTTGAATATATATCTTATTGTCAAAAGTGAAATAATTCTGATTAATGCATACATCAAATAAATTAAGTATATCTGATATTATTCCTGGAATAATAGTTTTATCTTCTAGTAATTTTCTTACAAGTATTAGTCATTCTTTAGGAGGAATTTTAGTGAACATATTAGTAACATCGAACGAAATGAGTTTATAGTTATCTTGCAAGTTGATTGCTTTCAACTTTTTGATTAGTTCTAATGAATTTCTAATTGAGTACTGAGATTCATAGGAAGCCCTATATCACCTATTTAGGCAAACATTTTTATGGACAATTTATAAAGAAAGATCTTTGAAAGTAATATTTCGAAAAATGTTTTATTTTGGTATAGATATGTAGATGACATATTAGCTTGTTTTGTGGGTAGTGAACGACAATTAGATGTATTTTTCATCCACATCAATAATTTACACCCAACATTAAATTTACATTAGAAATTGAAGAAAATAGCTCAATCAATTTTCTTGATTTGAAAATTCAAAGAGTTAATAATGTACTTGATTATTCAATTTACCGAAAACCAACACAGACTGATGTGACAATTCCATTTAATTCCAATCACCCCATGTCCCATAAACTAGCGGCATATAATTCAATGATACATAGAGCTTTTTCAGTTCCTATGAACAAATGTAATTTTGATAAAGAGATTAATACAATTAGACAAATAGCAACATCCAACGGTTATCCATTAGATATGATAAATAAGCTAATTAATAAAAAATAAGAAAAAGTAGTATTACAACTAATACTTCCTAAACAAACTGATGAAATAAAAACTTATAAAACCATCACACATGCAGGAAATATTTCTAATAATATTTCAAAGATAATATATTCAGCAACGAATACAACAATTTCTTCTAAATCAGAAAGTAACGTTAGTAAAAAATTGTTAAATGTAAAAACCAAAATATCACAATTAAAGAAGTCAGGTTTATATAAACTCAAATGTCCAGAATGTAATGCTGTCTATTTGGGTCAGACCCTTAGGAATTTTGAAATCCGATATAGTGAACACTTACGAGCATACAGATTAAAACAACCAGATAAATCCCACTACGCAAAACATCTACTTGAAACCAATCATTCATTGACACCTAACACAAAACTAGAAGTGCAGCATATTTGTGAAAAGAAACAAGAACTGGATTTCCTTGAAGAATTGGAAATTAGAAGACATTTAGGAAACCCACAATATGTAGTCGTCAATGAACAGTTAAATCTAGGGAGTTCTCCACTAATAAACTGTCTTCTTAAGTGATAATTGTAAAGATCAGCACATATAGTTTTCCTGGTTTTCAATATCATGGCACAGTTATACTGATCTTAATTGGAAAAATGATATCCAGGATATCACCATAGGGCTAATAATATCTAAGCTTCAATATTTGTAATCACATCTTCTTCTTTTTTCGATAAACATATATTAAGTAGGTAGGTCACTTCTAGGTCTAGCCAAAAATAACTACTAAACATCAGGTAGGCATCAAATGAAATGTCATTCTGACGATGATAGTGATTTATCGAAACAATTGTCATTTTTTTAGAATTTTCAACAATTTTTATTATACTGTGGTATTAACTAGAAACCGTGAGTTTCATTTAAAACACTAATTTGAGTAGATTCCACCAAGTAAGGGTCGAGACAGTTAATTTCATGAGAACATAATTAATTACACTTACTCGTTCCTTCTTAACACAGGCTCCAATACTCACTTCAGCTCATCCTCCGGTAATTTTTCTGTCATTGATCAGACTATATACGACCCCAAGACTGGTTCCTCCTTAACATGGCAAGCTGATGACGATCTTCACGACAGTGGCCACTTACCCATCATAATATCCAATAACACTATTCAACAAACAACTACCTGGACCTATTGGCGTCTGAACAAAACTAACTGGCCAGAAAGGAATGAATGTTTTTTCTGTACCCAAGTTTTGAGTGGTTTAAAGGAGAGACAAATGTCAAAAATGGAAAAATGGACAAAAACATTGGTAAATTAATCCGTCCATACCGATAAAAAATATTCCAACATATTTTACATGAACATGCGGAAGGTTTGCGCAAAAATAGTGCCTACATTCCGCACTCCCTAGCGAAAGAAATAAAGATAGCAAATTTCTACTAACATCCTAAACAACATCGCCAGTTGTTTAACAGGGTTATTAGTTGTGATGAATCGTGACTTTTTAGTGTGGGAGTGGTTAAAGTAAAAGCGACAAAAATTCTCAACCAGCTAACAGAAGAGGACTTCCAGCCTTGATTTTAACAATATAAATGCAGCGATGTAAAGGAATGAATTGAAAATGATAGTGCCATAATTGGTGGCCACACTACACCATAATGCTAATATTCCCTTTTTTATCTGCATTTATTTTATATATTTACCCCTGTTGTTGTGATTTTTTTGGTACGAATTCTCTAATCCCTCCTTCTTGTAAATCGTTGCTGTAATTGTAGATTACACCAGTATTACTACATCCGAAATCCTACGGCTGGATTGAACTAAATAAAACAGATCCAGAGGGTGCACCCTTATTGTACGCCAACTATTTTTCTGATCCTGGAAATGAGGACATTAAAACCTTGATAAAGGGCATCAGAGAGATAGAAAAGATAAATAATATGCCCTCTATGCAGAAACTTGGAGCTAAAATTGTGGAGACACCAGTTCCCGGTGAGTCTCAAAAAAATAGAAATAGAAGAATGGTGTTTATACAGTATATAACGTTATATGTTTTTTTCAATTTACAGGCTGCGAACAACATACTTTTGATTCTGACGATTATTGGGAATGTGCTTTGAGGACAATAATAGGCAGCTACTACCACCAAGTGGCAACTTGTAAAATGGGACCTGAATCAGATACAGAGGCAGTAGTAGATCATGAGTTAAAAGTTCACGGGATTAAAAATTTGCGAGTGATTGATAATAGTGTAATACCGTTACAGCCAGCTTGTCATACGGTGGGAATTGCATACGCACTTGCTTTAAAAGGAGCAGACTGTATCAAATCAACTTTGAACTTGTGAAAGTATTCATAGAAAAATATATTTACAATTGTCTTCTTTATGAATTATGCATGTAACTATACTAGTCTTATTTCAAATATATCACATTTACATTAATATTGTTTTTCTCTAGCCACACCTTTAGTTATATCGAGAAAATTTCCATGACTATGTTTTGTATGACGTTCTAAAATTAAACTAATATTCGATTGATTCAATAAAATTAGTGTTAGATGATAAAACGGTAATAGACTTTATAATACTTAGATAATGTTCATGTAATAAATAAAAATATATAGGAATAAAACATTAGGAACTCGAAATAACAAGAAAGAGAGAGCTAATGTGCTATTAAGCATAGTATGTAATGTAAAAGAAGTAATTAAAAAGAGAATAGGGTAAAGTCGGGTGAGATGGCCAGTCCGGAGAGATGGCCAACAGCTAAAACTTGACTAACGGGTCGTGAGATGGTGCTGCCTGTCCTCTCCGACAATAAATGATTATCCATGAGCACAGCCAGTGTGTTGTCGTTTAAGTCGAGGTCACGTTAAAGCGTCAAAACAATAAAAATAATATCACCTCCTTATAAAATTTTATATTAGTTTTGTGTCACCTTCTACTGTGAATGTTTGTGAGGAAATTTAGTGCCGATTTCAACATATTAGGTGAGTACAATGTTCATTAGATGATTTTAACCTCAAACAACAATTAAAAATGTGCGGTGGGTTTTGTTTGTCACGTTGGCCATCTCTCCCTAGCATTTGGGAGAGATGACCAACCAATAGTAGGGACAGATGGCCATATATTTTTACGTCTCTTTCTTTACAGTTTGGCATCATTTCCATTCTGCTGCGAAAACATGCCAACGAAGTATCAAAGAAGGAACTCGAATCGTGGAAACTATACTGAAGAAAATCTGCGGCGAGCAATGGACGCTGTCAGAAACGGTTCTTCTGTAAACGGCGCTTCAAAAAATGATGGCATTCCTAGGAACACTCTTGAAAGGAAATTGAAAAAAAATGTGTTGACGGCAGGTACAATGGGGGAGGCAAATGAAAATAAATTGGTGCAACATATTAAAAAGGCACAAAAATGCAGTTTTCCTATGACAGTTCCAGATGTTCGAAAGCTTGCCTACAATTTTGCGGAAAGTCTAAAAATCAATCACAAGTTCAACAAAGAAAAAGGATGTGCCGGTTCCGATTGGTTTAGGTCTTTTTTTGAGAAGACATCCAGACTTGTCTATTCGCAAGGCTGAGGGTGTATCTCTAGGGCGAGGTGAAGGCATGAGCCGTTCAGATGTGGGAAATTATTTCACTTTACTGCAAGAAGAACTGGAACAAAATGAGCTTTTCGACAAACCTGGATGCATTTATAATGTCGACGAAACAGGCCTTCAATTAAATAATCGTCCTGGCCATGTCTTAGCCCAAAAAGGAGCAAAGGATGTTGTCACAGTGACATCAGGGGAAAAGGGTGAGACAATATCGTGCATAGCTTGTTGTAACGCTTAATGTTTTTTTCTGCCGCCGGTCTGTGTATTTAAAGGCAAGAATTTAAAGACTGAGTGGACTGATTCAATGCCGCCTGGTTCACATATTGTAATGTCTCAAAAATCAGCCTACGTTACTGCAACGATTTTTTTGAATTGGTTTAAAAACCACTTCTTGCCACGTAAAGGAGAAGGGAAGGCATTATTAATTCTTGACGGACATGCTTCTCACTGTTCTTGTGTTGAACTTTTAGAAACCGCTGAAGCAAACAATGTCGTTTTATTGTGCCTACCTCCGCACACTACCCATTATTTGCAGCCGCTCTACAGAGCTTTTTTCAAGTCGCTCAAGTCCTTCTACTATCAATCCTGTAGAGAGTGGATGCAGAGTCACCCCGGAAGGAAACTGGGGAGACTCCAGTTTGGTGAACTTTTAACGAAAAGCTGGAGCAAGTCCGCGACCGCTGGAAATGCTATATCCGGATTCAGGGCCTGGAACCCCGATTCCATACCCGATCATTCTTACACAGTTGCTGATCGAATAGTAAACAGCGAAACTAGGGAATACCATAGAACCCTCACACAGACACAAGTAACGAACACTCAACAATCGAGCGCTGAAGCAACACAAGAACTTAGACACCCAGTCATCATAATGGATGAGTCGATGCCATCCTGTAGCCATGCTGGTACAGAACCTCGATGTTCAACTCCAGTGGAAGGGACATCTGTTCCAGATTTGTCGCCTGGAAAGCTCTTAGATCAAATCAATCCCACACCTAAGTTAGTTGTTTCTGCAAAAAAACGAGCAGAGACAATTGCTACCCTATTAACGTCTCCTGGCTATATAGCGACTGTAAAAAACAAGTCCACAAAAAAATCTGAACAGACTAAGAAGGACACCCCGAAAACTAAAATTCGAAAACTAACAATTGGCCAAAAAAAGAAACGTTCGCCTTCGCCAAGTTCTGATGAGGAGGAGAATATTGAAGTTCAATATGAAGAGGAAAGTGATGCCATTTCTGAGGTGGATGAAACTGAATGTGTAGGATGCGGAGAAAGTTATAACATCACAAAAAAAAGATTGGTTGCAGTGCATAATTTGCCAGAAGTGGTTTCATGAAAATTGCTCTTCCTATTTAAACACATGCCAAAATTGTGGTAAAACTGCGTTTAAAAAGAAGCAAGATAGTTGTTAAGTATATTTTTTATATTTTGTTTTAATAAGTAGTGTGTTATTTTCATATTTTTATGTTTTATTCGCGTTTTTATATTGTGGCCATCTATCCCTATTGCATTGGCCAACTGACCCCACCGATCCGGGATAGATGGCCATATACAACTGATTTTTATAAATAATAATAAATAAAAAATAAAAGTGTTTTAAATGTATTTATTCACCAGTATGCTCGGATGATAGGTAAACAATGACAAAAAAATATTATATGGAGCCTAACCCTCACCAAAAATTTACAGGCTCCTACTATGCAAAACGGTGGTCCCACCCGACTTTACCCTAAATCAAGAAAGCGAATGAAAACAAAAAAATGAATAAAGCTGATTTAGGAATGCCTACAAGAATATAAGCTGAAATGTGTGCTAAACAAAGGAGAACAGATAAAAAAAGAGACACAAATATGAGAAAGATATTATAAAAAAAACAGATACTTTTATTTTAGAACAAAAAAGGCAAAAGATAAAAATTGAAGAACAAAAACTATAACAGGTAACAAGGTACAATTATCTAGGCCAGTGATCGCCAACCTGTTTAACCCATTAGTCCCCAAGGTAAGGAAAAAACTATATTGATGTTTTCACTGTATTATATTACTAAATATATAGCAAAATAACTGTTCATCACGTTAAAAAAGATAGAAGTTTTTTTTTAATTCCATTTTTACTGTCGCATCAACCATGTCGGTTATTGGCGACAAAGATTATTTTACAAGGTTTTGATTACATTAATTTCAGTAAGATATCGCACTAATACGTTTATGTCGCAATTTTGACCTAATACCGATTTCAATGTGCTTGGTATATTGTTTTTCACTCGGGCGTCCTCATATCTAGGACACTCAATCAGAATATGTTTTACTGTTATCTGCTTGGAACATGTAGTGCACTGATGGCTGGTCCTCATGTGCGGACTACAAGCAGAGCTCACTGGCGTTCGATGATGAGGTTGGTTGAAATGATCATGTGGCCTCTCAGAAGTGCGCTGTCAATAATCCGCGCAGACTATGCCAATAGTCCGCTAAAATGTAGAATTTGTCTCTAGTTTTCAGCGTATTCGTGGCGTACTCCTGGCGTTTAATGACAGAAGTGAACACGTGCTAGACAAAAACATTTTACTTTTGAGGTTATAACGGTGACGGTTTGTTTGTGTACTTTTATTTATTATTTTCATAATATTGAAGCTTGAAAAATGGAAAACAGCCAGGTTAGTAAAAGTAGAGGTTCAGCTGATTTATTTATTCTTAAGATAAATTAATTTTATTTTAGCGGATGTTTGACGGCTGTTTTAAATGTGGATATTGTGGGTTTTCAATTAACTCATATTGTGAAAACTTGTTAGAGCATGAGTGCTTGAAAAACATTTATATTGAAGGCGAGCATGACCTGATAGAAGACCAAAACAAAGTTTTGACAATAGGTAAGAGATATAAAACTTATTGCCTGATCCTAACAGTACAATCAATTGTATCATTATCTAACTTTTTTATTTCAAATTTCAAAGTTATCATTTTTTAGTGCAAAAACAGCAAGGACATGCAGTAGTAGGTAATCCTGACCTATCAGAGGCATCAGATGAAATATTAATCAAATTAATTCAGGACATGCCACCTCTTTATGACTGTAGTTTGCCTTTATCCCAAAGGACGGCAGCAAAAAACAGATCTTTGGGTGGAGATTTATAATAAACTAGGGGGGAAGATAAGTTTGGAGGATATCCAAAAAAAATGGAAATACCTCAGAGACAGGTATAATAGAGCTAAGAAAAGGATGAATGAGTATAGGCCTAGTGGGTCAGAAGCTTCTGCATTTCCTACTCCAGGATTTAATCACTATGAATTGATGAGATTTGTGGATGACTGTAGTAGTGACAAACAGTAAGTAAAACTTATTGGTTCCCTCTTTTATTTACTTTTTTGAATTACTGTTTCTCAATAATTCCACAATATAATGAAAAAATGGTAGGAATTATTAAAAATTGACATTTGATTCGATATTAAATATCATCATCAGAATGACAGAAGTTACATTTCATGTGATGCCTACCTGATGTTTAATAATTATTTTTGGCTAAACTAAGAAGTGACCTACCTCGTAATTGACTTAATATATATGAATAGAAAAAAGAAGGTATAATATTACAAACATTAAAGCTTAGATATTATTAGCCCTATGGGGATTTGGATATCTTTTCCCATTTAAGATCAGTATAAGTGTGCAATGATATAGGAATTATATGGTATAGCTGCATATCTTATTTATTCACACCAAGACACACTTTATCACAATATATAGGTATATAAAAGTAAATAACATGGATTCTAGGAAAGGGATAATAAATATTTCTAATTTATTCAAAATATTTTTATTAATTGTCAATCTTTTAATCAATCCTATTTTAGGACAGTATCTTCAGTTACTGTTACAAATCGTACAGATCTAGCAGAAAGAAACCGAATCTCTGCTCCGCTACTAATAAATACTGGGTTGTTGGCTCCAACATGTACTGATGCATCAACATCGAACGCATTTACTCCAAGAACCTCCAAACGGATATCTTCAGAGGATTCCATAAGACAAGACCGATGCAAAAGTATGTATTTTTTGTGAATCACAGAGTAATTACTCATTTGGTGTTTTTAGCCCTTGACTATGTCTCAAACTCATAAACTTTTATATGGAGTCATAATCCTTAATGTAGTATAAATATATCTTTTTGTTCAGCATTTTTATTGTTTTGTCTTTTTATAAAAAAGAAGGAAGATCCAAATGTCTTGGAAAATGAAATCGCCACAATTTTAAAAGATACCAAGCCCAGATGGAGTCGATGGGTTCCTAATACGATTGGGGGAGAGCCTTCGAAGGATACCATATAGAGAACGGTTTAAGTTGTAGCTCAATATTATGAATTTAGTTTATGAGACAGAATGTAATTTGGATACTCAATAAAAGTTAATTTAATAATAAATAAATGTATTGTTATTAAACATGGAAAATTAATAATCATTATTTAATGCTTTCTCCCATTGCCATTCAGTAGCACCAGGACCGCAAAAATAATCTTTAAATTTATTTCTAAGATTTCCAACTTCTTGCGAAAAAGTGTTTGATCCAGCACTTCCACTATCAAGTAAACCTTCAGTTGTTGAAACGAATTCTTCATCAGGATTGATAATAATGTCGCTCTCAGTTTTTTGAGACAACAAAAAATTATGCAAGCGAATACATGCCTGCACAGTTTTTGTTATTGTGGCTTCACTTGCATGAATTGGTTTGCGAAAAATCACAAAAGCATTCTCTACAACTCTTCGAGCTCTGCTAAGTCTATAATTAAATACTTTTTGAGTCAAATCAACATTGCCTCTACGAAAGTATGGCCGCATTAGGTAAGATGTGAGGGGAAATGCCTCATCGCCTACAAGTACATATGGCATGCTATCTTCAGGGAGTGGAACATTAAAAAGATTGTGCTCGAAGCCTTGATCCATTGCACTTCGCCTAAAAACACCACTGTCACTTAGTCTCCCAGGTGCACCAATGTCGACCATAATAAATTTGTAATGTGCATCTGCAATTGCCATAAGATTTATGGAATGCATCCCTTTATAATTGTAATAGTTTGAGCCGGATTTAGGTAAAGCCTGAAAGACAGTTATATTTGGGTAACAAAATGAAAATTGTATATCAGTCAATTACCTGTATTATGACATGTTTCCCGTCAATTGAACCAATCCAATTTTTAAAGTGCCATTTCAGCTCAAAATTCCTGGCTATTTCTTTCCAGTTTTCAGCATTAGGTTCAACAAAAACTTCTTCTTTTAGATTCCTCCAAATGGCCTCACATGTTTCTGCTATAATTGTAGACACAGTCTGTTTCCCAATTCTGAAATAATAAGATAGGGATACCATAGTGTCTCCTGACGCCAAATAACGTAAAGTTATTTCCAGTCGCAGCTTTGGCTCAAGTGGTTCTCTAATGACAGTCCGTTTTTTAATAAAATGTTCTACTTTGCACAATAATTTATCAAATGTTTCTGGTGACATTCTTAGAAAATTGAGATCTTCTTATTTACTCTATTAAATTATTGCTTGCTCCTTGAAGCCATCGTTGTTCTTCTGTAAACATTTCTCTCATCCAAAACCTCTTTCTTCTACTAATTACTGTTGCTTCTTTTTCTTTTTTCAATTTGTAAATTAAATGCAACTTTACCAAATTCTACTTGATTCCAGGCCTTCGCCACGAAAGACATTTCGATAATTGTATTGCCAATGCACCCATTGCATACAAAATTGTTTCACTATTAGCTACATCGCCTTCCATTTCATAAGTATTCAACTGAAGACGCAATAAAAAAAAATAATATTAATCAAGTTTCAACGAAGGCTATATCTACGCTCTATTTGTAAATAAACTGTCAACGACGGAATAAACAGAGATCGTTCATTAGGATCCAGTACGAGCGTATGCGCTGTCAAATTGAGTCCGCTCCAAATCCGCCCATGAGGACCCACCTTGAGTCATTGGCATTTCGGGCCTGGCAAGTAAATGTTGATGCGTCAGCTTAGTGTGTCCTATCCTTAGTCTTGTCAGTAGTACTTGGTTGGGCCGTCTGCTTGGTATTTTATTCCAGGGTTTCACCTCGCGTAATTTTGCTTTCGAATCAAGCCACTGATTTTGCCACGCACTTATCGCTTTTTCTTTCACGGTATGCTTCAAATCACTGATGGTCGTCGCGTTTACAACTACCACACTATCACTTTCCGCTGCTTGTTTTGCCAGTTGGTCTGCTTCTTCATTACCCTGGATTCCTATGTGGGAGGGGAACCACATAAATTTTACATTTATTTGGAATTCTTGTAGTTGGAAGAGTTCCTTCTTTATTTCGATAGCAATGGGATGACTACTATAAACTTGCTGGATGGATTTTAATGAACTGAGGGAATCTGTGATTATGAGGATGTTGGAAGCATTCGCATTTTTAGAAAGTTTAAGGGCTTGTAGCAATGCATATATTTCTCTAGTGAAGACTGTACTGCAGGTAGGTAATTTAAAAGATAAGTTATGATTTGCCGTAACAACCGCGGCTCCGACGCCAACTGGAGTTTTCGAGGCGTCCGTATATATTTTGAAATGGTCATTATATTCAATGAGTTTTGTCTGGAAGACGTTTTTTATCAGCAAACTGGGTAGTTCATATTTTTTAAAAGGGGTAAGAGTGGTGTCAATTATTGGTTTGGAAGGAGGATATGTTTGTTCAAACTTAAATATAATGTTTGATTTGAAGATCTGCTTTGTATTTTCTCACGCGATTACAGAAAGTTGGATTCGGTTGTTGTTGAGCGACATTGTCAATTTCATCTGTATGAATTTTTGGGTACATTGGATTCTCAGTATGATCTAATATAGAGGTAGCATATGACAATGTCAATATTCTTCTCGTAGATAAAGATGGTTCCCCTAATTCTGAATAAAGGCTTTCCACCGGTGACGTTCGATATGCAGCAGATATTATTCATAAGGCGTTATTGTAAACTGTATAAAGTTTCTTTAAAATATGGCTTTTGCTGGATGCATAGACAGTAGATCTATAATCGAGTTTGGAACGTATAGGATTTTTATATATAATATGTAGAGTTTTTTGATCTGATCCCCAGTTACCGTGAGAAAGTATTCTTAGAAGATTAATACCTTTCTGACAAGATAATATCAACTTTTTTATTATATGATCATTCCAGCTCAGTTTCTGATCAAATATCATACCTAAGAATGTCGTGGAAGTTACCACAAGGTTTTTTCGAAAATAATAAACATTTGGTTTTGGATGCAGAAAAGCTAAAGCCCAACTGTTTTGACCATTGCTGCAGTTTATTAAGTTGTCTCTGTAGTATATGTTGCATTGTATCGATGTTTTTACTTTTCATGTATACCACTAAGTCATCCGCATATAGCCTTATTTTAAGTACATTTTCAGTAGAGTTATTAATAGCGATTAGAAATAATGTGGGACTAATAACAGAACCTTGGGGAGTGCCATTTTTTGGACATTGTTTGGTCGATAGATTACCATTTACTCTTACTCTAAAAGTACTATAGTTTAGAAATTTTTTAATGAATGCCAACATATGTCCATCTATATTCCATTGCTTTAACGATTTCAGTATATTTATTCTACATGCAGTATCGAATGCTTTGTTAATATCAATAAATATGGCTACGCATTTCCGTTTATTTGCGAAGACTTCGTGTATGTCACTTTCTAGATCAATAATATTGTCAATAGTACTTCTCTTTTTCCTAAATCCACTTTGTTCTAGTTTAATTAGTTTGCGACTTTCAAGTTCCCACCTAAGACGATTATTAATAATTTTTTCTAAGAGCTTACACATCGTGCTTGTCAGTGCAATAGGTTTGTATGATTCTGTACTTGTTGCTTTCTTTAGAATTGGTATGATTGTTGCTTCAGTCCACTGAATTGGAAAAGTTTGTTGTATCCAAATGGTGTTTTACATATTTAATAGTACTTTTCTGCCGCTCTCCGATAGATACAGCAGGAAAGAAATCGGTCACTGTGGACTTCCGAGGGCACTCCATATCGGCTGATAAATTCCTTCACCAATACATCCGCGACGGTTGTGGCCTCTTGGTTCGGGATAGCGTAAACATTCACCCATTTTGTGAAATAATCCATTACAACCAGTATGTATTTGCTACCATTTTCTGTCGTCGGAAATGGTCCTGCGATATCTAAAGCAACCCTTTCGAAGGGGCTTCCAACATTATACTGTTTCATAGGTGCCTTTCTCTTGCGATGTGGTCCATTACTCGTGGCACAAGTCGTACATTTCTTACACCAGTCCTTCACATCGTCGGAGCTGTCCATCCAATAAAACCTTTCACGGACTCCCAGATGACCTCCCTATGGACTGTCGTGTAACTTCTCTAGTACTTCAGCTACTCTTGTTCTCGGGATAACTAGCTGTCTCCTTATCTCGGAACCATCATTGTTTTCAAAGACTCTTTTCAACAGCCCTTCTTCCAGGACAGGGAGTCCCACTGAGCCCAATACGCCTTGAAGTTGCGGTGACAATCTTGACACTTCTTGCCAGGTAGGTCGCCGATTTTCTTCCTTCCATTGCCGGATCATCTTCAGGTGAGGATCATTCTCCTGATCTTCTCTGATCCTGGTGGGTGACTATTCCTCGTTGACTACTGTAATTCTTGAAACTGCAACTTCCTTAGATTTCGACTTGTTGCATTGTGAATAGTCTACAGGGCATGACCGTCTAGGCAAAGGGTTGGTTTTTGGGTGATTTACACCAGCTGGATGTTCACCCCTGTCTGATTTCCCCTGCGATTGGAGTTCTTGGGTTACAGGAGTCTTGGGGCGCTTAAACGGACTACGTACGTGCTGTAGCTCGCCCCACTTCCGGCATTTGATCTTCTTCGGCTTCTTGTCTGCCATACCTTTCAACAAGTTGACGATCTGGTCTAGTTTGTCATCGTCATCTTCTTCCTGCATGGTCCTACCTTTGTTGTGAACCGAAGCCTTCGTTGCTGCTTCATATTCAAGAGCAGCTGTCAACTAATGTTTTGGGATGGGCTAATCGAAGCGTCTTCTCCATATCGTGGTCACATAAGCCGACAATGAAGGCCTGGATGCCTAAACATTCCATCATGTTCTCTGGTGCTGATGGATAAGCAAATCGAACTAGTCGGGCAATATCCATTTCATACTCTTGAAGGGTTTCGTCACGTTTCCGCCTTCGGTTCTTCAGCTGGAATCTGTACAAATGTTCCAAATGTTCGTGACCATATCGCATGTCCAGCTTCTTTTATAGCTGCTCAAAGTCATCCGCTTCTTCAAGAGGTATCATCTGAAGTACATCTAAGGCATCTCCGCGAAGCGCGATGGTTAAGTTCACTGCCTTCTCCTTATCGGACCAATGATTCATTCTAGCGGCTGCTTCAAACTGTTTCACATCATTGGTCCACGACATTTTTCCATCGAACGTTGGGGCCTTGACTCGGGTAAAACTATCAATGTCTTCTAACTTAGAGTGTGTTTCTGTCTTGCAAGGTTTCGTTTGCTTGGTCTTCTTTTCTTCCGCTGGCATGTCTTGAGTACTTATATCTGTAATTTTTTTCTAACTTCTTGATTTTCTTGTCCGTCGTTGTCATTTTATTCTCAATCTTCTCGTCCATCGTTGACATTTTATTCTCGATTTTCTCGTCCATCGTTTTGATCTTATTCTCGATTTCAAATTTTAGAGACGAAATTTCATTTTCAACGTCAGCGGCAATGTCGTTTTTCATTAATAAGATATCGGCAGATACATCGTTCTTCAAAGCAAAAATCTTGTCGTCAATATTAGCAGAAATGTCGTTCTTCATAACAGAAATCTTCTCGTCCATGTTCTCTTCCATGGCAGAAATCTTCTCGTCTATGTTAGCAGAAATTAACGAGATTAAGGTGGAAGCCTCGTCATTAAATGAAACTGTTTCTGGATCAAAGCCGTAATTTTCCACTGCCACCTTAAGTCTTTCTACTAATTCACTTTTCTTACCGGACGTTTCCAAATCACGATCTTCCAATTCTGCTCTTAACTCAGTGACTTTCAAGTCCCTTAGTCTCTTAGCCATTTTTACGTAGATATTTATTTATATTATCCCACTTCTGACACCAATGTAATGTATTTCTTATTTATTTAAACAGTAAACGGGTGGGATAAATTTTAAACACACGGTATGACTACTAACTGATTTATTTAAACACTATACTACTCACTAACACTTAATTTATATATACTTAACTAATCACTTAAATTTAATTTATATGCACACAAACTTTACTGTTCGCTGTTTCGATGTATTCTTGTTTATTTCTCGAGATCACTTTATCAACTAAACTAAACTCTTCCTGGTCGGTCCCTTATATCATCATCATATGCAGCTTATTCAACCATTTTGTTATGGTGTAGTCTCCCTTTATATATTCCATTTCCATGTGGGCCCATTATTGTCCATTGCTAGCTATGCGGCCCCAAGTTGATCCTACGAGTTTCTTTATGTCGTTGGGGCGCCTTCTTGGTTTTTTCACGCCTCGGGGATACCATTGCGTTATCTTTGTGGTCCATCTATCGATTGTCCTTCTAGCGAGATGCCCCGCCCATTGCCACTTTAGGGATCTGATTCTATTTATGACATATATCACTTGGGTCTTTTGTCTGATCCATTAAAGCCTTTTTCTATCTATCCTTGTTATTCCGAGCATGTATCGTGCCATAGACCTCTGCGTTACCTGGAGTTTTCTAATGATATCAGTTTTCAGGGTCCAGGTTTCACAGCCGTATGTTAATACTGGTAGTACGCACTGATCAAACGCTCTTTTTCAAACGGAGTGACATTCTAGACTTGAAGATGATAGAGTTCTGTCCAAATGTTCTCCATGCTAGTTTGATTCTTCTGTTTATTTCTGGAAGTAGAGAGCCTGATATGTGTATTAGTTGACCCAGGTATATGTATTCCTCTACTATTTCCAGGGCAGTGTCATTAATTTTTATTTCTTGTGCGTTTATCAGTTCGTTATACATTATCTTGGTCTTACTCAGATTTATCTTAATGCCTACTTCGTTGCTTGCTGCATTCAATTCATTTATTTGTTATTGCATTTCGCCAGGGTTACTCGCTATCAGGATGATGTCATCAGCGAATCTTAGATGGTTCAAGTATTCTCCATCTATATTCAGACCTGTGTTGTTCCAGCCCAGTTTTCTGAAGATGCTTTCTAGTGTTGCTGTAAATAACTTTGGTGATATTGCGCCTCCTTGTTCAACTCCTCTGCTGGTGAGGAATTCTGGGGTGCCCTCATATATCCTAACTCTCGCTTTGGCTTCCCTATATATATTTGCTAGGGTCTCAATATATGGCTTGTCGACCCCTTGTTCTGTTAGGGCATTTATTACTGCTCTGGTATATATAGAATCGAATGCTTTCTCAAAGTCAATGAAGGCTAGTGCTAGTGGTTGGTCGTATTCTTTGGTTCGACTGATAACCTCTTTGAGGGTATGGATGTGATCTATTGTACTGAAGCCTTTGCGGAATCCAGCCTGTTCTCGTGGTTGGGCCGAGTCTAGTGTATTTTGTATTCTGTTGTGAATGATCTTTGTGAATACCTTGTACGTCACTGGTAGTAGACTTATTGGTCTGTAGTTCTTAATGTCTTCTTTGCTGCCTTTCTTGTGGATCAACACTATAAGGGCGCTGTTCCACTCTTTAGGTATGCTCCTGGACATCAGACAGTTCGTGTATAGTTTGGCAAGGTACTTCCATGTTTTAGCTCCTGCATATTTGAGTATTTCGGTCGTGATGCCGTCATTTCCCGCTGCTTTGCCATTTTTCATGCTTTTCAGTGCCATTTCTACTTCCTCCACCAATACTTCTGGTATGGCATCTTCTGAGTGTTCTATTATTTCTTCCAAATTTTCAGGGGCCTTGTATAGGTCTCCATAGAATTTGGCTACTAGGTCTATTATTTCATTCCTGTCTGTGGTTCTTGTGTTTCCATCCGTTAATGCAACTATCTGTCTTTTCCCTATTATTAGTGCTCTTTTTGCATGTTTGTAGCTTTTACGGTTTTCTATTGTTGTTTGTACCAGTTTCTCGTTGTAATTCCTGATACCTTCTGCGATTTTCTTTCGTATCGTCTTGCACAGTTCGGTGTATCCAATTCTTTGAATGTTTGTTCTCTTTTTCATTTCTCTTCGTTTTTGTAATAGTGCTTTTGTTTCCGGAGTTAGTTTTTTGTGTTCACCTCGTTGTTGCAGACCTCCTCCCACTTCTACGGCGCTGTTTCGAATTGTGTCTATCAGTTCAGGGTTGTTATATTCCACTTTTTGTAGTCTTTCTTCTAGTAGCGCTTCATATTGTTGAGAGTTCTCTCTCAGCCTTTCGTTGTGTTGGTTTTGATTAGTCTTGACCTTTCTAGTTTTATATCTGAGACCAGTCGAGCTCTAATTAGTCGATGGTCGCTTCCTGTAGTGAACTTGTGAGTGTGCTTAGATCTTTTACTGTGTTAATTTTATAGGTGAGGATAAAGTCTATTTCGTTTTTGATAGTTGCACTGGGGCCTTCCCACGTCCATTTCTTGTTAGGGTTCTTCTTGAAGAAGGAGTTTGCCACATACATGTTCTGAAAGTGTGCGAACTGTATTAATCTCTCTCCTCTATCATTCCTTTCTCCAAATCCATATTTCCCCATTCTTTTTTCTTGGTCTTTCCTGTGTCCTACTTTGGCATTAAAGTCTCCTATTATGTATTTGAAGTGACTATTGTCGTTGCTGAGCGCTTGGGTTATTTCATTATAGAATTCTTCTATTTCGTCGACACTATGGCTGATAGGGGTTGGGGTTGTGCTGTAGAGGTAGTACCTTTCATCGAGGACGGTCGTGCTCAATGGTATAACTGGTGAGTAGTCGGCGATGACTGGTCCTCACAGGGCACCCAATTCTCACTTTTGGCTCCACGTGCCATACCCCGGGCAACTGCATCGACCTGCAGGCTAAACTAAGTGAGGATAGCCAGATATGGTGAAAAATTCGCAGCGTCTGACCCAGAATGGGCGGCTGCAAACAGCGTCTGTTCCCAAAGTGGGCGGCTGACTCAGACACTCACCACGAAAAGGATACGGCCCTCAGTCCCCGGCGGATCGCTGGTTCCCAGCCAAGGTGGCGGCTGGGTCAAACAGAATCACCGGGTAGGACCAGGCCACCAATGACGAAGAAAACTATATATTGCTACGTATAATACAAGAACGCTTTTGCAAGACCAGAAAATCCTTGAATTAGAGCAAAATACACTGGGATATAGTGGGTCTTAGCGAAATTCGCCGAAGAGGAGAACAACAGCTCAGGCTAAAATCAGGAAACGCGCTCTACTTTAGAGGAAATGAGGACAGATCTGAGGGAGGAGTTGGTTTTATAATACATAAGAGACATACTGAGAATATTGAACACCTTGAGAGTGTAAGCCCTAGAGTTTGCTTCTTAGTACTGAAGTTAAACCAAAGATACAGCATTAAGATTATTCAAGTCTATGCACCTACATCCACCTATTCCGATGAAGATTTAGAGACCTTCTATGAGGACATTGCCATGGCATTGTCCAAGGTCCCAACACATTTTACAGTGGTAGTTGGAGATTCTAATACTAAACTCGGAAGAAAGCAGGATGAGAGTGAATTCTCCCTTGGACAGTATGGGATAGGAGAAAGAAACGATAGAGGAAACTTTCTGCTACAGTTTCTCTTAGAACACCGCCTAAATGCTATGAATACCTTCTTTAAGAAACCGGAACAACGGAAATGGACCTGGGCTAGCCCTGATGGAAACACGAGAAATGAAATAGATTTCATCATTACAGATAAGAAGCAAATCATACAAGATGTAACAGTACTCAACCGTGTATCAGTGGGAAGCGACCATAGAATGGTGAGAGCAACAATAACGTTGAACTTAAGGAAAGAGAGAAGAAATCTCCAAAACACAAAAAATAAGAAATTGAATACAGTTGCAAATAAAGAAGAGTATCAAAGAACCATAGCTGAAAAATTGGGAAATATAGACACAAAGGATGTAGAGGACTTGAATGACACAATACTGAAATCGTTACGAGAAGCTCAGCAAATACACTGCACCCAAAGGAGTGATAAAGAAGAAAAACTATCGGTGAACACCCGCCACCTTATGAAACAAAGGCGAGAAATGATACACAAACAAACAATCAACAGAGCCCAGTTGAGAATATTGAATAGGAATATATCGAGAGCCGCACCGAAAGATATCAGAGATTACAACACAAGATGGGTAACGAGGGTCATAGAGGAAAACAAGAGCATGAAAGTACTCAGAAATAAACTCGCTTTGGGGAGGACAGAAATCATTAAATTGGAAAACGCAGATGGACAAATAGTCACAAATGAACAAGAGATTCTAGAAACTGTGAAAGATTTCTATGCAAATTTATATTGCAATAATGAACAGCTGAGATGCACAGAGGACATCCCTCGAGTTTTAAACCAGGGATCGGAGGAAATGCCTGACATAACAGAGGAGGAAGTCCTAAAATCAATGTCGGAAATGAAAAACAATAAGGCTCCAGGTGATGACGACATCGTGATTGAGGCAGTTAGGGAAGGTGGAGAACAACTGTTAAAGGCCATAACAAAATTATTCAATAAATGTCTTATGGAAACCACAAGACCTACGAACTGGAACAATGCAATCATAATCATCATGCATAAGAAGGGCAACATTGCCGATCTGAAGAACTATAGACCAATTAGCCTGCTTTCTCATCTCTATAAATTGTTTACCAAAATTCTAACTAAGCGTCTAACATCGAAATTGGACTTCTACCAGCCGACAGAACAGGCAGGCTTCCGATCCGGATACGGAACAAATGACCATCTGCAAGTTATTAAGACATTGATCGAGAAGTCCGTTGAGTACAACAAGCCATTCGTGTTAATATTTGTGGACTACGAAAAGGCGTTTGATTCCATCAAGCACAGCGAGATGTTTAAAGCACTTGCCGACTGCCGAGTAGACCACAGATACTCTGCTATACTGCAACATATATACGAAAATGCAACAGCGAGCGTAAGACTCCATGAAGAGACAGATAGATTCAGAGTGCAGCGCGGTGTACGACAAGGCGACACAATCTCACCTAAACTATTTACCACTTTGTTGGAGTATATGTTCAAGAGTGTCGAGTTGGAGAATATGGGTATAAATATTAACGGTGAAAATTTCAGTCACCTTCGGTTCGCTGACGATATTGTACTGATTTCAGATAGCTTGGATAAGGCAGAGAAACTGCTTATGAGACTAACATCTGCTTCACATAAAGTTGGGCTTAAAATCAATCCATCGAAAACAAATTTTATGACAAATCTAGTCCCAAGCCGAAACTACTTAGTAGAAGGAAAACAAATTGTCCAAGTTACATCCTACAGATATTTGGGCCATGATATTACGATTGGCAGGGACAATCAAACCTGCGAAATCAAAAGAAGGATAGGACTAACGTGGGCCGCCTATGGGAAGCTGACGCACATTTTTAAGTCCGAAATCCCCATATGCCTTAAGCGGAAGGTGTTTGATCAGTGTGTTCTGCCGGTTCTGACTTATGGTTCGGAGACCTTAACTCTAACACGAAAATCGGTAAATAAAGTAAGAGTGGCCCAGCGAGCCATGGAACGTTCCATGTTGGGAGTCACGCTGAGAGACAGGATTCCAAATGATCGGATACGTCAGAGAACAGGGGTTACCGATGCAATCCAGCGAACAACATATCTAAAGTGGAACTGAGCTGGACATGTCGCAAGAATGACCAACGAAAGATGGACCAAAAAGATCATAGACTGGAGACCTAGACAAGATGCGTTCAGGAACAGAGGTCGTCCGCCGACCCGGTGGACGGATGACATAAAAAGAGTAACACCAAATTGGATCCAGGATGCCCAGGATCGAAATAAATGGAGATCGTTAACGGAGGCCTATGTTCAGCAGTGGACGAGACAGGCTGTTTGATGATGATGATGATGATGATGGCTGATTGTTGGGGCGTATACCTGAATAATCTGGATAGTATATCTTTTGGAGAGTCTTAGTGTTATGCTGGCTACTCTGTCTGAGGTGCTTGTTATCTATTTTTCCAGGTTTTCTAAATTAGGAATCCTACTCCGCTTGTTCTTCCTGTTGGTGTTCCTTGGTGGTATAGAAGATTCTCTGATTCAAGTTCTATGAGTTCTTCATTTTTTCGTCTTACTTCGCTAATGCCCATGATATCCCACTTTATTTTTGCTGCCTCTGTTTCCAGTTCCATAATCCTAGCTTGATTAGAGAGTGTACGGCAGTTATAAGTTGCTAGGTGTAATGTAGTTAATGGGTAGTGGTTTAGACTCCGCAGATTCTTAGCACCCTCTGCCCTCGTGGCTGGTTCCCAGGATCTACCCCTCCTAGGGTCCTTCGGGCTTACGGAGAATGAGGGCCGTAACTTGTCCTTGTCTGTCATGCTGGGGTTGTCAGGCGTACCTTACCACGCTGCCTCAATGCGGGTTGGCAAGGGGCGAGGGATGTCGTCCGCCAGTTTTCGCCATTTACTGACGGACCCTGTACCCCCAGATTTTTAGTGGAACTTTTTATTTACTTACCTTACTAGAGTGAGATTCGAACCTCCGTCCTTCAGGTCGAGAAAACCCAAGTTCCGGCGCTCTAACGCACTCCGCCATATGGGGGATGGTCCCTTATATATTAATGCCTTTTTCACTAGATAGTTCTAGATTGCGGCTTACTCAAAAACAGTTGGCTTTTTGGCATTTTCTAGATAAGACTGGTCACAAAAACAATGTTTATATAAGATAGTCACAATCGTAAACGATCCCTGCGCGTCCGCAATAATTTTAACTTTCATACATGGCTTAGACAGAGTCGGGACTAGGGACTATACGAGTGTGCTGTTTCGTAACAGTATATAATCTGTGTGAGGGGATAATATAAATGTGTAAATAAATTGAATCCGCATATTTTTTTAAATAAACTAAAATTTCGTCACGTTTTATTTTTAAATTAAATCTTATTGGATCACCCTATATAATCGCCATTATCTATAACGACGTAAATGATCAAATTTTTAGCTATATATATATATATATATATATATATATATATATATATATATATATATATATATGTGGTAATCCATAAATAGTTTAAATTCGAAGTAATGAAGGTAGGTGTGATAATGATACAATTTACAAATTGTTTAAAGTAATAATTAACTTTTTATGTTACAGTTTATAGCGCTCATTATTTTGTTTTTAACAATATCAAGTATACATGGACAACTCTACATTCTTTTAGGAGATATAATTAGTTTTCTACTGGATCTTACTAGAATTCAACCAATACTTTTCCCACTTTATCCGCAGTCAAGTATCAGTAAGCTGAGTGTTTTTAATTTTATTATATGATTTTAAAGGATTTTTCAATTGTTACACTGATAAACAGTGGTTTTGTTGCTCTTGATATAAACGTGGTTTCGAATAATGGGCCAATAATTCGCAAAATTATGGATTATTTTGGAATATTGGCTGTTGTTTTTTTTCATCTTGATTTTTGTATTATAAAAAAATCTGTATGTGAAAGGATATTCTTAAAATCAAATTATTGAAAAATCTTACTAATTATTTCGTTTTGGTGTTTAAATAATTTATATAAGGTAAAAGGGGCAAACATTGACACTACTTCGTTTAATTAAGGTAAGAGGGGCAAACATTGACATATCTTCATAATTGCTTTTTGATTAGATCTGATTTTTTTTTTATAAAAATATCTAATAATTTCCTGAGACAGGCATACTATATAGTAATACTAAGCAATGATGTACGTAATGTTCTGATTTTTACTTTATCCACAAAAAAATTTTTTTTTAAAACTTGTCCGGTGGCAATGTTACCCCATATATAGTATAACATTGACACCCCATATAAATTGAAGCCTAAGCCTATATTAGGGAATCGTTTAGCAACATTGACACATAAATTTGTTTTATTGCCTTTTTAGGTACTTAGAAACGAACAATTTTTCCTTTTTTTTCAAAACTTATTGGGTAAAACAGCCTAAAAACCTTGTTGTTTTTAAAGAAATCATATTTTTATTCTGAATAACACAAGAATAATATAATGTAGGAACCTTATCATCAAAAACTGGAACTTAAACTAGGAATTGCAACTTAAAAACATACAAACTAAATTTTGGTACGTGACTTTGGCAAGGTAATAATACTTACTATAGTCTATTTCTTAATGTCTGACAGCACAGTAGCCTCATTGAATATTCAAATAAAAAATTATCTCTTACAGAGTGATCCTAAGAATTTTACAAGTAAATACTAAAATTCTAATGCAAAACAAGTAGGTGTCTGTATTGGTTATCTGTACATCCCTGTTTC
This sequence comes from Galeruca laticollis, assembly GCA_963921935.1. Lineage (NCBI taxonomy): Eukaryota > Metazoa > Arthropoda > Insecta > Coleoptera > Chrysomelidae > Galeruca > Galeruca laticollis. Next base: position 228,888,793 of record OY998177.1, read on the forward strand.
AGCTCAAAATACAATATGGTAATAAAACTGAACGATGCCAGCAAAAGGATAAACAGTGCGGCAGTGGCGGAGATTACGATATTAGTTCATTTTGCTTATTTAATTAGATTCGGTCAACATTACAGTTGAAATGAAATTCATTCGTTTAGGCCTATTAACAAGTTACATTTTCATTTTTATTATATTAAATTAATTAAAGAAAATATAGTTTAATTCTCATAATTCAAATTTATTGACAATTCA